>OZ002744.1:37860419-38250629 GCA_963924295.1 Dioctria rufipes | reverse complement strand
AAAAGAAGTGGTTACAGATTTTGTTCTACTTACCCCGTCTTTGTATGTTATTAGTTTGTCTATCACCATGGCTTGATGCTGGTGACAGGATTAGCCAACTCGGCCGCTCCTTACCGCCCCTCACGACTGCGCCCCGTGGGGCCATAACCTCCTCTGCCCCCTTACGCTACGGCCACTGTCTATATGAAAAAATCTTGATCCCTTTCCCTTTTTTTTTACACAAGAAAATCTGGTGTAGTCAATTAGAACTATGCCTGACCCTAGTTTTTTTGTACACCTAATATCTTCTATTCCCCTTCTTGTTTTCTTTTACAATGAATGACATAAATAGTCTGCTATACCCCTAATTCCGAGCGTAACTTGAATAATTTCGATAACACTGTGCCAGTACCGCAAAATCTGTCCAACATTTTATTCAAGTATCGACGGCAACATTGTAAAGTTTCTCAACACATTTAAATTAGTCAACTGCCACAGGAGAAATGGTATAATGTAAATAAATTTAATAAACCAAGAAAGCCTCGTAAATAGGGGACCCTCTCAATATTCCGTAAGCCATCCCCATTTTCAAAAAGATGCTATCAGCGTAGAATTCACCACATCTCTTTCTCCTTTAAAATTATCCTTAATTTCGTTCGCTAAATTATCATCAATTTTATAAAATTTGTCCATTATTGATCTATTCATATGAAAAGTTCCAAGAGTACAGGGTACAGGAAAAAGATAATCCACGGAGACGTCATGCCGTTGCACATAAAACCAATATCCCAAATAGGATCTAATTTTCTTCCAGAGTCAGTATAAGTTAGCCTTGTCATTTGGAATTCCATTCAGGTAAGATCTTCATAGGATTAGGAAGAAGTGGAACTGGGTGGGGGAAGGCAACGGAACCTGCTATGCATGAAATTCCTTCAAACCATGTTGCCGAGTTGGGGTGAGATTCTCAGGATTCTCCACGTTTGCTTGTGTTGTACTCCTCGACTACTATGGTCCTGGATGAATGTTCAGTCAGTCAGAAAGTTAACTTTTACCTTTTGCTGGTAGTTTTTCGTTCGACAAAAAAGAAAAAAGGAAGAACAACAACAACAACAAAAAACACCACACAGTCAGATGACAAAGTCCAAGAAAAGGTGCCCCAAAAGACAGGTGAACGGTGACATTTCCATCTAGGTTCTAAAGTCTTTTGGCAGGAGCCAATAGCAAAAGTACCTTCGACAAAATCATTGACACACGAATGAGTTGGAAGTTGGCAAGAAGTTCATAAGTTCGTAGAGTTCAGTGTTTTTTTTTTTTTTCTCTATCGAACTCATTGTATATTCTAAGCGCATTTTTCGTAAAACGTCAACGTGTGAAGAACACGACGAAAAAAAAAGACACCCACGGAAAATTTGCAGTGAAATGATGGCAAAAACTAAGCAAAAGCTAGCAGTGTTCAATTACTCTCCGGGAAATGTAGTTGAAGTTTTTTTTTTTTTTGCGATTTCACTTCGCATAGGTAGGTTAGGTAGGCGGCACATATAAACTGTGCTGACAAAGAACTTTGAATGCTTGACATGAACGATTTTGTAGAAGTTATGACAAGAAAGAAAGATACTTTTCGTATCTTATTTGCGATAATTCTTGAAATGAAATCGCTTAGATTGCTTTTGTTTGTAATGCTTGCAATGAGAACTTATTGATTGATGTGAAATGGGATGATAACAATTAGAGCGGAAATGTACAGAGTGAAACTCTTCAAAGGTCTAAGTAGGAAGATATTCTCTGATATAAGGTAGACATCCGTACCTGTCTTCCTGATGACCTTGAGGGACCTTGAACTTATTTTATTCTTATAATAACTTCGATTCGATTATATTAGATTAGGATTAAGCGGGTAGAGTAGCCTTTGCACTGTCACCATTCATTGGTTTATTGTGCACCACTTTCTTTATAGTTTATCCAACTGTCCCACTCTTCCTACGGTAGAGCACTATTTTGTTTGGGTGAAATTTCTTCGCAGTCAACCGACTTTGAGAATTATAAGCCAAAATCCCGGTATTTACAGTGTGCAATGGCCTCGCAGTCACATAAGATGTGCTCTAATGTTTCATCCTCTTCGAGACATAGCCTCGACATACATGAATGGGTGATATGCCTATCCGATAATTACACGTTTGTTTAGTTTGCAAAGTCGGATAATGATTCTGAGCTGATTCCTAGATAACCTTAAAATACCCGGGCTCTTCTTTAGTGACGGTCATTTAATGAATCTTTTGGCATTTCTGGAACCTATCATTGAAATCCATCGTTGGTGCATTTTGTTCTAGATTCAATTTTGAATGGTAAGGTTTACAGTATTGTAAGAGATACCGCAAATGGTTCCGGTCCTATGAGAAATATAGATGCTCCTTTTTTGCCCAGCATGTCTGTGTTATCATTCCCATGAACTCCTGAATGTCTTGCCATCCATTGAAGTGTTAGGTGTTTTTTTGTGCCAAGGTTTGTTAACGCTTCCCACATTAAAATCTTGACCTCAGGTGATGAGATGGTTTTCAGTGCCGCTTGGCTATCTGTATAGATATATAAATATATTTTTATTAGCGTAGATCGGCTGAGGCTTTCGTATGCATATCGAATGGTGAAATATATGTACTTCCGCTGAAAATTTCGAGACGTACTTTTCTAGCATCGAATGGTGAAATATACTTCTGCTGAAAATTTCCAGACGTACTTTTCTAGGCCTTATTCGAAATAAGTGTTCTTGATTTTACACCATATATTAATGTTTCTAATCCTTTCTCGATTTTTTAACCACCGGTGTACCAAATGAAGGCTTCATTTTCTAGATTTGTATCTATTCTATCCCCGAAAAATTCACGCTTCTTTTGGTTACCTAGCTCTTGAACGAAAATGTTGCAGAATTGAAGTAATCGGACACATGTTAGTGGATATAGCGATGTGTCCACCCTTAGCTTCTTTCGGTTTTCCTGTTGCGCCGTTACGTGATAGGTGTTGGCCACCATAGACTTTTTTATTTAGAATCATTTTCTGAATAATATAGCATTTTTAATTTTTTCAAAAATTTTACCTTTTCCAAACCGCACGCACGGCAAATAGATTGTCACACGTTCGGGGTTGTTTTTATTGTCTTTCTCCCTTTTTTTGACCCTGCGAGGTTGCATTTTTGCGACAATACTCCCAGGACCACCGTACACCAACCCTCAAAATTGCAGCCTGAAACAAATTAAATGCGATCTTTAGCATTTTTTCGGCTTATTTGACTGGACTATAACGTAACCAAAGGGTAAGCCTGCAATGCGTCGTTCCAATATAAAATCAACGATGCCTAGACCTGATGTCGGTAGGAAAGGTCTCAATTTCTTCTTAAAAGTATACAGAAAATGTTTCAGCAGAAAAAAATGCATACGAATTCTAAGGAAAAGATTTGCAGTAAATTTCTAAGAAAAAATTGTTTGATTCCCTACATCAGGGGCCGGATTCTGTAGCACGGAGAATTTGGGAATTTGGGAGATGAGAATTGCGTTTTCTTAGAATTCTTAATTCCCTAATTCTCCATTCCCAATTCGCTAACATGGTTGGAGAATTAGGGAAAACGTAAGAAATGTGAAAAAGTGCGAATCGCCTGGGACGATTAAGAGTATCAATTTTTGTTGTAGAGGGTTGGACTTTCTTTCATATGTGAGGTACATCTGCCTATTACCTTCCACTGTCGAAAGAAATTTAAATTTCTTTTTTATAGGGGTAGTTTTTGAGGGATGTAGGAGGGTAGGTTTTCTCGAGTTTTTCCGGGATAACGGAGAATGGAGAGTAGAAGGAGAATGTATGTGGTATCAAAAACAATGGGAGCTCAGCGCGAACAAGATGGGTTTAGGAAAAGGGGCGGGGAGAGTGTGGGGTAGAAATGGGAGCTGATTAAGGGAAATTTAAAAAAAAATTAAGACAATATCAGGAGCTGCAATAATTCGCAGAGGTAAGCTCAGGATCTCTAAGCCCAATAAAAAAAAAGTAAGAATTCACTTTGGTAATTAGGTATGCATGGGTATTATAGGCTATATTTTATTTCGATTAACGGTAATTTACAGATTTGAGCAGCCTCGGCGGTAAATTTTGCTATCGCAATATTCACGGGCGCCTAACTCTATGTGGGGGGGGGGGGGGGGGGCGCTGTAGAGTATTGGAATTTTTTTGATAGATTAAGGGTTTAGAGTACAAAAATATAGGTGAACAATTTTTGGGGCAGGGTGTTTTGGGGGTTGGGAGTCGTACCCTCATAGGGGATTGCTCATACTACGTCATGTTTGGTACCAAATTAAAGAGGGAGGAGAGGGTAATCGAGTGGTGTAGTTTGCTTTGATCGTTTTAACGTAATAGCTGATTTTTCACCGCTGAAAAACGATTTTTTTACACTACGGTCATATACATCCCAGTTTCCATATTTTGCATATATTTCTTCCGTTCTTTGTTTCACATCCATTAGTATTCCGTTATGAACATTTCTGTCATGGGAAGTAAATTTCCAGGACTTACCAGTTCTTCGCAGTGATGAGATGAAAATATGTCAATTTTTGTACCAAAAACGGCCAATTTTTCACCTTAAAAAGGACTGCTACATTTCTTTTACAGTTACTTCCAAAACGGTTTTTCGGATTCAAGAATTATTTACATATTTAATTAGGGGACAAAATGTAGATGCGATTTCATCCTACACACAAGCTTTACCGTGTATATTTAAAAATTTTACAGCATCTCTTCTGTACTGGACGACGACCAAATTGATCAATTTCGCGTGATTTGTAATTTCTAGCGGGTACTTTGAGAGACAAAATCCTTGTTCCTCTGTTAGTATTGCATGGATTTCCATCATTTGTTTTTTACAATATAGCCAGGACACGCAGTGAATATATAAATAAATTTGAAATTCCTAGGTACCTAGATACCTTCACGAAACGCAACAAAAGCAGACAATACAATTTTTCCACTTACTTTTCCACTTGCAAAACACCGGAGAATTAACAAGTGGAATGGAGAATTTGGGAATTCCGTACTCACTTCTCAAATTCGCTGTCAGTTCAAAATTTTTCGTCTTACTTTCACTTCTCAAATTCTCCGGTGTTTGCTTGTGGAAAAGTAAGACGAAAAGTAAGTAAAGAATTCCCAAATTCTCCATTCCAGTTGTTAATTCTCCGGTGTTTTGCAAGTGGAAAAGTAAGTGGAAAAATTGTATTGTCTACTTTTGTTGCGTATTGTGAAGGTATCTAGGTAGCTAGGAATTTCAAATTGAGTTATGGATTCACTGCGTATCCTGGCTATATTGTAAAAAACAAATTATTTAAATCCATGCAATACTAACAGAGGAACAAGGATTTTGTCTCTCAAAGTACCCGCTAAAAATTACAAATCACGCGAAATTGATCAATTTGGTCGTCGTCCAGTACAGAAGAGATGCTGTAAAATTTTTAAATATACACGGTAAAGCTTGTGTGTAGGATGAAATCGCATCTACATTTTGTCCCCTAATTAAATATGTAAATAATTTTTGAATCCGATAAACCGTTTTGGAAATAACTGTAAAAGAAATGTAGCAGTCCTTTTTAAGGTGAAAAATTGGCCGGTTTTGGTACAAAAATTGACACATTTCATCTCATCATTGCGAAGAACTGGTAAGTCCTGGAAATTTACTTCCTATGACAAAAATGTTCACAACGGAGTACTAATGGATGTGAAACAAAGAACGGAAGAAATATATGCAAAATATGGAAACTGGGGTGTATATGACCGTAGTGTAAAAAAATAGTTTTTCGGCGGTCAAAAGTCAGCTATCACGTTAAAACGATCAAAGCAAACTACACCACTCGATTACCCTCTCCTCCCTCTTTAATTTGGTACCAAACATGACGTAGTTTGAGCAACCCCCTATGAGGGGTGGTACGACCCACAACCACCAAAACACCCTGCCCGCAAAATTGTTCACCTATATTTTTGTACTCTAAACCCTTAATCTATCAAAAAAAAAATTCCAATACTCTTCAGCCCTCCAACAGTTAGAGTTAGGCGCCCGTGAATATTGCAATAGCAAAATTTACCGCCGAGGCCGCTCAAATCTGCAAATTACCGTTAATCGAAATAAAATATAGCCTATAATACCCATGCATACCTAATTACCAAAGTGAATTCTTACTTTTTTTTTATTGGGCTTAGAGATCCTGAGCTCACCCCTGCGAATTATTGCAGCTCCTGATATTGTCTTAATTTTTTTTAATTTCCCTTAATCAGCTCCCATTTCTACCCCGCACTCTCCCCGCCCCTTTTCCTAAACCTATCTTGTTCGCGCTGAGCTCCCATTTTTTTTTTTTTTTTGATACCACATACATTCTCCTTCTACTCTCCATTCTCTCGTTATCCCGGAAAAACTCGAGAAAACCTACCCTCCTACATCCCTCAAAAACTAACCCAACAAAAAAGAAATTTAAATTTATTTCGACAGTGGAAGGTAATAGGCAGATGTACCTCACATATGAAAGAAAGTCCAACCCTCTACAACAAAAATTGATACTCTTAATCGTCCCAGGCGATTCGCACTTTTTCATATTTCTTACGTTTTCCCTAATTCTCCAACCATGTTAGTGAATTGGGAATGGAGAATTAGGGAATTAAAAATTCTAAGAAAACGCAATTCTCATCTCCCAAATTCCCAAATTCTCCGTGCTACAGAATCCGGCTATCGGGCGTCAATAATACATACAAATTCTAAAGAAAAAATGTTCAGTAAATTTATAGAAAAAACTTGAGGCCTTCCTTAGATCAGGTTAGGCATAGTTGATTTTTGAACTGAATTCCTCTCGCTAAAATTATAGAAAATGAGCAATATGCCTTAAAATAGGAAAATTTTATTATTTTTCTGGGAATCAGAAAGATAGGTGCGTATTTAGCTAAAAATTATTCAGATTTATTCACTTTAAATTTGGATCCGTGACGGAATAGAACCATAACCACTTCGTGTAAAGCGTTTTAAATCTCATTGGGGATTATATTATTTAATTATTAAATTGAGAATATAAGTAGAATATAGAAATTAATGTTCAAATAATATTCATAAATATATTCGTATAAGTGTTGTGCAAAGTATTCTTGTGTGAAAATAAGTGAAAGGAAAACGAAAATTGAGACAAGAAAAATATACCGAAGATTAGTAGTTTCTTTGAAAAGCCACAGTAGCTAGTATATCTACTTAAATTAAAATTATTGGAGCTGATGAAAATGTTGCAATTAACGAACAGGAATCATTTATAGGTATGTGCCTTAGAAAATAAAGATGAATGTGATCAGGAAGATTTAACACATTTTGTTACAGACAAAGCTTTATTTTCCGAATAATGAAAAAAATAGTAGAGCGTTCAGCATTGTTTACTATGTGGTTAAAACAAGAACTTGTCAAAAAAATTATGGCTTTTGGCTTTGTTACTCTCAGGCATTAAATGGAGCTTATTGTCAACCATGTTGGCTTTTCTCTAATAATGAAAAAGCAGTAAATTGGTGTGAGGGATCAATTAATGACTGGAGAAGCTTGAGTAAGAAAATTAAAATTCACGAAGAAAGTGATTCTCATTTGCAATCATCTATAACCTACAGCACTTGGGAGAAAAATAGAACCATCCATAATCGAAGAAGTATAGTAATGAAAAAATTAAAGAAGTTTTAATAAGAATCTTCGATGTGATAAAAAAAAATCGAGAAAGTGACATTGGAGCAACAAATGGTAATTTCTTAAATATTATTGATTTGATATCACTGTATGACCCCATACTAAAAGCCCATTTATTAAATACCAATATTCGAAATAAGTACTTAAGTCCTGACATCCAAAATGAAATAATTACACATCTGGCTAAAAGCGTTTTAGAAAAAATAATGGAAAGTATTAATGAAGCTCCATTCTTTTCCCGTATAATTGATAGTACCCAAGATATATCCAAAAAAGACCAACTAAGTATTGTTATACGGTATGCAAGCATAAAGCCAAATGCAGACAAAGGAACACAGAACAAACTAGAAATAAAAGAATCTTTTCTTGGATTTATAGAACTAACCAAACAAAATTCACAGAACCTAGGGAATGTCGTCCTCCCTGCCTTGGATAATTATAAAATTAAAATTGAAAAGTGGCGGGAACAAGGATATGATGAAGCTCCTAATATGTCCGGAAAATAAAGCGGTTTGCAGGCAAGAATCAAGAATCGAGTTGCTACTGCTGAATATGTGCATTGCCAGGCTAAAATTTGATTTTAGTTTTAAATTATTCGGTTATGAATATTAGAGAGATTCCTTCTGCAAGGCATTTGTGTGTTTTTCAGTGAAAGTCTTCCGCGTTGGCAAGCACTAAATGAAACATAATTGCCGGACAAGGTGGTCAGATTTGAATGTTTACTCTCTGTAAGATATAATTATCAGTTGGTGATGCAGTGCTTATCAAATTTTATCTTATTATGCAAAAAACCAAATTAGGGAAATGAAGCAAAATCTTTGCAGAAAAAATGGACGGTTATGAGTTCATTTTAATACTTGTATTTCAAAATAAAATCTTAGAAACCGTAAATTTAATTTCAAAACTACTACGGAGTCCCGCATGCGATTTAGGAAAACCTTGCGAATTGCTCAACACTGTAGAAAAAAACTTATTACAACTGCGACACAATAACGTTCAACTTGAAGAAGAAGCTACTAGCCCACTTTGCAAGGGAATATTCAGTTATTAAGTTTAAATAAAAACGCCAGATGAAAATTAAGAAATTTTTTGACTGCGTAATTCCTAAAAAATTCATATTGAAGTTTTCAATGCATCACTTGATATAATTATCAACCAACTATCTACAAGATTTTCCTCTGTAAATGAAATCGTGAAGCTTTTCACATATCTCACTTCATCGAATGAGGCAATAATGGAATGTGGAAGGCATTTCCTCAGCAGATATGGTGATGATTTTTCGGAAGACCTACCCATTCAGTTAATTAATTTCATCACTGCTTTCAGCAATGATATTAAACAAAAATCATCCATTAAAGAACTGGAAAATTTATTAATAGTGGAAAATACATGTCTAGCAACTAGTCTTCCAGATTTGTGTACATTATTTCAATTGTATTTAACATTACCTGTAACATCCGCAACACCAGAAAGATCGTTTTCGAAACTGAAATTGATTAAAACTTATTTACGCAAAACGATTAAACAAGTTCGGTTAAGTGTTTTAGCTGTTATAAGTTTTGAACATGTACAAAGTAAGTCCGTCAATCTAGAAGGGCTAGTTGAAAACTTTAAGCCACTGAAGAAAAGATGCTTTCGTGTTTCATCTTCTAGCTAAATCGGGTAAGTTCTTATAATTTCTTCTTTTTATAATTCACTGCTTAATTTAATGCCACTTTTTGGCATCATCCTCATATATAAGATAAATTTGTAATAATATTTTTGGATATTATTAAAATAAATACCAAATTTTATACCTTATTTATTTTTTCTCCAGAAAGGGTTTAAATATAGGTATAATAGATATGTGTGTATTAATACATGTGTCCATACTTAACCAGGAATATCTATATCTTCCATAACTTTTTGCTCTCAATTATGAATGTCTTGTGTTCTATAAAGTATAATGTAGTATTGACTATACCTGAGGAGTTACAAATTGTGACTTCCATTTCTAAATGTATATTTAAATAACTAAATAGTGCCCCTAAACATTTTTGCGGTTGGGCCCCTGAATTCTTATCTACGCCACTGGTCCACACGTCATATTTTCTCACGATGTACTCACGATCCTGATTTTCAAATCAGCTCCGCCGCCCAACAACCCATTTCCTAAAAATATAAAAAGGAAACACAAAGAATTCAATTTTTAAAATAATTTTAAAAAACACACTTATCTATGTAATTTCCTCCCTTTGATCCAGCGGAGTTCAAACACTTCCCCAATTAGATTTAGTATCTAAAAAATACAAAATTATTATTAATAATTAACAAATAAATCAAATTAACTAAAAAGACACGTTATTTCAGTATATTTATATTTCGAAATGTCACCATCAGTCAGCTGATTTCGCCTTAGTCAAAAATAGTTAGTCTGTGTTATTCTAGTCGCTACCCAAAATAAAGTTATTGAGTTAGAAAACTCTATTCCAGTCTAGACCCACAATGAATGTCTTTATCTCGCATGCAAGTTGGTTTGGTCTTACCTTTGCGGGCGTCGTCAGAGTGTGGTCTGTTCTAATTCTACTTCTGGCTTCCTACCTTTGCGGAGTGGAGTCCCTCAAGGTTCCATTCTGGGTCCCTAATTATTTTCCATCTTTATTAATGATCTTCCAATGGTTCTGAGAAATTGTGATTACCACATGTATGCTGATGATATACAACTTCGCATTTCTAGGCCGTTGGGATTGCTGGAGGATGCCATCTGCCGTATGAGCGAAGACCTCGCTGATATGCTTGATTGGGCTGTTAATAATAGTATGAGCTTAAATGCCTCTAAATCCAATGCTATCGTGATCTATAAAAGTGAATTAGACACTTCCTGTTTTCCGAATGCTATCCTAAACAATGTAATTATTCCTTACAGTAGTACCGTAAACAATCTTGGAATAAATTTGGATCGTACGTTAAATTGGTCCAATCACATTAACGCGCTTGTCTGCAAAGTTTATGGAACGCTGCGTAAACTTTCTGTCAGTGCTGCCTTTACTCCTTTACTCATGGGGACACGCGGATTATGTTAGTGAAATCGTTAATTATTCCCCTCATGACTTATCGATGTGAAGTTTTTCGTGGTTCCGATTCAATTTTATTGCGTAAGCTCAATGTGGCTTTTAACTCTACCGTGCGTTAGGTGTTTGGCTTGAGGCGATACAACCATGTCTCAGAATATTTAAATTCAATCTTGGGATGTACGTTGGAAACTTACTTTAAATATCGTGCGATATTATTGATGATTACCGAACAACCTGTATACTAGACTGGATTTTTCTCAATTAGTAAGAACTTTTTCTCTAAGCATTCCTCGGTCCACCCGTCTTTCAAGTGGTGGTCAGTTTTTTATTCAGTCCACAAGACTCTGGAACTCTCTTTCTCTGCACCTTAGAAGGAGCACGGACAATCATAGTTTTCGGAATAATTTAATTGAGTATTTAAGACCTGCATAACGGTATATTTGATCTGTTTTCCTAATAGTAAGCAAACTGTATTTATCATTATTAATTTAGATATTAGATATCTTATTTTGTAAGTTTAGTTTAGTTTAGCTCAATTATGTTTATGTTTAAATTTTTCCCATTATCTTACCTACACATAACTATAAGATTTGTCTTACTTGTGTAGCGTTGCAATAAACTTTATTTGAATTTATTTGAATTTGAACAGGGTAGTTTCTATTTCTAAAGAGCATTAAATGATTCGTTTAAGTATAAATGCATTACATGTTAATTTCAATTAAATTTTGGGTATGCATTTTAAAAGAGTAAAATTTAATTTACAGAAATATTAAAATTAATTGTAATCCCGTTCGGGAATTAGAATATTATGTATGCTCGCATTTTTTTGTATGTTATTACAGAATTCTGTTCAGAGTTGAAACTTAAAATTATCCTATCATTCCCTACAGAAGATAATTCTCTCTCAAACATTAATCTGAAGATTTCTCATTTAAAACTCTGCTACCCTTTTGGCCTACACGCTGCAACACATTCAACGTGCTGACCCGTTTGTCCTTACACACTGCAGCACGCTTACATAATTTCATAGAAATTTTATTATGCCTACAGAAGATTAATTGTCTTCTTTTTTTTCAGGAAGAATAAAGCAAAGGTGGTGGACTAGGTGAGTTTTAATTTGTTTGAAGTTTTTATTTAATTTGAATTTTACTGACTTATTGTATTAGTAGTTTTAAGTATTTTTTATTTTGAATTCCATTTTTTGTGATATTAGTGTAAGCAATTTAAGTATTGAATAACATTTAATTTTGGAATTTTAAGGGCTAAGTTATTTTTTTCAACCGGCACCACCCACGTTCGAGACAAGAACGCAACCACTGGTAAGTCGGTTAGTTGGTTAGAGAGGAAGATGAGAAGTAGTAAAGTAGTAATGAAAGTCACGTTTACAGTCATACATTTTTTGGAGTTTATATCTACTACGCAAATAGCTCTAAAAATATTTAATATACAATTCAGAATATAGTTTTTCGATTACCTTCCGTAGCAGAGTTGGAAAGATACCATCGCCTTCAAGAGATGTTGCTTACCAATAGAACATGCAATATCTTACTCATAAAAACATTTTAGAGAAAAGCTGACTCCGTTCCAAATTTGACAATAAGTAGTGTAAAAGTAGTAAAAGCTCCAAAATACTTTTGTTTGTTTTTTTTTTTCGAAATTACCCAGGTGGAAATGGAAGCGACAATCGGGCCTCCTTTGAAAGATTTGGATGCAGAGTCCTCGCATCCCACTACTTACCTTTTTTTTTCTACAGGCAGGTCCGCAGATAGAAGCCTTCTCAAGGAAAGTTTTGCGAAGTATTACAAAATGAATTGCTAAAATCACGTTTGCCCTCTTAGAAACTTTCCAGGAAGGAAATTTCTGGAAAGAATTCAGAATGGATGGCTAAAATCACCTTTTCCATCCTGAGAAGTTTTCTGGAAGTAATGCGAATATCATTTCTTCTTCTATGTAAAAGGAAGGTAATTTCAAAAACTTATAAGCGCAGATCCAAACACTTTCACTTCTAATCAAATCTGATCTAAGCTCTGTCAAAAATCCGAAGTATAATTTTATAACAATTTTCTTAGAATATTTTAATGGTGAGTCATAGAAGTACTTCTATTCTGAGGTGCAGCAAATGTACGCAAGATTTCAGTACTTCACTAAAAAGCACATTCTCTTCCAAAGCATTTCTTTATGAAATTTAAGGAATGTGTCAGCGCGGATTTGTTCCATCCAGATAGCTTCCATAAGAAGGCAAGGCCATTTTTCCTGCAAGGTAAATCCTACGATATTTATTTTACGGTTTCAATGCAACCCGATTTTTTTCTTCTCAAAAACATCATATTTTAAAAGCTAGCTGGAAAACTGGGAAATTAAAGAGCATAATCTGTTTTTCGGTTAAATATGTTTGTGTAGGAATATCGTTGGATTTTTTAAAACTAAAATTAAAATATTAAATCGGCTACTAAGCAATGTGTGCAAATCAATATTTCATAAAAAGATTTTCTCCCCTCATCCAACCTGTTTGATTATATTAGTCAGCAAACTACAAAATCATACCCCACATGAAAAAGTCAGTTCGGCTACCACTAGATCGAACAAGTAGAATACAGAGATGTGGCTGGAAGGACCAATGTACAGTAACAACAACAAGTTTGTTAGCAATGAGTGCTCTTAAAATTCCCTCACTAGTAATACGAGTTCTATCATTCTACTCTGTATTTAAAGTGGTTTAGTCTTACTGAAAAAATTCCAATCCTCTAGCCCCAATAATCTGTGAACTATTAACATCCTTCAAGCAAGTCTGGATAAAAAAATTGGGGATATATAAAGCAACTCGAGAGTTCTGCGATATAATTAAATTCTTGACAAAACAAAAAGCCCCAAGTGAGTTCTGAAAAAGATACCACTGATATACGGTAACTTTTGCTTTGGGAAAAAAAAACCATAATTGTGGCATTCTTTAGAAGAGGATTTCAATTTCAAGTTCTACGGGGTTCACCTCTTTACTCCAGTTACGATATGTAAAGTGTCAAATTAAAAAGCTTTCAGACTTCTACTGAAGGGAATCATTACCTAATTGTTCAATTGATTGTACTTATTTTTCATATTTCAAAGAATGTATATTTGAAAAGCCTTTTTTGCAATATTATGCAACGGAAGATGATGGTAGGATTTCAAACAAGAAAATAATATTTGTTATCACATTAAAGCTAAAATTCGAATATCTTATGCCTTGTGAAACTTCATAACGAAAATGTATTATCCACTCCGCGATAAGAAAGATTCGACACCGCTGAAATTTTTCCGATTCTCTGAACTACTGAGACTTATGATAAATTTGTTTGCGTGTTGTAAAAATCCTTTACTAAGAAATCTATATGAATGATGTTTTTACTGAAAAACTAATGCGACAAAAAGATACGACAGGATAAGAAAATTAAAATTAATCCAAAGGACATGTGAAAAAAAAATGGAAAATATTAATTTAATTAATAATTTGTGTTTTTTCCCTGATTTTTATTACTCTAACATTGGCTTAAGTAAAGATTTATACAGTCTGTAACGCACTCTATCTGCGCGCAATTGCTACCCTGGTTAATGAAAGAAAAAGGGTGGGACTAAAAACACCTTTGGGCGCCAGACTTAAACACCTTTGGGCGCCACGTGGTTATTAGAATCCAAGAACTAGAGAATAGGATAAAAATTAGAAAAATCCTTTAAACTAATAAAACTCGTAAGAAATTTTTTTTAAAAGTATTGTAAATTTATGTACAGATTGAACCCAGTTCAATCTTACCTGACACATTGCACCACCTATCTTCAACTGTCTTTTTTTTTCTTACTTTATCCACTGCTCACGCCTTTTCTCTGATATCTTTTTGCTGTCTTTAATCCTTTTCCTTTCGCCTATTTTTTTGCTTTTTTCTAATCCCCAACCTTTGGAAATATTATTCTTTTAAATCTATTTTTCGCACCGACACTTCTCTTTCAATTCCCCCACTGATAATGGCCAACCGCTTCACCTACTAAAGTCTTTTTGATAATAAGCCCTCAATTTTCTATTTCCGGTCGCTATTTGTAGAAGCTTCTTACATTTAGTTGTATCAATGTTGTTCTTGCAAGTGGCCTAAATAGTTGGCTAAGTTCGAAACGAAAAATAATTTTGAGTGGTTTTAAATTTAAAATTTTCTAATATCTTCGCTTTATACTGAGTGGCGCAAAAGTAATGACCCTATTTGGTTCAGTTACAACTTCTTTTCTAAATTCGAAAACTAGAATTAGTTTTTTATATATGTATATCTGAGCCATTAATTTTCGTCGCATTAGGATTTGAAGATTATGTGTCCTCCAGAGTTGATGCACATTTCAGCCCAATTTATGACATTTTCCATAACTTGCCGAAACACTTTCTGCGATATGCTCCTTATTTCTTGATGAATGTTTTCTTTTAGGGCTGCGAGAGTCTGTGGCTTGTTCACATAAACCAGTGATTTCAAATAACCCCAAAGAAAGAAGTCTGCACAGGTCAGATCAGGTGATCTTGTAGGCCAAGGCAAATCGCAAAACAAGAGATAACATGGCCTGGAAAATGGTCCCTCACTAAGTCCACAGTGTCGCACTCTGTGTGTGTCGTAGCACCTCCGCCTTGTTGGAACCAAATGTGCTCCAGACCCAATTCATCCAAACTGGGTATCAAGAACTCACGCAACATGGTTCAGTAGTGCTAATCAGTGACAGTTATCGCATTCATGCATCGTTTTCGAGAAAATAGGGTCCCATCACTCTTTCAGCACAGACGTCACACCATAAAATAACTTTTAGTGCGTGTCAGAGCTGGGCAAGTACCAAAGACTGTACACCCTGTACTTGTTATGATACGGGGTGTTTTTTGAAAACCTAGCACAATTTATTAATCACCCTCTAACTCCAAAACTGTTGATATGTCTCCCCCCTGCCATACAATTTTTTGTTTGTCTACGTGAGTACTGTTACCTCCCGCTCTATTGACCACCATGGTGAGAATTCCCTGTATTTTCGAGAAAGTAACGCCCAAGCAGTTGTAATGCAATTCCAACTCTCACACTATTCTATATTGTCTTTTGCCTCCAGATATTGCACGTGCTAATTGTCCCCAAACATTTTTAATGATGTTGAATTCTGGTGATTTTACCAGCCATTCGAGGACGCTTATATTTTTGACGCCGAAAAAGTACTTTACTTCGCGTTCTGTGCATGTTATAGCTATTTTGTTGAAAAATATAATTGTTTCCGCAAATCCTCTCCACATTATTCGTTATTTCTTCCTCCAATAATTCTTTGCTATTCATTTCCCCCTTTATAAACCGTATATTTTGGTTTTCCGTTGCAGCCAATAGGATCTCAAATTATTACTTCACCACCACCCATTTATCTCCGTTTATTATAGACTTCATCTTTCCTTAAATTGTGGTAATAATAAACTCCATCTACCTGGCCATCCAATGTAAGTCTCGTTTCATCAGAAAAAATACTGGCCTCTAACACTTTCTCCATCTAAGGTATTGTTGTGTAAACTTCATTCTGTTTTGTTTTATAAGCGACGCTTTTCTATTTAGCCTTTTATGACGCATTGAACATTTATTACATTTTGTCTGTACACCCTAGTGATGGGTTGGTCGGGAACGATTCAGTCGTTTTGACACTGACTCAAAGGACCTAAGTTACTGTTTCAAAATCATATCGGTCAATCGGTCACTTATAGGTACTCAAGGAGATAAGAATTTGACTTTCTTGATTTATTTGTTAAAGCCATATTTTCAATCGATCTTAAACTTTTTATTTACAGGGCTATGCAAGCAGCTAAAAATCTAGCTAATATTATTTCACGTTGAATAAAACTTTTGCATCTAGTTCACATTGTACATATTCCACCCACAACTCTGTTTCAGTAGCGTAAGAACAACAAAAATTCAGAATTAATCAACTCTGCCGCCAAATCGTAGTTTTGGTATTGACCTCCCTTCTGCACATGCACAAGGGTTCAAAGGGGTGTCAAGCCAATGCAAGTATTTATGAATTTTTGTAGTTTACAATATTATTAAATATTTTCTTGCTCTACTTACAATAATCGACTTGGGCAAAACCGTCGAGAAGTACTTCCCAAGCCATGAAGCAGAAATCTATATCTGTGGTGCATGCTAGTCCAATTCTCTAAAATGTTTTATATTGATTATTATGGAGTAATTTTAATCTCGGCTCCATACCTTCGCAAATGCTACACTCGCTATATATCTCAATTAAAAAAATAATAATAATAAAATTGTTTTGATTAAAAAGTAACCTTACCATTTTACGCTTAATAACTCTCAGCTGAGTAAGAATCTATGTGCGGTCGTAGTCCGAATCTCTACTGCAGGCAGATTGATTCGAATTCATCGGACGACAGCACATTCACATATGCAATTATTACTCAGTTGAGAGTTTTGCTTTGGGCAATTTTGGTTATGATAATTTTTTTTTAAATAATTATGTTAGGAAAGATATAAAAATTTCATTACGGTTGGGAAGATAAGAAGGTAAGCTTAAGATAATCAAAAGACAATTTCTCTGCACCAATAGTAGTTTAGGGCGAAGGAGCTATACAAATAAAGCTTTTGTCACTGCAGACATTTCAGAATGTTAGGACTATGTTATGACTCTTATGTAGTAGTGAGGGATTCTGTTTAATGGCTTGCAAAGTATTTCTCGCTGGCGTTAACTTATGAATTTAAGTTCGGCCATACACGCACAAATACTTAATTCCAATTAAAATTAAAATTTTTTCGAAAAATGAATCGATTTACTATAAGTTTAATCAGTTCAGTTTTGTCGCGGAGTGTATATTGAAGTATTTTCTTCAATATGGGTCTGACATACCCCTTTTATCAAAGGTGGAATACTCACTTTTCGTACAACTTTAGGGCCGACACCTGCAGATATCAGAAGTCATAAGCGATGCATTATGATACTCTTAATATATTTTATTAGCAAAGTTTATTTCAATTCAGCGGAGGAGAACTTTGGCGATCTAATGCAGCTTAAGCGATTTTCTTGAGTGAAAAGGCGGACTTTTGTAATTCTCATGATTGTGCGTCGTGGAAAATTCCTTCTTATGAGAAAAATGTTCATAACAGAGCACTTATTTCCGTGAAAGAAAGAACTGCAAAAATATACGCGAAATGTAGTAGCTGGAGTGGAGTGCATGAAAATGGGTTTTCTGGCGGCAAAAACGTCCCGAGAAAGTTTTCTGAATCAGGAACAATATACACCACACGATAGTACTCGACAAGACCTTCAATTCGATATGCAACATGCGATATTGGAAGAGCTACCGCCTACCCCCGCCCCACCACCCCTAAAACTATTCAGCGAAAACATTTCTTCCGCAAATTGTATCTGATAATGAGCTGAGGCAAACAGTGAAATCCGTTTTCCGATCGGACATAATCCTACAAAGTTAGAACCGATCTAAGGTGCGAAAAATCTAGTACCTCAGTTCGTACTAAAAAAGTGCGAGTATTTGGATAGCCAGCCATAGCCATAAATAGTTATTAAAGCCTTTGAATATAGGAGTGTGGGTACTCAAACTTCTTCGCAGGACCTAAGGAATTCAGTTCTGTATTAAATTTTCCAAAATGTAACAGATCAAACTTTGTACCCCCACCCCCTAGCTTTTCTCCGCTATATAGAAATAAGCATTGTTAATAAAATATGTTCAGAATATTATAATGCATCGGTTAAGATATCTGAAGGTGTCGGGCCTAAACTGGATATTCCCCTTTTAAGCGTAGAGGAAGCGTTTTTACCTAACCCGCATCACCATGAAATACTGAAAATACTATAGGAAGGTTTCGATTTATATGATTAAACAGAATAGATCTCTAATCTTTTATACCTAGATGTGTGACAAATAGCTATACGTAAAAATTATTATAATTGTTGAAAAACTCTGATCCTATTTTAAACTATTTTTCCAACAATCCCATTATGCAATTTATTCCTCCCAAAAATTTCCGATATGTAACTAAATTAACACCTCAATAGGTGCTTCAAATCTTTTCATCTGAATTCAATCAATTGGAAAATATCACACTACCGAAGAAGTGTGTTTTATTTCATATATTGAATGTAATATGGCTCCCGAATGTTCATGCATAAAACCTCAAAGCTCTATAACTAAAATTTCGGACCATCTAAAATATTTTCAAACAATTGCACACAGAGATTTTTCCACTTTCCAACGTTCAAAAACTCGCATATTCGCACAGCAGGAGCAGATGGAAAATCTCAAAACAATTGTATTTATCAGAGCGTGAAAATTCACATCTTCTCTTCGGACACTTGGTTTCTATGTTGGCAATAAAATTCGTCAATTAAACAAAAATACAAACACCAATAGTGGCGTAGCAGGTTATTACGTGGCAACCATCTCTGGCAGCAGAAAACTTCTATGTTCACTTCACGGCTAAAGCATGCCTTTTAGATGTGCAAATGTACCAATAACCGTCACAGCAGTCACTCCTCCTCCTCCCTCCTAAATAGTACTATCCGCTCTTTTTCATTTCAAATACATGCTGGATGCTGCTGGAAATGTCCATTAACAAAGTTCAAACTTAGCAAAATTTTGAGGCGAATACATAGTTTACCATTGCTGCTGGGGGTTAGTATGTATGCGGCACGCTTGTTACATGCAGAATATGCAAAGGTAACCAAGAGGTAAAATTAAGCAGGATGGAAAAAAAATACTTTTGTTACGTGAAAACCTAGAGCACTTTATTCACCCACACCCCGGTTTTCAGAGGATAGGTTGTTGGAGAGGCTCCAACGACTTTATTCACACCCCCGGCGATACTGCGACCATACCTAGGTATACCTCTGTAAGTGCAGCCTCCTCACATCAGACCCATGATTCAGCACTATACTTACAAATGCTTCTGGCGCTCCGCTCTGGTTGAATTGCATGGTGGCACAGTTGAAGCTTATCCTGGATTCTATTTCTCTGGGAGCAGGTTCATCCGTTACATTTACCTGGGTCGTCGGGTGTACGTGAAGTTGTTTCGAGATTAATATTCGGTATATGAACTTCGGTAATTACACATGGTTTAAATGCCACCATTTCAGAGCCAACACTCATGCTATCATGCTCATCATATGATGTGGCATATGGACATGTATGCATGCTTGCATACATGAATGCATGAAGTCTGTTCAGGTCTGGACATCATCAGCAGGCAGGTGATGTTGTCATGTCGTCCCTTCAAAATAATTCTCGAACGGACACCTTCTGACTTCAAGTGGCCATTTAAAATCGCCCAAATTGGTAGTGCTACCTACCACTGACCATAAAAAATGCATATGCATCCCATTTCGAATGGTTATTTGATAATGTACGAAACGTTATCGCTCCAACTCCTCTCTAAAGAGATTTCAAATTGTTCCAGTTTTTGCAGATATCGATTCCAGAGGGAATTACTGGCCGAAAGGCATCATCCCTAAAACTGTTCCCTTCTGGTGATGGTGGTGGTATACGTAAATGGAATTTTCTGAAAATTTAAATAGCCCTACAGTGAATTTAAGGTTTGCAGTCCATTGGAGAGAGCAGAGAACATTTCAATTTCACGTTTAACGAGAAATTAGATCGGGGCTTAATGGAAGATATTGGATTTAGATTAAATTCTTATCTGCATACTTTTTGACTGTGATGTGGCGGATAACGTTTCTGAACACAATTTAATTACATTTACATTTTCGTGTGATGAACAATTTTGTTATGTGTTCCTATTTTACCTATGAGCAAGAGTATAGTATAGATAATTACAAATGAGTCTGTTTTGTGTATTTTATTTTTCAAACGTAATCGCATTATAGAAGCGTGTCCAGCATTATTAGATCTAGATAGATAAATCCTGGTTCGTTTAGTCTTTTTGCTCCTTTCCACATTATACTATATCTACATTACTTTAGCTATGTGTTAATAAGGAACGAACTCATCATCTGTTTGCCAACCCGCCGTCGCGTCCCTCATTCCATTTGACACTTGCCATTACTACACTTTTCTACCTGTTAGGTGCGTACCATTTGATGTATCTCAGGCAACTACCTACTTAGGATTCCGGAAACGAGTTAGTTACTAATCAAGGATAAAAGTGTAGATGACGGGAATATTAACTGTATACCACCACTACGACAGGCCGCCATTGGGAGCAATATTCTGTTAGTATATGAAACCTATGTGTGGATTTATTTCCACTGATGTTTACATATATAAGGAAATTCGTAATAATGTCTGGAAGCGTTAAACCTAGCCACTTATTCTTTTAGAATTTTCTAAGGCGTTTTTTTTTTACTATATACCTATGTATCCGATTATTCTCAAATAATACATGTTCCCCAGGGGTCCATTCTGGAACCGATGAGTTTTTATTTTTGCATATTTGTATATTAATGATATTGAAAAAAAGTATTTCCAGAGACTCTATAATACAAAGATGTTGCAGGCATATGGTATAGCCTGTATATAGAACTCAATTTTTTAAAATAGAATTGAATATACCAAGTTCCACAGTGTTTCACAACCAACAAATCTTCTTAGAGAAGCCCTTAATTTTTTCATTAGAATTTGTATGCATTTTTGGCGGCCGACATGAGTGTTGTATCTGAAAATAATTCCATTCAACCACTAAATTAATAAAAAAATTTCCGAAACATTTTCTGTAAATTTCTAAGAAGAAATGAATGCTTATTGTTTAACTAGCATCTACGCTCATAAAAATTATTAGCCGCCCCCCAAGCACCTATTGCCCTAAAATGCATATAAAATTCTGATGAAAAAATATTCAATAAATTTCAAGGAACAAATTTAGGTCTTCCCTACATCAGGCCCAGACATCGTTTATTTTATATTGGAGCGAGGCATTGCTTTCGGTCTCCAATACTGCATACAAATTCTATAGAAAATATTTCCAGTAAATTTCTAAGAAAAAATTGAGGGCTTCTCTACGTCAGGGGCTGGAATGCTAGATTCTGTAACTCGGAAAGTTTGGGAGTTTGGGAGATGAGAACTTTCGTATTCTCCGATTAAGACGCCCTAACTCTCCATTCAAGATTATCTGTACTTAGGAGTTAAAGAAGTATCGAAACATTGAAAGACGGCTAACTCTCTGTGGGAGGGTCGTAGAGCATTGGGGTTTTTAACTGTGGATTCAAGGTGTAGAGTACAAAAATATAGGTGAACAATTTCTGGGGAAGGGTCTTTTGGGGATGGGGATCGTACCACCCCCCAATTGGGGGTTGCCCAAAATACGAATTGTTTGGTATCAAAATAAAGAGCGAGAGGCCGGTAATCGAGTGGTGTAGTTTGTTGTTTTTTTGATAATTTTAACTTCATAGCTGACTTTTTACCGCCGAAAGACGGATTTTTTGCAACTGGGTCATATACAATCCAGTTCCTATATTTTGCATATATTTCTTCCGTTCTTTGTTTCTCGTCCATTAGTACTCTGTTGTGAACATTTTTCTTATGGGATGTGTATTTCCACGACTTACCAGTTCTTCATATGATGAGTTGAAAGTATATCCATTTTTGTACCAAAAAACGGCCATTTTTTCATCTTAAGAAGGACTGATTCACTTTTTTTGCAGTTATTTCCAAAACTATTTACCGGACTCGAAAACTAATTCCATATCTAATTAGGGGACAAACCGTAGATGTGATTTAGTCCTACATACAAGCTTTAACGTGCATATTTAAAATTTTTATAGCATCTCTTCTGTACTGATAGACGAGCAAATTGACCATTTTCGCGTGAATTACAAATTTTAGCGGGTACCTTAAACCACCAAAATCCTTATTTCTCTGTAAGTGTTGTAAGGATTTCCATAATTTGTTTTTGTAAATATAGCCAGGATATACCAGTGACTCCATAATTCAATTTGAAAATCCTAGATACTTTGGTACCTTCACAAAGGACAATAAAAGCAGACAATACTGTCAATTGAGAAATATTTTCCTTACTTCTCCACAGCTTACATAGCCGAGAGTTTTGCCGAGTTCAATAGAGAGTTTGGTAAATCTCAATACAAATTCCACGAGTTACAGAATTCCGAGTGGAGAGTTAAGTGGCAAAAGAGCACTTATATCCACAACTCCGCAACTCTCCGAGTTAGTGAATCCGACCTCAGGTCCAGGCTGTGCTGCTTATGATTAGTGGAGGCCGTTGACAATGCAAAGTTTTAATAATTTCTCAACAGAGGTGGAATCCCGGAGATTCCACATAATTTATCACTGTAACCAAACTACACAATGTGCCTGTAATATCTTTGGTATTATGAATAAACTGTGGTAATACTATAGCTTCTATCTAGTTTTACTTTGACGATGTCCAACTATTCCTTCCTATCCCCAAATTAAAAATGTTTCCAGATTTTGTGGCTATGCTTAACAATGAAATTTCTAGTTTGTCAAATGAGGACTCAATAAATTGATTCTTCTTAAGCCTCATTTCCACCAGAATTTAATCGGTTTCCTATCCTTTTTACAAAAATCTAATTTTGCCTTCACCAAGGTAGGAATTTACTCCTACCGCAGAAAGTTACTTTTGCTTCATTCCCATCCTTCACCTAAGCAGTAATTTACTCTTGCTGCAGAAATTTACTTCTGCTTCACATCTATCCTACATCTAAGCAGGAATTTACTCCTGCTACAAAAATCTACTTCTGCTTCATTCCCATCCTTCACCTAAGCAAGAATTTACTCCTGCTGCAGAAATTTACTTCTGTTTCACATCTAAGCAGGAATTAACTCCTGCTGCAGAAATCTACTTCTGCTTCATTCCCATCCTTCACCCGAGCAGGAACTTATTCTTGCTGCAGAGATCTATTTCTGCTACTACTACTATGTTCACACTGGCAGCACAGACAAAAATTCAATTTTTGTTATGCCTACACGTAGCAGTATACTTAAAAAAATTATATTCTATTGAATTAATTCATGAATTTAATTGTGAATTCTCTTTTTGTTTTGTTTTTGCATAATTAAAGGGAACAAAATCACAGTGGCAGCACTGAATCTATGACTGAATTTTATTTTAACTTGTTTCTTGAATTTTATTGAAGTTTCTATTTTATTGAATTATTTTATATAGCTTTAAGATATTTTGGTATTTTTGTTAGAAGACGGAATTTCTGTGTGATATTAGTTTTAAGCAGTATATTGAATAAAAGATTTTATATTTGGATTTTAAGGGTTGAGTTATCTTTTACAACTGGCACCCCCTTCGCTTGAACACAGATTTCACAGACTCGGAAAACACATTGTTTGAAGTACTGGTACCGGCCAATCATTGTAGTAATTACTAAGAATCTTAAAGGGAAAATTATATTGAATATTATATCCCCATATTAGTTAAGCAGATTTCTTACCAATTGATTTATTTTCCGGCACAGATATAACAGCACTTTCGAAACCTATTTGCGGCAATTCAGAATATGGGCGACCATCTAATAAAAGCTCCATCTTCTCGGCATATTCGAATTCTTCTCTGCAATTCCCACTTTTATTATTATTTGTCTTCCACTTTAAAAACTGCGAATTCAATTTCGTATAATTATATTTTAATTGTTCGTAGCCTCTGTCATAGCTATGCTCTCGTAATGTTTGCTCAACTTCTTTAAAGCATTTCGTTTGCTCGAACTATTTTTGTGTCCAGAATTTTTGGCAACTTGATATCGATACAGATATCTAAGAATGTAGGGATTTCTGCATGAACCGAATTTTTACTTTTCTTTTTTGTTGATTCCATTTCTTAAGTCTTAACACAATAAAATTTAAATATTCTTTCAGTACTAACTACTGCCCATTGTACGAAAAGTGAGGTTATAAATGTTCAAAACAAACTTAATGCTACAATGTTATTCCTCAGCTAAAGTAGCAGTGCTAATGTGGGCGACTCTGCTACAATAACAAGTGTTTATGTTCACAAATAATTTAGTTTTGCTAAACTTGCGCACGTAAACAGGGCCTGGAGCACCCCGTGTTTATTTTTCACATAATTACTTAAATTAATTAAAAGCGTACATTTTTACAAGTACAAGTTTAAAAAGAAACTTCGTTTTTAACAGCAACATTTCAAATGCTTATATAAGGCGAACTGATCTCAGTCAAAATCCTGCCAAGTCTTTATAGAGTTTATAGAGTTGAAAATCTCTGAATTTTAAAGAACTTTTAATATCGATGGAAGTTTCGTTTGTAAGTCAAACACAGATGGCTTGAATGCTGTTAAATTCATTCACATGCTATAAAGTAACGTTACTTTCCCAGAAAACTCCAATTATTTTCGTTTTTTTTTTTTCTTCTTTGTTTTTTTTTTTCTTCAACAAATTAAAAATTTTCTTTGAAGCATCTTTTAAGAGGGGTATGCTAGAGCCAAGGAATTCGAATTCCGCCGAAGAATTTTTCCATTTATATCTTGAAGGAAAATTAACATTAGGTCAAGATATCTTTGACAGTTTGCATTTGATAATTATGTGATATCTCAGACAATAAAGAAGTAATAAAGAAAGTGATGAAATGGATAATTTCGAATGAAAAATGAAGATAAATATAAAACAATTTTTGTTCTTCCATTTTTAAGTTAAAATTGATACACCTCTTGCAAAATCGCCGTTCCTTCCTTCAATTTTTCAATTATTCCTCAGACGCCAAAATTCCTTTCAGAAATAAGTGCATCGGTACTTATGTATTTCTTCAAGAAATATTGACATAAATGGATTTTTTGGAAAAGAACGACTTCTTTTTGTCAATCGAGAAGTAAAGTTTTTCTTTTCGAATTACGTTGCTCTAGCATACTGCTTCAAGGAATCGGCAAAGAAAAAATTCCTTGAGCATTCCATGGCTTTTTTTACACAGTTTTTGTATAGGAACAAAAATTCCTTGGCTCCATCATACAGGGCTTAAATTAAGAAATTTCACATCTCAAATTTTTAAAATAATTCTAATATTAATGACTGTACGAAATTCAACGGTGTGTCGAATTAAGTATAGTTTTTCAATAATTGAACGTAGTTTAGTTCTATTTTTTATTAGCTTACCTCTGATAGGGGGTGAATAAAAGATTCGTTACTTTGAGTGAAATGACTGAATGAATAAGGAAAAAAAAATTCATGAAGACTTTTACAAAATGCAATTTTTTTGTTTTTTAATTGATAATTAACACTGCAATGTATAAGACGTTTCGTATTAACTGGAACCAATACTCTTCAGTACGGCCTGTTTAAAAATCAATGATACTTTATCTGAAAGTCGAGATATTTATATACAAAAGCTTACTTATTACTGCTACACAAGCAAGGAATGCTTATTTTGGCATTTCTCATAACATCGTACAGTGAAAAGCGTCAATAACAATTTCATTGAAATGAAATTGCTGGTCAAATGACCCACAAGAGAACTTTGATTGCTTGTTTGGCATCGTATTGTTTACGTCGTGCTGTGCGGAAATGCACTTGATATACATTATAATTACATTAAATCAAAATTGCGTAGCGGTTAAATGTATCATGCAATGTTTGTTCACATGTAAATAATGACTAGTGCAATGGCTGCCGTGATAAGATGGCGTAGAATGGTAATGGAATCTGTTGTTTTTTTTGTTTTTTAGAAGTTCACGAAGAAGAGAAGTGAAATTATTTAAAAACATCAGACCAGGTCGAAAAATTTGAGCCTAAGCTAAAATGAGTAAAGTTGAATTCTCTAACTTTTTCGATTTTGCTTAGAGTTGTATTGTAGGGCAGAACCCCTTTTCTTTTCTTTTTTTTTAAGGCGACAGTTTTAAGGAAACGATTTTTCTGAATAAAACCATACATTTTTGTATATCGCCAGAGGCAAGCATGTAAGCCACTGCAGCCTATTCTGCTAATAATAATAAAAGGTGTTATATAAGTTGAAAGGAAACTGGATAAGAGGAGCCTTGAATGTGGCATTCGAACCACCACGATGGAGAGAATTCAGTGCGCTTACCAATTGAGCTACTAAGGCCACGAAAAAAATCATACTACAAAATTGAAAAAAAGTTAAAATGACCAAATGGGTGCTATAAATTGATTCTAGCTTTTACATAATTCTTTTTGGATCGAACGTATTCCTTCCACACATGGTAAGGTTGGGGAATTCATACAATAAGTATTAAATAGCTGATTTGGAATCTCGCATGTGGTTAGTTCTCTGCATCTGTGATTAGCCAGGTTATATACCTGTAACTCTAGAATACTCGCCGCATATTCTACGGGCCATACCAATTACCATCTTGTGGGTATATTCGCAACATTTCTTTGTGTGCTTTCGTTACAATTATCTATAATCTGTTGTCTTTCATCTACATAAAACCAGAAGTCATTATATCAATTAGTTTTCCTTTTAGGTTGCGAGGCTCACTAAATTACTTTCAACTTACATTAATTATAGCTGCTATATAGGTGTGAAACTAAAAAGTCACCACGCATTATTCGGCCAAATTGTAGTTGATTTTCAAAATTCTTTTTGCTAAATTCATTGTGATTTTTGTATAATTTTTCTTAGACTATTACGAGATTGGATCGGCAGCGAGTTACAGAGTAGTAACCCACCACCATATATTATTGTAAAAATAATTAAAAAAAAACCATTTCTCAAGAGTTGCGGTTATTTATTTTATATTTTACCATCTATGTAGAATATTCGTACAAAAACACGGATAATGTCAGAGGGTCATTTATATACGAAAAAATTTCTCATTTCGCGAACTCGGATGTTCTGGTTTGAAAAATTCCTTCTGTTAATTTTTTTGTTATTTGCTTCTGATTTTTTTAGCGTATTTTTCCTCCCCTTCCAATTAAGATGAGAAATTTAATTTTCGACGGCAAAAAATTTGTGTCTGAAAAATTCATTTCGATATTTTGTTCTACGACTTATCGATTAATTTAATTTTTATTTTTTTATGAATGAGCTTTGATCAAAAGATTCAAAATTTTAGGGAGATCGGATGTCATTTACCTAATTAAAAAAAAAAAATCTAATTTGCATGCCAACTTTTCGCCATCTACCGGAGCTCTCTGAAAACTCATGGATATAATACCTACATAACCTAGAATCTACATACTTTCTCTGCAGTTAGCATGTTACCCGAATGAATTTGGTGCTTTCCTTCAAATTCTGTTGAATTTAACCGCTGCAACCCCCGCGAAAATGTGCAAAATTGAGCATTTTCCAAAAGGTACCCTACATTATGCATTATTTCGGTTTAGCTTGGCCATCTAGAACTCCCACTTGTGTCACTTTAATTTCTAGTCAGGCCCTACATATACTATGAATGTGGACGAATCGGTGATGACGGGTTGGGACCCTCCCCTTGTCAGTGAACTTTTTGCATTTAGACATTTCCCATGGATTTCAATTGGCAAGAGCCGGAGAATAATGTGCATTCCTGTCGTCGGTGTTGTTCAGAGAGCTCCTGTATATGCCTACACTGGCAACTCTCTATATTTTAGTGAGACTTTTCAGGTTAATCGCTTTCTCTATAACATTCCAAATGTGAGAATAGGTTTTGCAATAGCGATGTACATCTAGTATACGATGCGAGGATGTATACCCTATCTTTTCCTAAAAGATTTCTTTCAGGCATTCAGTGCAATGGCCGCCCTTTTGCCGCGCTCCCACTTATTCGCATTTATTCTCTAATTTAATTTGGAATCTAGTATCACTCCTAGGTATTTGGCTTGAGGTTTACATTCAATGGTATCTTAATCTAGTTTTGAATGAACAAAACTCGGGATAACTCTTCTCCATGTAAAGACTAGTTCAGTTTTTGTTCTGGACTAAGCCAAGACCACAACTTATAACCCAAATAAGAAGTTTTTGCAATGCTCCTTAGAATGATCGTCCATAAGAAATTTCCCAATACATGGATAACTAAATAATCCGGATTTGCTTTTATTTCCACCCTTTGTAGAAAGATAAGAATTCCATTAACCACCACTAACCATAGTCGAATTGAAAATACTCCTCCTTGTGGAGATACCTCTAGACAGGCTCCTGCTAACTTTATTGACTCTAGCCAAGCTCTGCGTTTATTATGTGGATATTGAGCATTGAGTTAGGCCATCTGTGAATATAGGATTCGATTCCTAGACCAGCCAAGGCATTCTGAATTGCCTCTATCTTAACAGTTCCAGGGTCCAGGCTCAGTTGATATCAAGAAATGTACCTACATATAGTGTATTCCTGGATCTTGATTCATTTTTCAATGGTTCGAACTATGTCATATAGGATAGTTTCAATCGAGTTACCTTTGAAATATTCATTGCTGTAATCTAGAAATTTCACTTCCCTTGTACAACCTTTTTCTCCACAGACGTTTCTATGAGTCAGTGTTGCCAATCAGGCTGAAAATTGGCTAATTTGGTCGATTTTCAACATAGATAAATGAAAAAAATTTGGCTTAGCCTATAGCCGATTTTTAGCGGAATTTGATATTGATACAGCCGTTTTCAATTAGGGATTTTAAATATGCAAACTGTACTTCCGAGTTCAGATTCAGACCAGTAATTATTCGCGAAACGAATCAAAACAAAACACAACAAAAAACTTGACTGGATCATAAGGCATGGTTGGTATACTTATGGTCAGTTTCACAGTCTGAATTTAAACCAAATATTTAGTTTAAACTCGACGAATGGGTTTCACAGTTTGGTTTAAGCCCCGATTTAAACTAGAGTTTAAACCGCGCCATCCCTTGGTTCAAACTCATGATAAAAGTAATTGAAATGTATGACATTTTATTATGACAGTAGCATTGTTTGTTTGCATCAAGAAACTAATTTTATCATGGACTCAGATTTAGATATTTTTAATGATGAACAGTAAAATTCAATACTCTGTCGATGACCGAGAGTAATTAAAAATCAGTCAAATCATTTTAATGAGTGGGACGAAGTTGATTTTTATGGTAGATTTCGTTTAAATAAAGAACTTTGTCACTTTGTCTTCGAATCTATACTTGTCCGTTTTCTTGCACTTTACTGTATGCCTTTTTTTATGCACTAGGGAAAGTAATAGGTCAACTTCACTTCTACTAAAATTTGCAGCCCCTTTGGATGGTGGCATATTTAAAATTAGTCAATATAACTTCATATTTTTTATTTTCTGGTCTGTTTACCTTTTCCAACTGACAGATTGATTAATAGAAAAATTTCTTCACAATGGCGGCGATAACTAATTAAGTTCACAATTTAATTCGAACTACCAACGTTACTAAAAGAATGCACTGTGAAACCCGATTTGGTTTAAACTACGCTTAAATTTTGAGGATCATTTAAACTAAACCTTAGTTTAAACTCGACTGTGAAACTGGCCATTATACGACAATCTAATCACTATAACCATTCACAGTAATTGTAATGTAGTTTCAATACCCACATTGTAATCATCAGTATATAGAACTAGTAGAATTCGCATGGTCGCTTTTAATTTTAGTGCATAATGCTGAAGTTGTGCAGTGCAGCAAAAATTCTGGGAATTCCAGGTGGTTGTTAACTTTGATGGGAGTACAAATATTAAAAAAAAATGATTCTGGGAGTCCTTGGTGGTTTAGTAATTTTGCTGGGAGAACCAATGGAAAATAAAACAATTCGTTGGAGTCTCAGGTTGTTAGATAACCTTGGTGGAAGTCGAAGTTAAATCAAGGGTCCTGGTGGTATAGAGTCTCGACGGCTATTCTCATTACTAACTCCAGTTGGTTGAGATGTCATTGAGCTGTTAGAACTTTTTTTTCTTTTTTTTTATTTATTTTAAAGACAGGAGGGCAGGTGACTCTATCTCAAGCACGGAGGCCATAGCGGCTCATTGTGCTGTCCTACGAGAAGGCTACTCCCCAAACCCTTCCTGTCCTCTTAATGAAGAGCATTAGGTCTTGGTGAGGCATGTTTTCAGTTCATCCACTGATAGAATGGCAGACCCTAGAGTATCCAGCATGAGCGAAGGCCGGACAAGCACACAAAAGGTGTTCGGTTGTTTCGGGCTCTACCTCCAGGCAGGACAGACACTGAGGGCTGTCAACAACTCCCATCCTTCTTAGATGAGCGTGAATTGAGCCGTGGCCGCTGATGTTGCCAATCAAAATTCTATATTATTTCCTTACGAGCCCCATGAGAAAATTGGAGATATTCCCATTAGGCTCATCAAGAAGCAGTACTCAAGTACAAGTACTCAGGTTCGCCCATATCTGGTGATGCTTTCTATGAACATCCACTTTACTGACAGATCAAATACTCGAGGTGGCAACGCCTACGATGGGTTCCGGTCTAACGAACAGAGAATCAGAGCCAGCCCTAGGTAAAAGGTCAGCCCTTTCATTCCCCATGATCTCCATGAGACCAGGAACACACAGAAGAGACACCTTTTTGTGGATACACAACTTATCCACAGACGACCTGCAATCCCCCAGTAACTTAGATGTTATTTGAGGGCTACACAGAACCATCAAGGCTGCCTGACTATCCGAAAGTATAGCAATGTCCTTCCCCTTGATTTGCATATCCGGTTGAAAGTATAATTAATTGAAAGTTAAGTCAGCCCGTGACTGTAGTAGTGACCGCAAAAGAACGTTGGCAATGCGCTTGAAAGAAAATAACTGAAACAAGATTGTTTGTGTTTTTTTGTTTGTTTGTTTTTTTTTTAGGAAAAACTTAGAAGAGTGAGTGAAATTCGAACGTGTCCTACGCAGGAGCGCAGCGTTGGGCGAGTTTAAAAATTTCATTTTAATCTTTTATTACTTTGTCTTATTTAGGTGCTTTTTAGGAAACGATTGTTAATTTTCACGTATAATAAATTTATTTAGCAGTTGAAGCTTTTGCTTTTAATATAATGTCAAACAAATTTACAGGGCGATTACTTCACTTCTGATTGTCATTACGAATTTTCCGAATTTTAACCGATTTTTAAAATTTGTTTAGCCGATTTTTTTTTTTTTTTTATTATATACAGGGTGTTTCACAATTGGTGGATAATAATGAAGGAGGCGATAGGTCATGTCGAGAAATGAAAAAAATTGTATGGCAGAAGGGGGTGCATTTTCAACCCTTTCCGAGATAATCGAGGTTAAAGGACTAAGGGTACGTGAAACGTAGGTTTGTACTAAAACAGTTATATCTCCTAAACGACCAACAGTAGAAAGATGGTCGGGGTGCTAATTTATAGAGAACCTCCTGCCCTTTTGATTCAATGTGTCAGTGCTTCTTCCACAGTATGTAGTTTAGAAGAAATGGTCTGCCAAACTTCAAGTTTCAGCTTTTGTACCTCATTTTTTTGTGTTTGAAGCAAAAAAACTAAAATAAAAACCTTACAATTTTTTTTTTCTGTCTTACTCCTGTTAGAAGCTAAGATTGTTTTCTTTAAAACACACTCTGTTTTCATTTAATACCTTTCACCGTTTATGAGTTATGACACAAAAATTATTCCAGTGCATGAAAAGTCTACCTTGCAAGAAAATATGAAATAGTATTAAAACCATAAACAACATTTTTATATTTATTTATTATGATCGAGATAGGAACAATTAATAACATTACCTATTTAAAATATTTTCAAAATGCCCCCGTCATTTTGAATACAAAGTAAAGCTCTACGCTTAATAGATCTTTTAAGATCAGTTGCTGCCAAATCCTCTTTAATTTTGTTGGAAGTGTCTTGGACTCTGTGTATAAGTTTGTCTCTTGATGATATTTCCGACGCGTACACAATCTCCTTCATAGTTCCCCAGAGGTAAAGTCTAAGGGTGTTAAATCAGGAGACCGTGGTGGCCAAGGAAAAGGACCGTGCCGTCCAATTCACTTATTTCGGTAATTGGCGTTCATCCACTGCAGTATATTTCGTCCGGTGTGTCCAGGTGCTCCATCGTGCTGGTAAATGATATCTCTTCTTATTGATAGAGGTAGATCGTCCATAAAATAGTTATTGCTTACAATAAGAAATTAACTCCGTTATAAGATTAGTTGCAGGTAATAAATTGCTTGTTTCTTTAAAAGGATGTCCGGTAAGCCATTCTTTATTACAAAATTACGCAGATTTCCAACCAAAAGAGATGCCAGGTAGAAAATGACGATTCGTCATACTTTCTACTTTGTATTCAAAATGGGAGGCGTGTATTTTATGATTTATGATTTTCTTCTACATGTAGTGGAATAATTTTTGTGTCATAACTCATAAACTATGAAAGGTGCAAAATGAAAACAAAGTGCGTTTTAAAGAAAACAATCTTAGCTTCTAACAGGAGTAAGACAGAAAAAAGAATTATAAGGTGTTTATTTTAGTTTTTTTGCTTCAAACACAAAAAAAATTAGGTACAAAAGCTGAAACTTGAAGTTTGGCAGACGATTTCTTCTAAACTACATACTGTGGAAGAAGCACTGACACATTGAATCAAAAGGACAGGAGGTTCTCTATAAATTAGCACCCCGACCATCTTTCTACTGTTGTTTGTTTACGAGATATAACTGTTTTAGTACAAACCTCCATTTCACGTACCCTTAGACCTTTAACCCCGATTATCTCGGAAAGGGTTGAGAATGCACCCCCTCTGCCAAACAATTTTTTTCATTTCTCGACATGACATATCGCCTCCTTCATTATTATCCACCACTTGTGAAACACCCTGTATATATATTATTAAGCCAAGCTCAAGCGATACCCTATGATACAAAGCACAGCATGGCAGGAAAGAGATATTGAAAGGTTTAGGCGATATGAGAAAAGTAGCGGAGGGGCCGATGTATGTCATCCTTAAACTTCCGCAGATTGTATGCCGGAGGAAAAACAGAAGATGGTAAACTGTACCACATTCGCACGGAATTTTTCTGTACGGCCGAAATTAATTTGAATGGTAAAAGGATGTGTGCGATTCGCAGTGCGTGTATTGCGTACAGATATCACGCAACAGGGGATTAGACTAGATATTTCATCAGAGCGTTGACATTAGCCGATTTTCCACATACATTTGCCCGATTTTAGAAAAATTAATTGGTAACACTGCTATGAAACTTTTAAAAGTCATCAAAAGGAACAATGTGAGGCTGATAGATCTAAAGTCCTTAGCACTCGTGTGGCCGTTTCAGCCTTGGGAACGAAGATCACTTTGGTTTGTTTCTAGGTGAGAAGGACATAGGAGTGGTATTGGCAGCTCTCACTATAAAAAACCTGTAAAAAATGCTTTAAAAAAAAAACAACAAAACTCTTAAATCACTTTCCAAGTTATAGTTTAGAAATTTTCTTAATTTCCAAAATATTTTAAATATTCCACCGGCATTCACTTCACTTTGCTCAGCAATAACGAAAAATGCTAGCCACGAACGAAATATTCCATCGAATTTCGATGTGGATTGAAAGTTTCGCCCAATAAATCACGAAACTAAATTTCACTTAGTTTTGCCCGTGCTCAGCAGGTTAATTGAAATCAACTCAGAAAGCAGTATACAGGCCGGCACCAATTGACTACATGTAGCCTAATAATACAAATAGATTTCAATTCGAATTCAGTATAGGATTCGTTCGAACGAATTCATTTAGATCCACATGTACAAACCTATTATACGTAAAACATGTATGTATGTGTGTATGTATATATTTTCAGCCCACATATACATACTATGTATTTGTCCAAAAGTCCAATGTTTCCGCATCATCATATAAGAGAAGGTGACGGCCAAATTGGTTCCCACCACACGTTGAGTAATACTACATATATCTAGTACGTGCCAGCGAAAGGAATTTCTCTAATAACTGTGAAACGTTCCAGGTTGTCCCAACAATCTGTACTTTGTTCTCATTAAGGAAAAACAAGGCAGCCGGGAATTCTGATAATAAATCAATAATATTGGCTTCAATTTGTCTGATTTACGGCGTCCGCTTTGTCAGTGGTTGGTTGGCCAATTTCTTCTCTGGTTTTTGTTTTTTTTTTTTTTTTTTTTTTTCTCCCGGACCAATATTTGATTATTATTGGGTGGTTACTGTATATTCTATATTGCGCGGCGGATCCTATCTGTTCGCGGTCATTTTTATTTATAGCTACTGTTTGGCATTTCCTTTAATAACTGATCAAATTATCTCAATAAATTCTAGGCAATATCTCCTCAGGGGACCCACAAAGTTATATCCTTCTCCCACCACCCATGAAATTTTTAAGATATACAGGGATGATGATGATGATGATGATGAAGACGACGACTACAACGACGACGCTGCCGCCTCTTTTTCCCCAAAAAAATTACAAGGTCTAAGAAAAAATGTATGTTTTGAGACGGTCATAATTTCTCGTTTATTGGAAATTTTATCGCCATAAAATTTCGTCCTAAAAACCTAAATTCCTTTGCACATATAACATTAAAGATGGTTTGAGATGTTTTTGTTTTTTTTTTTTTAGGGATACCTTTAATACTTATTTTAGGACAAAATCTAAAGAAGAAAAAAATAAATTATTTTCTCTTCTTGTCATATTATATGAGCATAAAACTGTCATCGTTTTAGGATGATCAATTTGAAATGACTAAATTTTCCATATATCCTTTTCTCATCCCTTTGATTATTTACCCCCTTGGAATGCTGTAAACTTTTAGTACATACATATATAGTAACTACATACAAACCTCGGTAACCAATTTATTTTGCATGTATGTATGTATAATAGGACGAGGACGAAGAACATTAATTTGTCTGCCTGCTTTTGTTCATTAATAATTTCCTTGACGATTGCCTGGTTACATCCTAAGAGAGACATTTTACATCACATTTACACTAAACGGGATGTCTCAAGCGTGTTTCGATAATTAAGACGCACGAATCTCCTGGGTATATAAAATATTGAAACGGAAACAAGACGTTTGTGTACACTGAACATAGAAAATTTAATTATTTTAAAGTGAAGTTGTTAGTTAATTGTTTCGGTGAAAGGAGTTTAATTGATTGACATGCAAAGTACGCATATATGTATGTCTGTATGTACATACGTAATACACGTATTCATATTATATCAAAGATTAAAAATAATTTTATTTTCAGTAGAGAATGAAGGAAGCAGTTTTTGTATGACTACTAAAAATCATGTATGGAAAATTGAAACTTTGCTTGGACATTAAAATATTCAACATATGCGAGGGATTAGACTTTTAACTACCTTTAATTCTAATTCTTTTTTTTTTATAATTTTATATACCAATTCTATATATGGGAATTATTAATAATCTACCCATGCGCCATGGGCCAACATCGGCTACCACGTCAGATTTATTGATTTCGCTTCCAAGTTTTCTGCCTACATTTTCTTGGGAATGCCTTGGCATATTTACGTGAAGTTCAGTCTATTTCTTTATTTCTTTATCGCCGCTATATGCGTACTAAAACTTATCATGACCGTTCTCTATACCAAACAGCTCGCAACATCGCCACAACTGCAATACGTCAAGACAAACGCCGCTACCCTAGCTCCAAATTTATTTGCCATCTCCCTACTAAAGCCCTTTGGCATTGTGCTGCCCAATGTGAACACTACAAAAAATATAGATAGGACAGGAACTATAAATAAGAACGCCGGTGAATATTTAAAGGTAGTGGTTTAATGCACACACACATCTAGCTTAATCACACAATTCCAACTTTGACTAGAACTAAACTTTACTTATATTAAGTAAAATATACCTATACTTCGATAATGTCACTTAAAACTAGATTTCACTTATGTACGTAATTTCAAGTAAATCACTTACTAACTAGGTTTCACTTTTGTATATGTGTTCAATTTATACACAACACTGTAATAAATCGTTATAACTTTCAGGAATGGCACCAAATATATATATGTAAATATAATAATAAATGGGAAACGTCATATAATAAATGATCAATTCAAAAATGTTCTCACCAATTTAAAATGCGGAATCGACTTTATGGCGTTAGTATACGAATAACGATCCTTATCTCAGTCGAGACCCAAGATAAAGTGTTGTTGTTAGTAACGTTTTTCCAGTTGAGACCCGGATTAAGTATCTTTATCTCAGTCGATATCCAAAATAAAGTAAAGATTTGTGTGCGCCCGTGGGTTTTTATTGAAGGACCAGGCCCGCTCGTTGACCAAGGTGATTACTGCACGTGTAATCTAATTAATTGTTGTCTTGGGTTTTTGTAAACCTTGATGCTTCTTACAGCAGTGTGATGCAGTGATTTCAACTTGTCTCTAATAAATCCAATTTTAGGGAGTAAAATGAAACACTTGCCTTTAATAATACGCACTGTTCCCAACTTTATTCCTCAAAGGTTGTAGCAAGAAGAAAGACTCGATATAATCCAAAAAGAGCGTTAGGCTACTAACGCAAAGTATATAAGCATCTACGTCTACATTTACAGAATATAATTTGCAACTACCAAACTATTATGTATATAAAACTGACAGAATCAAAGGCATTCCATACATGCATAAACAATGTGATGTATTGAACATTACAGGGTATTTATATATTAACTACAAATACAATTAGAATAAACTACAAAGCTGAATATTAATTGAGGGAAACAAGTGCAATAAATAAAATAGGTACAGTAGCAAACAAATTTATGAAAATAACTTAGATGTCGGAACAATTTGCGTTAGTAAAGTGTATTCCGATCGGGACCCGGAATAGTTATCTTTATCTCAGTCGATACCCAAGATAAAAGTTTGAATTAGTATAATTTGTTCGAGTCAAGACCCAGAATACATATCTCTATCTCTGTCGAGACCCAAGATAACGTAATTGAGTTAGTAAAGTTTATTCCAGTCGAGACCCAGTCGGTACCCTAGATAAAGTTATTGGTTAGTAAAATTTATTCCAGTCAAGACCCGGAATAAATATCTTTGTCTCAGTCGATATCCAAGATAAAGGTTTGGATTAGTACAGTTTAATCCAGTCGAGACCCGGAATAAGTACTTTTATCTCGGTTGATACCCAAGATAAAGGTTTGCGTTAGTAAAGTGTATTCCGGTCGAGACCCAGAATAGGTATCTTTATCTCAGTCGATACCCAAGCTACAGGTTTGAGTTAGTAAGGTGTGTTCCAGTCGAGACCCGGAATAAGTATTTTTATCTCAGTCGATACCCAAAATAAAGTAATTGAGTTAGTAAAGTTCATTCGAGTCGAGACCCTGAAAAAATATCTTTATCTCAGTTTGTACCCAAGATATATATAAGAAATTGTAGTATCCCTGAGAATTATATATTTGCTATAGCTGGTATGGGATAATAATAAAACCTTTTTTTTCTTTTTGCAAACGTTTCCCGTTATATTTTAACACTTCATCAGGGCTAAAAATACAAACAACAACAATTCATTGGAACAGCAGTAAACTTTAAAAATATCTATAAATTACCTCAAGAAAATTACCAATAGAAATTACAATTAAATTCAGAATAAAAAATTACAGATGATATAAAGAGCATCACATAAATCTAAGAATATTTTTTGTCGGCTGTCAGATAGCATCCTAGATAAAAATAGAGGAAGGCTAGTACTAGTAACACAAAGTAGGAGTAATTATCAAAACTAAAACAATACATCAATCTCTGGTATCATTACTCATTATAGTGTTTTTGTAAGAGTTAATAAGAGCCATATAGACTGGATTTAAGTTCACTGTATCTGTCCGAAAATTAATACTGTTCTCATTGAGCTGTATGTGTATCATTTAACTAATATTACGTTTGTATCAATTGCTATCATAGTCAACAATGTTTATATTTTCAAAATCAAAACTATGATTATCTTCTTCAAAATGATGTTTGGCTAGGGCTGTCGTCTCTTTTTTCTGACTGTTGGTATTTCTGCAATCATATCGGTGTTGGTATAGTCTCTTTTTTTAGCAATTGTTTCGTCCAATATAACATACATTACATGACTTGCAATTAATTTTATAAACAACATTAGAGTGTAGTTCTCGTGGATCCCGGTCTTTAAGTCTAGTGAATAGATTAGGTACTCTCTTCGTATTATAGAAAACTACCTGTATATTATTTGAATAAGAGGCCATTACGTCTCTTAATTTTTAAGCCATCGGTGTCATAAACGGTAGTCTAATGTATCTTTTATTTTGAGTCTGTAGATTATTATTATTATTATTAGCCTCAACGTTGTGGATATTTGTATTTTTTACAAAGTATTGATTGATCACTCTATTAACAAAGTATTTGGGATAGCTATTCATCTGCAGAATTGAATTTTTATAATATTATTTTCAATATACTGTTGCGAGCATATATAGTATTATGAATCTTATTCAACATATTACAAATCACGTTTCTTTTTTAATGTAGAGGACAATCTGAGAGAAAATTCAATATTCTACCAGAATTTGTGGGTTCCATATACCAATCCGTATCTAAGGAGCCATCTTCTTTCCTAATTATACACAAATCTAGAAATGGTAAACTATTATTTATATTTGCTTCAAATGTAAACTGTAAAATCATTAAATTTACTCAGCTGAGAATTTTTGTTTGAGAAATCGTAGTCATTTGGCTAAGATAAATTTTTTTAAATCATTTTGTTAGGAAAGGTATGAAAATTTTATTACAGCTCGCAAGATAAGAAAGCAAGCTTAAGATTATCAGAACACCATTTTTCGGTGTGAATAGTAGTTTAGGGCGGAGGAGATATTCAAATCAAACTTTTGTCAGTTTTACATAAGAACACTGCAAATATTTTAGAATGTAAGGACTACGTTGGACCTGGCATGTGGTAGGGAGGGAGTCTCTTTCATGGCTTGTGAAGTATTCTCGAGGGTTTTGACAGAACCCTTCTTGTGCGAGTCCAACTCACACTTGGCGGATATTTTATAATTCACAAGTATTAACGTAAAAATAACATCTTAATACCGACTTTTTGTTGTGTGCATACATTTAATTTAAGCCCCTCCCTGTCGGTTCGGTACGACATTGACTCGGTAATCGTGCAGCATGCCGTGCCTCTGTTGCCACCATGTATTTAAATCAGTACCCACACACAGGTCTGCATTGCGCGGTTTAGATGCAACATGTTTTCGGTATGCAGCATTGCGACATGGCTTGTCAGTAGAGAAAGGACATTTACCTAGTTGAAAAGTGGATTTTGTCGTGAAATTAAAAACTGTCTGCTGATTTAGTCCATAGCATGTCCGACCGTGAGGTACGACATCGACGAGACAAATGTCGTACCGATTCTATGTCACTACCATACCGACCCGTCAAGGAAGGGGCTTACTCGATTTTCTTAAAAAAAAACAAATGGATCCGGAGGAAATATTTAGGATAACTAAGATGTCAAATTTATTTTTTACTCCAGTCAGTTGAAGAAAATCACCATATAAACCTGGATCAGTTTTTCAAAACTTTCTAACGTTGTCTTCAACCAAAGAAAGTTATCAGTAATAAATTTTGCGAAGAATTTTGGGTAGCGTAATACAGCGAAATGGAAAGATACTATATAGAGCTTTGTATTAGAGGGCCAGCTTTCGGACCGCATCCTCTTAAGGTTTTCATATCTAGATGTAAGTTGTCTCAGTTTGCAGCAAGCATCATGATATTTCGAAAAGACCTTGCACCATATGCTCACCATTATATAAAACTGAGCATCACTTCTGGTATTTACTGCAAAGAATCTTCCTGCGTCGATTGCGTTTTCACCTTTAGGCTTCGCAATAATTTTAGCAAATTTGATTGAAGTTCGCGAAGTTTTGCTAAATTTATAATTTATCTCCACTGGCTGCAATCAATTTTTATTACTTTGTTTAATTATTTTATATCTCGTGGTAGGGTGAAACAAACCAACATGGGTGTGTTATTTCGGTATATCATACAAACTGTGAAAGTTTTATTGAAATCGAAGATTGTCCGGGTTCCAAGATGGGTTCTTGTGAAATGGCTGATTATACTTGAAGGATTTACTTAAATCGGGATACTCCATTGTGCTGCTATGACGCATTACTTTGAAATGTTCTTACATTGATAGGTATGTTTATGGAAAACAGTTTTCATTTCAAGGACTCTACTTGGGTGAAACCTTAAATCAACTCACTCATCTACGATACAAAAATGTATGGGAAAATTCTAATTATGGGATCCTCCTAATCAAAGTTCTTATCGATAACTTATTTTTTCTTAATTAGCTTTAAAAAAAAAAAAAGGAAAAAACTGCAGTTCTTTAACCTCATCTCTATACGTTTTATATTTGGCATATTGTGACGTAAACTTTGAAAAAGATTTGTTTTTTTGCTTAAAAACTCACTTATTTTCGGTTTTCCGATCTAATTTTCGAATCGGGTTCAATTCATGCAAATCAATATCGACATTTAATCTTTTTTTTTATATTTACATAAACCCAGATGTATATATATATGTTTAAATGTCGATTAATGTATACCTACGTAGACCTATGTAACTAGACCTGGGTATTCCATGTCTTTGCCTAGTACGAGATTCTCATTAACTTCTGAATATTTTTTAATCGAAACCATTTAAGCACCAATTGCAAATAGAAAGACTTTTTTCCCAACCGGTTTAATATTAGAACCAAATCTCATAATATAAAAAAAATACACACACACACACACACATACACACACAAAACCTTGATCATAGTAAAAAAGAAACTTTTAAGTGTGGTAGAAACATTGCTATCAAATCCTGTGAACATATATACCTACCACAAAAACGAAAGCCCCAATTTCTGCACATCCCTTATAATTGCTTCCCTTTCACAAACCAAAGTTCTTTTGACAACTTTTCATTCCAAATCTCAACGTAAATTGGAAAGTAGGTAAAACGCGTTTGTATCAATTCAATCCTACCCGACCCCCTCCTAACACAAAATCCCCACCACACTACTTCCCGCCACCCCCACCATGATCTCCCAACCATTCAATGTTATATCCTGTATTAAGGAATTTAATTGCTCAGAAGGATTACTTCAAACGAAGAAAGTATGGGCTGGCAGAGCGAGGGTAGGGAAGGGACGTACGTTCAATCCGCACTTACAGACTTATTTGCCTTTATCTCCCCATTCGATCTAAAGCCAAATGACTGCTATCATTTGACAGTCCTGGGGGCAGAAGCCACACGAAGTTGGTCAAACGAAGAGAAAGGACTTATCCAGGATTAAGTGGAATGAAACGGTTTCCTGCATGACACAGTGCGGTTAGTATAAGAAGCCAGCATGGCACACCCATACACTGAAAGCCTCCCCAACGCCAAAAGTTATTCAGCCCAAATGAACAATTAGGTCTGGATTGCGCTCCCCATCAAATTTTCTTTAATTTTCGATTAAAGTGGACCCAAATGAGTCATTTGGACTTCTATGGGGTTGAACTGTAGTTCTGCCTTCCGGCCTTCCCTATGAAAATTTCTAATTGCCTTATTACTAAGACAATGGCTTCCAGAAATTGGCTTTCTTCACACTTCTTGATTGGGGTTAAGGAAGTGAAGGAAGCGTTTCTATGAAGATTAAAAGTCTCGGGCAAAAAAAAAAAACACAATTTCTATGGATCTGTCCAACAGTAAAATTGTGCTATCATGGATACTGGGATACATTTCCTTGGACATTTTTATTGGTTCACTCAAAATTATTATTAGTCTTCATAATAGGATTTTGTTAAAAAGTTCGAATTCCATTTAAAATTATTTCTTTGGGGGGTCACTAGCGTTAATGGCCAATAATTGTAGTTAAAGATAATGGAAATTTTTAATATGACGCATTGACGCTTATATAATTACTACGAAGACGGAGATTTTGGCAGACTTTTGGATCTCCAGCTCATTGTTCATTAATGAAATTAATTATGGGAAGTTACAATTTTTAATAGTGTTGGTGCGGTGATAGATTCTAAATGGTAACCAGGATAAAAAGTTAAGAATCCTTTTAAATTTATTCTATAGCTATATAGTAAAATATTGATTTAAAGGACTTTCGACCATGCGAACTACGATTAATTATATATTGCTGAGCCCATATTCAAATGGACGTGTATTAAGTACATACGCCGTCGATTTTAGTGAATTGTTTTCGGAAGGCAAAGGAGTTTCGAGTTTTGACTTCTAAAGATCCCGAACACATAATCAAAATATTACCTCAGAGCTACCCTAAATAGCTGGGAGAGCAAACAAAACTTCCTTTAATGAGAAAGGCTACAAGGTCTTAGTCAGCCAAAAAAGTTTATCGAGACCTCTGGCGGAAAAATAAAAGAACTACTACTCCTTAGGAGAACAGAGCTCAAAATTTTTACAGAGTTCCTCTCAGGCCATTGCCTATTGAGGGACTAATTCGAACGCGTATGCATAATATATATATATCGCAGTGAATATGAGGCCAACGCCTGCACACCCCCTCTCCAAAAATCTAATCTGATTTAGCACAGACAAAAAATACGCAGATATAGACAGTTGTACTAACAAAGTGATGTATGAGGTTAGCTCGAAACAAACCTCAATAACTTACTGATCTCTTCTAATACCGGAAACAGACTTGCAATATCAATATTGCAATTTGGGCTAAACCGCAATTCTGTCTGAGAAACAGCTTGGTATACGCTCGATAAACACTCAGTATGCAGTACATTGGAGTACAATATTGAAATTGCGAAAAATGTACGCAGTATACGAATTAATTGCAATATGACCGTAGTTATAAATCCTAATCACTTAATACACGAACCTTTTAGAACCGATTTTTATACTGCAATGTTGGCTGCAACTTTTTCTGACATTTAATATTTGACACCTGTCAGACTGAAGTGTCTATTACGTTAATTTTTTTCCATATAAACAAGTAATTTCACAATATTTGGCTCGCATTTTGTACGTGCGCAAAACTTTCTTAATTCAAATGACAAATCAAATGTAAGCTCTGTAATTAATTTCTCGGTATCATAGACCGCAAGTGTGCCGCTGAAATTTGAAATTGCAAGTCTATCTCCGGTATAAATATTTCATGGGTAAGAACCAAAATGAATATGATTTGAATTGATTAGTGTACTCAGGACAGTAAAATTTTATCTCAATGTAGGTAGACAAGAATTTTTTTTCTTAGGTTTTAATCGAACAATTTTCTTTAGAATTCGTGTGCATTATTGCTTGCTGAAGACGGTTCGAACAAGTTTTTTCTGTATTACATATCCAGCTGGAAATATTGTGAGCTCTTCCTGTGAGTGGATCTGAAAAAGGCTTTTGATACGGTTAGTCATGAACTCCTATTACAGAAACTAACATTTATAGGGATTACAGGTACTACTCTTTCGTTTTTTCATTCCTATCTTACCAACAGAATACAGGCAGTCAGAATTGGCCAGGTAACAAGTGATCCTCTTCGTATTAAGTGTGGGGTTCCACATGGTATGGTTTTGGGTCCAATCCTCTATCTAATATACATAAATGAGTGTGTTAAATTATTCGAACAGTCAAGAAGGGAGCATATTGTAGCGTTTGCAGATGACACGGTCTTGTTATTTAGTGGAGAAAATTGGTCCTTTACTTTATCACTAGCGCAAAGAGGCATTAAATCAGTGTATGATTGGTTGGTATGTCACAAGTTAGCTTTGAACCTAAGTAAAACATGTTTCGTAAAATTTTGGCATGAAAATGCACATTCAAACGTTAATCTTAAGATAGAGTTGCAGGGTAATGTCCTCCAGTGCGTGAGTGAAGTGAAATATTTAGGTGTTCTTATAGATCAGAAGCTTAAGTGGGAAAAACATATCCCGAGCTTATGTAAGCGGCTGAGGAAAACAATATATAAAATACTCCTATTGCGAAATATCTTAAAATTTGATCTTTTGAGAATGGTTTATTTTGCTTTAATACAGTCAGTCATTCAGTATGGAATCCTTAGTTGGGGAGCTACATATACTGTCTTGATAAAACCATTATCAAATCTTCAAAACAAAATAATTAAGATTTGCTTAAAGAAATCTAAATACTACTCCACCACACAAGCATACAATGAATTTAAGGTAATGACTGTAAGACAATTATATATATTTACTCTATTAAAATTCGTATACACAAATTTATCAAAGTTCACTATCTTCCAAACGAATTATCGTACACGCAGGCAGATGTTGCAACCTTTAGAAATCCCTAGAACTAGTAAATGTATTACAGATAGACATAGCAGTATTTTAGGTCCAAAATTTTATAATGCCTTACCTGCAGAAGTAAAAGAGACTCTAAATGTTTCCAATTATAAAACTGTGTTCAAAAACTGTGTATTTAACAACCAAGATGTCTTTAATAACATTGTCCATTAGTTTTTTAATTTAGAGATCTTGAATTATGCTTACTTGCTCTCAGGTATTATACATAATACTTAGATATAATTTTTGAACTGAATGAATTGGTTGCATTGCATACTATAGTATACCTTAGATGTATTATTTATGTAATATTTTTAAAATTTTATTTTATTTTATAATATTAGTAAGTAGAAAATTAGTAATAAATTAGTCACAACCCTAGCACACAAGCTTCGGCTTTTGTGAGCGGTTAGCCTAGATTATTACTTATACATTATATATAGAATTTGAATTATGTATTAGGCTGCACTAAATAAATAAATAAATAAAAAAATATCCTATGGAATAGATTATGGGAAATTTCTAATAACTCCTGGAAATAATTAATATATATTGAATATTTCCTTTTTATACCGGGAAAGTTATGGGATCTGTAGGAAAAGAAGGGATGTCCCTGCGTGATTTTGTGCTCTATGGGAATTATTTTTACTTTCTAGAATTAGATACGGAAAACCAATTTTACAATCGAACTTGCACGAAGAATGAACTGTTTAAAATTATGTACGAGCATTGCACTAAGGTATTGTAAGAATTTGTCTTACAAGGAGAGGGTCCCTACTCGTCATCTTCGATTTCGTCCAAATTCACAGTATATGTTGAACTTGACTAGAAATGAAAGTGGGGGAAGTGGGAGTTCCAGATGACCAAACGAAACCGAAATAATGCATAATTCAGGGGAGTCCAGGGTTTTGTATGCTTGCCCCCCCCCCCCCCCTTGGAAAATGCTCAAATTTGTTGCGGTTAAATTGCAACAGAATTGGAACGAAAGTGCCAAATTCATTCCGGTAAAATGTCTATCACAGAGAAGGTATGTAGATTTTCGATACTACAAGTGGCATTTCCGAGCGTTTTCAAAGATCGCAGGTAGATGACGAAAAGTGGGTATGCAAAATGGTTAAAGATTTAATTATTTTTTTTTTAAATAGGTAAATGACATCTGATCTTCCTGGAATTTTGTACAGATATTTTCTTAGTAAAATTATATCCACAAAAAAAAACAAAAAATTGGATTAATCATAAGTTGTAGAAATACATTACGAAATGAATTTTGCAGACAGTATTTTGGCCGTCGAAAATTAAATTTCTCAACTTAATCAGAAGGGGAGGGAAAATATGTTCAAAAAATCAGAAAAAAAATCACAAAATACTAGCAAAAGGAATTTTGAAAATCGGATAATATTTACTCCACCTGCCTCAGAACACCCGAATTCGGAAAATAAGAAAAGTTTTCCCATTGGTGTATATGATTGACTTTTTGACATTGAATTTATCATTCGAATTTTGATGAGATTGTGCACGAATATTCTACACAGATGGTTGAATATAAAATAAATACCCGACCCCCTCCCACCCCTAGAAAAATATTTTTTTTTTATTTTATTATAATAATATATAAGTAACGCACCAGAGGTTACCACTCTGTAACCCGCTGCCGTACAAGTCTGCTAATAGTTTCAAAAAATCATAAAAAACTCACAATGAACTTAGCAAAAAGAATTTTAAAAGTCAGTTGGAATTTGGCCGAGAGATAAATGTGGTGGCTTTACAGTATATGCTACTAATTATTGTAATTTGAAAGTATAATTTAGCAAACCTCGCAATTTTATTTTGAAAAATGCTTCTAAACTAATTGGGATAATGACTTCTGGTTTTCTGTATATGAAAAATAACAAATTGCAGACAATTGTAACGAAAAGAGAGTGGCTTTAGTGTTGCGATTATACCAGCAAAATTGTAATTATCAAAGTTTTCCTAAAAGTGTTAATTTTAAAATCGGGTTCACCTACATTATGCATTATTTCGGTTTCGCTTGGCCATCTAGAGCTCCCACTTGCGTCAGTTTCATTTCTGGTCAAGCCCACCATATACTGTGAATTTGGACGAAATCGCTGATGACGACGAGTAGGGAACCTCTCCTTGTTAGACCAATTCTAGCTTTTTTACATGTTTTAAATTAATATCCTTCCAATAGAATGGTAACATCCAATTCTATATGTGCTATATGGGCTATTTTAGAATACTTTGTAGTAGCTATAGCTAGATTACAATCGAAACTTTTATAATAATATTGAAAGAAAGAGCCAATTACTAAATAAGATTAAAAATGTTTAATAATGGTCAGCAATTCTGAAAGCAACTTAGAATAATTTACAGAATTCTATGAATAACTTAGAGATTCATAAAAGATACACCATTCCTCGATAAATATCCGAACTTACCTTCTTATCTTTCTCCTCATATTTTAGATGAAAAGCAATCATCTCTTCATGCCATTGTTCTTCAAACAATAATTGAGTCCACTACAAAAATCCTCTTTTGATAAAAGTTCTTCCGCTAGGTATACATCCTCTAATAACCATAATAAGCTAAAAGTAACATTGAATCAGATATAAAACGGTTATGTGTTAAAAATGCAAAAAAAAACATAATAATTTTATCACAGATAAAATCACCGTATAAGCGGTACCATCATTACCGGCGCATATTAGCAACATCGATTAATTCTCACCTCAAACACTTTGTTCTACCACATGCACAAGTGCCATAATAGCTGGAGGTCCCTTGCTTAGCTCGCACGTAAATGAATCGACTTTATCTCTACTTACGTTCATATTTTTTTATGCCATCCTCTTTCTATTGAAGATTGCTATCTTAATGTTATTATTATAGCTTGGATATGTAGGTAAAATATATGAAGCCACCTAGATAACGGAACATAACTAGATAATTTGAATGCTCCGACGACGTGTAGTTAGTAGATATAGGTATTCTAATTACCTACCTCAGCCTATATGAATTAGACGCAATTAGGGTCTTATAAATTATCACCCCCCGCGCACTATCAACCAGAGTTCTTATATAGAAACGACAAGGGTAGTAAGGTAATCAAAACACTTGGGGAAAACAAGAAAGAAAAAAAAACTCTTTTCACAACGTAAACACGCCACAATCATTCTATACTATTTATGTACGTGTATAGATATATCTATGTATATATATATAAATATATATACAAAAAGGACATGCACCGTTACCACCATCTAACGGTGCGGGGCACCCGTCATCGCACCCCTTTTACGTAATTTTATTCGAGACACAAGCCCAAGTTTTACCAGCACGTAGTAGCAATGGGGTACAAGTCGTAAAGCTAAACCTTAACTAGGTCTCCGCAGACTTTTTCCTTGCTCCTTTCAACCCGAGTGCTGTGCTCCTGCCACCTACTCTATGTGCTCTGCTCACTTTTAAGACAATTTAAGTGATTTCACTTGATTTTATTCCTTACAGCTACTCGAGGGCATTGAAACCTGGGTACTAACTGGGCCTGCTGGAAGAGGAATGACGAAAGGTTAGAACATGGATGGTAAATTTACTCTTAGCACTCACTCACATACCATAGCGGGTATAGTATACATTTTTTGGACAACCCTGACGAGTGCCCACAAACTAAGGGTGCTTGACTAGCAATCAAATGGGGCAATTCAAATTCAAGACAAGAGAGTGGCTGAATGGCTGAATAAAATGCCATTTTCACACGCCCTTAAAATCAGAATAACCATTTGCAAGAATAACACGGTTTGGTTGGGCACAAAGGTTTTTTTCTGGCTTACTACATTGGCACATAGCAATGGCACACAGACCCACATTCATCGGGGGAGCTTTTAGGGATGATATGCTATCCCCAGAAATGATATCATCTCTTTATTTAAACGAGAGGTTGTTTTTATGGAATGCTCGTGTAATATTAAAGCCCATTCTATCCATATCAAGAAGGAGTCTTTGGCTTGCTATGTTTTCAGGTCTTTTGTCTGTCGAATCTCGGAGAGTTCTCTGTATCAAAATCAGCCAGAATTATACGACCATACTACCCGACTCGCTACCACCCCGCCTCCCGCCCTGATAGAGAGGGGCAAATTGAATAAAAGAATGCTCCCCAGTGCAAAATTAAAGTCAAAAGATATGGAGAAAAGCAAACATTAAGGGCAGGATTATACCGAGTTCTTGTTAGCCTGTTTTTTTCTGTTTTTTTTTTTTTTTGCATGGTAAGTAGGCTTTATATACGCTTTTTGTAATTTTGAATTCAACAACGGGGTTGCGGCATGAAAAGTTTACTAAGACGACGAAATATTGCAAATTAAACATAAACTTCTAGGCGTAAGGAAGGAAAGATTTTGTCTCTATTTCGGAATGTTACCTTTTAGTACTTTTGTTGGAAAAAAAAAAAAAACGAAGATATTTCCGAGTTGTGAAATGCTGACGTGAGCATATTACAAAGAGAAGCTCATTTGAATTCAACTTTGGTTTTAATTTATAGCAAATCTCTGCAAAAGTCTGAGTTATGTATCGAGTTATGATATTCCCTTTTTAAAATGATAGGTGTTAAGCCTGTTAAGCCTAGTGTGATCAAAAATTATGCCGACCACAACTGTCTAGTTGGTTTTGGTACGTTTAAATAAGAATTCCTTTTTTACCAACAAAGAAAGAGTTTTCTGCATTTATATTGTTATTAGAAGGTTGGTTAAATTCATTAGACCTACAACATGATCTCAGTGAAAAATTCTTAATATACAGGGTGGGCCAAAAGTCACCATGGGGTTTAAAAATAACTAACTTTTTCGTTTGTACATTGCTCCACACCCTGTTGACCGTTTCTCTTCATTCCTTTTTTACATGATAGCCAACTGTCTGTTCTTCATAGGTAAGCATGTTTCCCCACCCCACCTTACCCCTCCTTTTTTTATCCTACCATATGTTACCAATTTAATTTTTAAACCCCATGGTGACTTTTGGCCCACCCTGTATAAAAATCCCGTCTCACTGTATTCATACACGCTAATTTCCGAAACCCGCGCAAACAATTTCAATGCATTTTTGTGAATGTGTTTTGTTTCCTCCACCTTGAAAGTAAGGATACTTTTGGGTACTATATATGAAACTGTTGTCGTGATCTAAAAAGTTGGATGACAAGACGTCGACGTGGAAAGCTGAAACTTTGTACACGGCGTTTTTATGAAAATTGCAAATATAAGTTCAAAAATGGACTAAATTCGGCAGCTCCTTCGCAGGGTTGCCATACAAATATTTTCTCTTTTTTGTATATATTCGGACACTGCCTGACAACAATTACACTTAGAGAGCTGAAATTTGTTACGTGGTGTTTTCATAGGAATAGTAAATAATATTTAAAAAATGGGCTAAATCGGGTAACCCCTTCTTTGTTATCCACTATATATTTGAAAACTGCCTGAGAACACGACGACGTGGAGACCTAAAATTTGGTACATGGTGGCTTCATAGCAATAGTTAGTAAAATTACAAAAATGGTCTAAATTTGGCAACGTGTTAACGTGGGAAGCTCAAATTTTATACACGGTGTTTTTAAAAATAATGTAAATTTAAGTTCAAAAATGGGACAAACCGGGCAAAATCTTCGTAGGGTTGCCATACATAAATTTCGTTTTCAACAATGTTTTTGGGCCTGAGAACGCGTCGACGTGGAGAACTAAAATTTGGTACAAAGTGGCTTCATGTAAAATTACAAAAACGATCTAAATTGGGCAACTCCTGCTTGATGTTGCCATATAAAACTTTAGTTTTTTGCTATATATTTGGACACTGCCTCACGCGTCGACGTAGAGAGCTCAAATTTTGCACATGGGCCTTTTATTAAAAAAAAATGTAAATTAAGTTCGTAAATGTGACAAATCTGACCAGTCCTTCGTAGGTACGTGTTTTTTTTTTATAGCAATGGTAAATAAAATTTCAAAGGTCGACTAAATCGGGTTACCTCTTCTTGGTGTTGCCATACAAAACTTTCGTTTTCCACTATATACTTCGTAGCTGCCTGAGAAGGCGTCCAGGTGGAGAGCTCATATTTTGTACATGGTATTTTCATTAAAATTACAAATACAGTTCAAAAATGGGACCAATCGGGCAACTCGTTCGTAGGGTTGCCGTACAAAAATTTCGTGTTTCAATATATATTTGGGCACTCCCTAAAAACGCGTCAATGTAGAGAACTACACTCTCCCACACATATGAATGTGTACACACACACACACACGCACACGCACACACACACACACACACACACACACACACACAAGAAACGCGCGCGCGCGCGCACACACACAACCCCACCCATCTAAGTATCCATATTATCACCGTGCAAAGCCGACGGGCTCCCCCTAGTATCTTTATATATAAACGGAAACGATTTACCAATATGCTGCCAAATCGAAATGAATTTCGTTATACATACAAATTCTCAGGAAGTCAATCATCCCTAAGTCAATAAAATATCTGTAATCAGTAAACATGTGATTGATTTTTTCGACTCCCATTAGATTGTTCAGCTCAATCGGGGCAAACATAAAGATTTTTCAACTAGACCTGTGGTAGCTAAAGCTCGATTTAAAGGAAAGTAGGTTCTGCCGCTAAATATCTGCATTAAAATATTTTCTTGTTGGTTGAGCTCTTGTCGATAGTAGGCTACCTACATATATCCATATGTTTATAAATAGGACGAGACTTAGCCCTATTCACACTTAACCACCACTTATAAGAATTGCTCGATTTTATCCTGCTTTTGAACTTATATCCACAGATTTGATTAAGTACGGGAAGTTGCCAGATTTCACAGGCTTATATATTTGTATGTAGGTACAGTTTTTAGAAAGTTTATGAAAACTTCTTTTTAACAAGATTTCTATTAGAGAATTAATACACTCTTTAAACTGTTGATTACTGTATATATCTTATTTTTTTAAATAAATAAAAGGGAAAATACAAACAAAAGAAGAACGAAGTAACTAAACGCAAATGAGTCACTAAATATTTCGGTGAAAATCTGTCCTCTATATAAGCTCAAGGATGTTCTCCTGGGCGTGACTCAGTACTTCTCTGCAAAGAATGAAAAAGTTTTTTGGGTGTGAGTAAAATCAACATTTCACTCAGCCACTCCGAATCACTCATGCAATACCTTCGCGAATCTGCTGTCGATTCACCCGTACATACCGGGGTATATTCCTACATGTTCCTTACCAATGTAGGGCACGGACATACCTGGTGCTATTTTTGATGCACGTACGAACCTGTGCTGAAAATCGACAACAGTTCCACGGATATTGCTCACGATCATAAATTAATCAACTTTATTTATTTAACACACTAAAAGAACAAACATTCACGATATAAATCCAATCTTAAAAATCTTATACATGCACACACACTGAACCCATACTGCACCCACCTTATTATTTTATTCAACTCAAGTAACGTCAATTAATTTTGTTCAACAACTGATTATATATTTTTTTTACTTTATAAATCTTTATCCTTTCACTGGCACTACTCGAATGACGAATTCTATGTCACCTTGCCATCCTTGGACCATTCCTCTCAGATCATTTTCTGTTTATTTTTCATTCCTCTAATCTTTTTAAAACGGTATTTCCATGAACCCTATAATAAAGTATATTACCTTTTCTGGGAGTTCAATGGGTAACGAATAAGACAGGTATGTTCATGTACTGCAGTCCTGCTAGTAACATGCTTACCCTCAATAAACCCTTTATGAACTTCATAGGAATTTCATGATCAATGGATGTAGCAAGGTCAGCGTGCGCAGTAATTACATTTTATTTTACTTAAGACATTTCTAGTTTTTTTTTTTTTTTTGTAAAGAAATTCTTACCTTCCTCTTATTGCATGGTGACAGAATTCTTCTAATTTAACTTCAGCAGAATAATATAGTTCATTTATTGTAACTATTTAATAAGTCACCAATTTTGATAACAGATGGCATATAAAGCGCAAGAGTAATTTTATTTTTGACATATTCCATTTTATTTAGGTAAACAGAAATAGAAATTAACTCTTCATATCGTCCGAAAGTGGATATGAATCCTTTTAATAATCTTCATAGACACGACTTCAATAGCTATTGCCAAATTATAGAGTTTTGCTATGAAAATTCATAGCGAAATAAATCAATCTGAAATTGACTCAGTTTGCTGCTAAGTTTGCAGGTCGAGAATTAAATGGAAAAAATTTATTTCGCTATGAATTTTCACAGCAAAACTCTCTATGGAATTCTAGTCCTGCATAGGGCTAAATCTTGCTAGGTATTCAAGTAAATACGTAGTATTTCGCCTCATATAATTCACACTTAAAATTTATTTTAAGTCTATATATGAGGTCAGCTTGGCTGTTTGATTTGGCGTATACGGCAGGTAGGAACCAAGCCGTACTGACGATTATATGGTTTGTTTCTACTTATATGAAACGCCCTCTTTTTGCAATGAAATTTCTTTTTTCAAAGATTTTTGTTTGCATAAAGAGTTTTTTCCATTATTGGTGAAAAATACTTAAATCGATAAAAAAAAAGAAACAAACGCCAATTTTGCAGTGTCCGAAAAACCGTGGAAAGGTTAAAAAAAGATATAAATTCTTTAGACAGAATGTATCGAACTAAACAGAGATTATGTTGAAAAATAAAACGAATATAGGTAAAAACAAAATCTTTCATTTCAACGACACTTGCTTATCAAAAAGCCCACGTGGGCTATATACAGAAATAAATGTGTATACCATTTGTCGTCTTGCCGCTTTAAAGCTTCTTTTGAAGGCCATCCAGGCCTCTTCTTCTTCTTGCTGGTTATACTAGTTATATCTATACTGTCAATTTAAACTAGAACAGATAAAACTGTATTACTCTAAATAGAAAATTTGTATAAAGATATTATATATGTAATAAAAAAAGGACCTTTTACCCTCCGGATATTTAATAGTCAAGATTTTATCGCCTCGTTTTCTTTTTAATACGTAAACTTAATCGCATTGAGTTTTTTTCCCCCAGTTTTATATAACGTAATACCGAAAAAAAACATCATTCAATGATATCTTATTACTTCTTCTCTACTGAATCGCAACAATGTAATTTGAACTAGTAGCCGTCCCAGTCCTTAACTATTCATCATCAGACCAACACACGCACATACACTTACACATCCCATTCCCGTATAACATAAAAATTTCATAATTTTTCGGATAGAAGTCAAAATGCCACCAACACAATATACAAGAAGCTAATAACACACGTCACTGTCGCGCCTCAGTTGTCATCAACACCACCGAGCTCCCGCCCCTGCCGCCAAAAAATTTTTCCATAATCAAAGGCTTGGCTTGATGATAAGATTTTATGGTTGCGATAAATTACCTATCACCTAAAAGTGTAATATTCCTTTGTCATATCTTTCCTTATCTAACCCAGAAATTCAGAAAGAGCAAATGGCTTTTAACATAACCCAAAGAGTCAGCCAGAGTTGGCATGTTATTCAAATGTTTACGGCATGCGACAAAATTTATATCCTCTTTTGTCTTTTGTCAGAAAAGGACTCACATCTGGAGAAAATGGCTGATATGAAAGGATGTACATTTATATTAAAAGGGGATATGGGTCTATCTACACCTTATATGTACATAGCATGATGCTCTTTTCTAACTCTACCTCACTTTTAATCCTGTATACTTACATACATCTGCAGTAGCAAAACAGGGTGGCTGTTGAGAAGATATACGGAAGGGAGGGGGGGGGGGGGGGCGGAGATTTTAATGGAACCTATTTCAGGTGAAAAATGAAACAATCTGCGGATAAGAAGTACACTGTTCCTGTCATTTGGGGTTATATGTCAGACGTGTATCTAATCTATTCCTTGATAGTCCATTAAAGATCGCAATTCCTTAGACTACAAAGGATTCTATCTACATTGAACTTGACAAAAAAAAAACAATCAATTTTTTTTCTTTCCTTCCTTACCTTCTATTTAAAATGGATACGGAAAATTTAAACTGCATTGTCACAGATTCAAGAACCCCATAGTTGTTACCTTGAAGGTAAAAGGTATAACCGTCAACCGTGGAATGCAAAATAAATTAGAAAAATTCTCAAAGTAAGGGTTGCCGCAAGGGAGGTTGAATAGTGATGTACCATCATTTTATCTGCATACTTTTAAACTTCTTCTTCATAGCCTTGGATTTGTTTTGTTTTTATTTCTGTTTTTTTTTCTTCTCTCTAACGGCGTACTTTATCAAAGCAAAAGCAAGTAATTCGCATATCTTTTTACTACATTTGAAGTTCATATCTATGAGAGACTTGTGACAGTAAAAACAAAACAACAAGAATATATAAATCGCGCCCCTTCCCCCCTTCTCCATTACAAAAGGACGTTTTTAGTGCTTATAATCTTACTGTACTAAAGGTACAATCCCAAGACAGCATTTTGGAGCCCCAAATGTTTTTGTCTTTTGCAGAACTTTTGGACAACTCCCCAGATTAAATATGACCGATAATTACCCAAGGGTCCTAGGTTAAAAGTCTTTGTTTTGTATGATTTATGACGTTACTTGGGCTTGTCTTACAGTTATAGTTGTACCATTCCTCATCTTTGGCCTGTGGTTTATTCAGTTTGGTTTTTTTCTTTGTTTTCGTATGTTTTGAGAATATGGAGATCATAAGGCTTTACATCTCTCCGGTCTTTTACGAACTACGTAAATTCTTAGATAAACCCCCTGGCAGATATCGGAATAATTTATCATTTTGTTGACTCTTATAAGGAAACGAAAGAAAAAATAATGCTAAACTATTGGCTTAGAGCAAATAACTTGATTAATTCTCCCGGACAGAAGGAGGCCTCCATTCTATGTATGAAAACAAAAGTACACTTAGTGAGAGACAAAAGGGCCCTTGAGGATACTCGAAAGTTAATGGACAGAAGATAGGAGAAAAGCTATTCTTTGGTTTTTGTCTTTATGTAGGTGTGTATGTGTGTGTTTGTATTTATGTATGGATGACTTAAGAAATAGTATTAGCCTCAACCATTAGGGAAATTTACACAAATTTTCGCTTTTCAAAACTTAAGTAATTGGCAATATATATATATATATATTTTTTTGTGTGTGTGGAGTATATTTGCTTAAGTAGCTTCCTCATTTAAGTAGAAAATGTAATTCTTTCAATATCTTTATTGTAATGATTACATTTATTGACTGAATTACTGTTACTTTCTTCAATTGCGGGATTTAGAGTGGAAAGGCTGTTTTCTATTAGATCCTGCATGCTGCATCTGTTAAACTTTAAATAGTTTTCATCCATGGATGTATGTAGTGCTCCTTATGGATCTATGCAGTGTTTCTTAAGGCTTCCAATCTAAGACCAATTTTATGATATTGTAGATATCATGCCGAAGTGCTTGGTCAATATTCTTATGGTTTCTAAATTACTGTATTGATTCGCTTAAAATTCTTCATATCAGTAAATTTTAGAAATTAAGCATGAAGACCTGTTACATCTCAATGTAGGCTTAATCAGAAAATGGCAAGGTACCGGTTTAGAAAATAACAACACTAGATGATTTCAAAATGTCAAATCAGCCTAAAATTCAACTTTACTCTACTTACAATCCATTTATAATTCATTTGTAGTTCATTCACTAATTTTAATTACCTCTTACTTTTATTAATTCTTATTCGCCGACGTATTAGGTTAGATTAATTAAGAGGGGTGCCACTACAAGTAGCAAGTCTGCTTCACTTAGACCACCAGTGGGTCCATTGTGCCCCTTGTCTTCATGGGATAATCTAAAAATTGCCATAGATCCATTCTGCTTTCCTTAGGAAACTCAGGATATCTCCAAGACTTTGCAGCACCCCCAGACTGGAAAAGAACGAGCTACCCAATAGCCTACCTCTCCTGTTCATCAGAGCGGCGTACTTGCAGAGATTCGATTTCCTCCGAGTCGTTACAGACCCTGCAGAAATCTACCCAGCCTTCTAGCATGGTATCGTATGGCACAATGAATGACTCTACTCCTGGTATATGTTCTACTGGCATTAAGTAGTTCTCTTGTATTCTGTCTGTCATATGTAGGCCATAATTACCTCGCGATACCTTAGGCTTCCCTGTTGATCCACCGGAGGCTTGCCTTCTAATAGGCGCACCTGATGATCTCCTTTTTCAAAGTTCCGAACCCTTTTTGGCCGACTCATAAGCCATCCTGTTGCCTGGGATATTCCTGTAGCCAGATAGACAGCATAAGGTCACCTTGTGTCGTGTAGTATATATCTCAAGGTCATTCACTCACGGAGTGAGTTTATTTTAAGTTGCAATCTCAGATCGTAAAACGTTCTGAGATTTTAACTTTTATTTATATTTTATTAATGCTTTCTTTTTTGTTATTCTTTTATGATTTTTGGTCCACAATAAGGAAGCTAGGGTATCGAGGGAGGATTCTTTAATTTGTTTTAGTATGAGTTTTACTCCGAGGTGGAAAAACAACCTTTAATAATGGTTGGAGTTTTACTTTTACTGCATTAAGTCGAAAAGTCTAACATGTATAATAAATGTATCATGAGGATAATCAAAACTCATGAGACGATCAAACAATGCCTATAGAAATGTTATGTTTTTCTGTTGATTTGAAATGTCTCCGATAGAAATATAGACCACATGGAAGTACAAAAACCATGATTTCAAGGTGGTAGAATGCAGGGTAACAAGTAAAGTGACTGAGAGCTACATTTTTCTAATCCCCCTCTCTCTTTCTATCTCTATATCTCTCTCTCACTCTTTCTCTCTTTATCTCTCTCTCTCTCTATCCAACTCTCTCTCTTTTTTTCCTCTCTCTCTCTTTTTTTCCTCTCTCTCTCTCTCTCTCTCTCATAGTGCACAAGATGATGGCCAGCCTGTAATTCATTCTACAATTTTGTTCTTTTAACTACATATGCCAATACATGCTATAATTTGGTGTATATATTTTCGAATCACCCTATACTATAACCAAAAATATAGAGGGATTTAAAAATAACATTTATACCCAATGAAGGACATATGCTGATGCGTTCGAAATTGTTGTTCGGGGTCACTAAAATTTATGTTAGTGAAATCGAATTGTTTATTTTGTAAGCTTGTCCTGTTGCCTAACATGAATTTATTTTGTTTCTTTTTATAAACAGCAGTTTTTCAGAATAATAGATTTTTCTCATTTATATTCGAAAATAAAAATTATTTAGAAAGCGATACTGAGATTTTTACTCTATCGAGACCCTACAATATACTAACCTACACAGGCTTCTCAACCTACTACATATGACCAGAGAAAATTAAAAGACAAATACCGAGGTAGTGTCAGTTTCTGATCAAAAGCCAAAGATCAAAAAATTGGCTTTAGGCCAGAAACTGACAATACATCGGTACTTGTCCCTTAATTTTCTCTGTTAATATGCAGTAAGTTAAGAATTATTTATAGATTCGTATATTGTACGGGTCTTGAAAGAGTAAAAAAATCATTACCGCTTTATACTTACTAGTTAGGAATGGGATGCCCAAAAGTCATTTTAATTGTGAAGAAAACCAATTTTCCTTAAAATGATTCACATACAGATTTTTAACTAAATCTATATGTATCGACGAGCAACTTATTGACATCTGAGTTCATTGTAGTGTATGCAGCAGGCATTTTCAAGGTTTCACTGCTGTCCTGATGAGATCGCACTCTGCTGATCGAAACACAGTGAACACACTCTTAAAAACTTTCTTTGTGGAATTTTTTGGTTTTTAGTTTAGTTGAATTCTAGAGCATGAAAAGATAACGAAAACAATTTCTTTTATCATTAATAAGGATATTTTATGTTTATATTTATTTTTTATATTTAATATATGTAGAAAATGATTTCTTTATTATTAATATTTATTCATTTTATTTTTAAATGTAATTTTTCTCCATAGTGTAGCTATCGTTCCTGAATACTACTGAATATTTTTTTATTTCTGACAGTTTTATATATATATAAATTCTATGCATATCATAAGCCTAATAGATCTTCACTATACATGACATTTCTGATTTTCTAAGTGTCTGTATATTTGATCTAATTTTCTATATGTATTGTTTACAGTAGTGTTTAATGCTGTTTCTTAATATGATGCTAAAACCTTTTCCAAACTTTCCGTTTCACTTTGAATGTTATATTAATTATATTTTATTGCTTTGTATACATATACAGGGTGTCCCGTAAGTCGACGTCAAGCCGGAAGCGGGTGATAGACCAATTCGTAACAGTTACCAGAAAAATATAAAAAAAAATCTAAGTCATGTATTTTTCTAATTATAGACATTTCTTTTGTTTTCGAGAAAATGTACACCTTGTGATGGGTTTTTAGCTCCTGTTGCTACAAACCTTTACTTTTTTTTCAATTTTATTTTTCTTATGTAATCCTGAATAGTGCTTATGTAACTTGTTGCTTTAAGTTGTAAGCCAACTGCTCCAGCTTGGAAGAAAATGTCACATTTTGCCGAACCAAGAATAGAAATAATATTTCACCCAAATTTAACCGACTGTAATGAAAACCAAAATGTACTACGCCAGTCTGGCAAGTAACTTTAAAAGTTGACGCATTTAATAAGGATTCTAAAATGGTACAACACTTACTGCATTATTTCTTAGATTACGGAAAAAAAAATGTTTCTTCAAGAAACCCAGTTTCGAAAAATTTCTTTTCACCTACTAAAATTGATTCTAGTGTACCCAAAGCTTGACTTAAGACCGTAACTTTAAGATTCTAGCTTGAGTGAGACGGAGAGTCATTCCATGAAGTGTGAGTGAGACAGATAGTGACGCTTTCAAATTAGAGATCCTAACTTTTTGTTGAATTTAGGACAAATTTACATTTTCTCGAAAACAAAAGAAATGTCTATAATTTGAAAAATACATGACTCAAATTTTATTTTATATTTTTCTGTTAACTATTATGATTTGGTCTATCACCTGATTCCGGCTTGACGTCGACTTACGGGCACCCTGTATGTGTGTATGTTCGTATTTAGAACGCTACATGTGTTAAACCCAGGTTTTACAGCTTATCGTCTGCCTTGAAAAATTTTGAATGTTTTACTAGTATAAAACGTATAGAACATGTTTTGTATTTAATGACAAATTTTCTAGCAGCAGCGTCTTATTCCAAAGTTGTCTTTCGTCAAAAATGCAAACCATCCCCTTTGCCTCTATGAGCAGAATCAAATTTGCAGAAAAGTGACTCACTTCACTCACTTTTTGTCAATTTCGACTTAGCTGAATCTCCGTACTGTTATCGATTGGATCGAGCATAACAGCTGAAATCTAATGTAAATGTCAACCGAAGTTACACTACATTGCAACAAATCCTTAGTTATCCGTGGATAACGTTAGGCATTAACATTAATAAATCTTACCTTTTTTACCTTTTTTTTTCGAAAATGTATTTGTAGTGTTTTGGGCTAGATCTTCTTAAATATGGAATTTAGCTACAACTTATTCAATGCGATAATTTTTTATAAATTAACAATTTCGAAGTAGTTACTAAGTCCCGGTCAATAGGTACCAAATGAGAAAAAATGTGTTGATCCTCAAAAAATCAAAGTAATTATATAATTTTGGATATTTCACAATTTTGTATCCCATGATCGTATTTCCGGAATTTTGTTTTCCGGGACTTTGTTTCCTGGGATTGTGTTTTCAAGTGTTTTTTAATTAGGATTTTCGATTCCAGGATACCCATCCCACCTAAGACAAATTTTCTTAATTATAAAAATTGGATTTATTATAAATAGCGGGACTCTTATTTCGTGATTTTTATTTCATAATTTTTAATTTTTGGTTTCAATACGGCGATTACTGTTCCCAAAGCTGGTAGCATTGCGATGATGGCGGATTTCTAAGAGATTGATAGAAGCTAGTTTGAATTTAAACACCAATAACAAGAGCATTACTTCTACGATACTTCTGCAGGCTGGTTGAAAAATGTTCGGTGAGCTCTAAGCCTCTATATTTAATATCACTCCAAAGTACACAGTATCGTAATTGCTTTTATGGTACTCGCATTTTTTGTTAACAGATTAATCTCTATAACAGCTTTGCCTCTACCTTGGTATTTCAGAGTCCACCCAATATTACAAGTCTAATTATAACGTTCTTATTAAGAAATGACATACAATTTCTCCATCTAGTATTTAAGGAACTTGAAACAGTAAAATAAAAATTCTAATCAGAAGAATCTATCAAACACTGGATGCTAATGGACGACACCTAATGAAACACGAACTCAGATCTACATATATATATGTAGAAGCATGTCCTGTAATATCCACTAAAGGAATTCTAATTAATCTTTTCTCATTAGTTGATGAAACCTCAGATTTTTCATTTTCTTTCTAGAACAATTATTTACTTCATTTTGAAATCCTTCAATCTATCTCTAAGCAAAATTTGTGTTACACAAAATTAAAATTAGTGCAACGAATTTCTCATCGTATTTCTTCAATCCATTTCACTCGTAGGGTCAATATTTAAAATATTTGCAAAACCCCTAATAGCTCTCTTATAATAAACATTTTACGACTTCACGTAGATCCCCTTAAGTGAATTTCCAAACTTAATTGAACGAAGTTCAAGAGTTCACGTTCTGCCATCTCCATCTTGATACTTGGTACTTGGTACCTACTTTATTACGGTCCAATTGCGATTTCATAAAATTTTATCAAGCGAAACTACTAACTCTGTCGTACCCGGTACCCCCGCCACCATTGCCAGTTGCCGTACATTCTAATCAAGTTAAATAAATTTCTTGTAATTTGGAAATTCGCAAGCGCACCGAATTCAGCTCTTTTGAACCGAAGGTATAGTGACGGGCTAGCTAAGGTGGAGGACTACACCATCGCACCAACTCTCTAACACTCTTTGCGCCAGATTGTCTTATCACGTACTACTTAGACTTACCTCTGTGTATAGTAGTGCAAGGGAAGAGCACTGTTCACGTTTTCGGGGTCTCCAACTTACGACAAATAATTTGTTACTTTAGCGTTTTAATAATCTTGAAACTAACCGCATCAAGACTACCTGCACCAAAGAAAGGTGGCATGATGCCCTAAGAAGGAGCACATCTGTAATGTCTTAGCCCTATAAGGATGGCGTGTTTAAGATATCATCAGGGCTATTCCTTTCTACATTGGAATGGTTGCTATATTATATGTAGGAACACGTGGTCGTGCAGTTGATCCGTCTCATAGTGAAAGAGCTTTGACGATGTGCTAAAAAGTTTTATATCCTATCCTTGGAAGGAAGGTATAAAATTCCTGGTAAATGGTATTTTATGAACGACCCTTCGTGGATATAAACATGCGGGATCCGGGATATGGCATATTCTGTTCAGCCAGCATAAATTCAGTAGAAACATTGTGAATGCTCGCAAATTTTAACGCCGCTCACACCGGTGGCACACGGATGAGATACTCTTTGAAAAGTGTGGGGATATATTACATGCTCATATGGGAATAGAGTAGTTATATTACAATAAAATTTCAAAGGTGTTTACAACTGTTTTGGCTGGAGTAGTTTACTCTAAGTACCCGGTGCAGGTATGGAACTACAGAATCTGTGATGATTATTGATATTTGCTCTAGTTCACGATACTTAAAGTCTTTTCTGGTGATGGTAATTAGTGCTATTTTTTTGTGTGAATTAAGGAAAATATTTCTTTAGAAATGTGCCTATAGAAAAAGTTATTTCAAGGTGATAATGGCAAAAGTTATAGCGCAGTCTCTTATAAGTTTAGAAGCGATTTTGAAGGACATTGCTTCCAGCTAGTACACTAAATCCTGTACTTATGTCACTGACCAGCTGTGAAAACGATGCTTAAGTCTTATAAATGAGAGCAAGATCTGAAAGGAAAAAATTTTTCTTGAACAGCTGTAAGAATTCAAGTCACGTTTTTTGCAATACAAAAGTCTTGGCTATGTCAGCTAAGATTTCTCAAAATTTTAAAGAACGATGAGCTTGCGATGGATATTTTCTACTTTAGCCAACGAAATAGGTTGAATGATATTTTAGAAGTATTTTAAAGATAGATTTATCCATTTCTGAGTTTTAAAAGCATTAAGCTCGATAGGCAATACAATAAATAAAAGTGGAGAAATAACAGAGCCTTGAGGGACACCGGAATTTGTTATTATACAAGTAAGCTACAGAATTAATTAGTTCGTCCCTTCTTAAGAACTGACTGAGCATTAGCGAACCTTTGCTCTTGGAAAACAAATTTTTGAAAAAGATAAATGAAATATTTTGTTCTATAGGTTAACTAATGAGCAATGAAGTAGATACGGCCCATTAAAATATTAAGAAGATCTAAGTATCAAGTATAGCTTGACATATAAAGAATAGACAAGAAAAGTTACAATAACTGCAGGATAAAGTCTGAAACTATACACGAGGTCAAATCAAAACAATTACTTTCTCTTCTAATGAAAGTCACAAAGGTGACATTACTTATAGCTAGGAAATTCACAACACCATCTTCGTAAGTAGTATTACATGGGATATGTCCAGGTAATACCAAAGAGTAATAATAAAACTGCTTCTTACATATGAAGTTCCCTGCACTACTTCTCTACTCCTTTGGACTATAATAAGTCTTGTATTCAGGAAGCATAGCATGAAAACTACGGTCATCAAAGTGGGAAACTACTAATGAGCTTTTTAAATTCGTTGACAGAGGTTACGCTACGTATTTTAGTAGGTAATGAGTTCCATACGTGAGTAACCTGGACCAAGTAAGATCCTTCAAAATTTGATGAATAGAAACGTAGAATTTGTATAATACATCCTTTCTGAGATTGCAAGAATTTAATACCGCTAGAAAGATACCCAGGCACACCCCTGTGCATGAGATTATACAGAAACACGAGTGCTTTTCGCTTGAGATGTGTGTCCAAGGAACAGCCAACAATCGTAACCGTAGACCGAAAACAAAGCGTACACAATCATTGAAGGCAACTTCATGTTTTCGTTTGCAAACTGAGTCTAGCTTACGAAAGATTATACTTCCGTGGGTAAAGTGGGGCATTAGCAGCACCCTAACCAGTCTCAGTCTGAGGTTCACAGGCAGAATATTGGCAACTAGCCACAGTTTTCTTAAACCACCATATATTTTACCAACTGTTGTCTTAATGTCATCACAACATTTCAACCGAGTGTTGAATTTCACTCTAAGATTTGACACACTATCAGCAAAAGGTAGTCTCACGTTATTGAAAATTATGGGAGGAACATTATGACTATCCAGGTCCGATGCGATAAAAAGCGATGCCATGTGATTTACTAGTATTGAGGAGCAGCTGATTGTCTCTAGACCATCTGCAAATTTCAGATAGGTCATCCTTTATTGTGCTAATACCGTCCTCTATAAGGCCAGGAGGCTTGCTTAGGTATAGCTGTGTGTCGTCCGCATAGAGATGTAGATTAACGTCATAGACTATATCATTAAGGTCATTTATAAAGAGGCTAAACAGGAGAGGTCCTAAAATTGATCCTTGCGGAAGTCCATAGGACATTGGCATGAGCGAGGATGCAGTCTCATCAACAATCACATGTTGAGAACTGTTCGAGAGGAAATGTGACGGCAGACGGCGAAAAATAAAAAAAGCACTGAAATGTTCTAGGAAGAAAAATCATCAGGACTTCAAAGCTAGTGAAGGCTGGCTCTATAGATTTAAATTAAGATTTAAATTGAGTCGGTAAAGTGCTTTGTGGATAAAGTGTGCCGCGATAGATGAATCACTCAGCGAACATTGGATAAATGCACAACTGTTACCGCTTCTGTCGAATTACAACCCGAATGATATTTTCAATGTAGACGAAACAGGACTTTTTTACAAGTGTTTACCAAATCGAACATTAGCATTGAAGGGTGAAAGTGTTTTGGTGGTAAACACAGTAAAGAAAGAGTCACCTGTTTAGTTGGAGCGAATATGAGTGGCTCTGAGAAATTAAAATTATTCGTAATTGGGAAGAATACCAAGCCTCGATGTTTCCGTCATATCAAAACACTTCCGGTTGAATATGCTGCAAATAAACGCGCTTGGATGACCGGAAATCTTTTCAGCGAATGGTTGCTCAAAATGGACAAACAATTTTTGAAATAAAAACGACGAGTATTGTTTTTTATAGACAATTGCCCAGCTCATCCTAAGAAAATTGCTCCTAAACTGAAAGCAATAAAACTGCTATATTTTTCACCTAATATGACTAGCAAAGTGCAACGAAGGATATAGGGATTACTCAAACTTTGAAACATTACCGCCGATGAATTTTAAGAAAAATTTTGAATCACTGAGACACTAAAAAAGAAAATTTTTCGTTAACTTTGCTAGATTGTGCAAGAGAGGTATCCAAAGCATGGACTCAAGACGTTGGATCCTCGACTATAAGAAATTGCTTCCGTAAATGTGGTTTTAAAGCTCCTGAATTGGATTGGGATGAAGAAGATGAATTGCCGCTCATTACATTTATAGAACGTAACGTGGAGGACGAATTAGAAGAAACATGGAAAATTCTGATTGAAAACGACTATAGTGCAGGCAATTCCAACTGGACAGATTATGTTGAAGTAGATGAAGACGTGTTAACAAGTCCTTTTCTTGAGGAGGATGCTCTTGAATCCACAAATGATGAAGATTCTGATGACGAAATACCGGAAAGTGAAGAAAATAACGTGATTGTACGAACGAAACATCACTTAGAGGAATCCATCAAAACTTTGCAGTATGCAATCGAAACAACAACGGACGTTCCTGATTAAACAACATTGAATGTTTTTTCAATAAAAAAAATTATACTCAGCAGAAACAATCAAAAATTACTGATTTTTTCAACACATAATTCTATTAATAATAATAAATAATTCATTAACAAAACCAGAACATCTTTAATGAAAACTCCTTACCTCGTAACTCCCCCACCCTCCTTAACTCGAAATTCCGCAAACCCTCCTTAACTCGAATTGATTCCACTGACAAGTGCGATTTCGACTTAGAGAGGTTTGACTGTATTCATAGATTACATTTTAGGAAAAATTTTCCTTATGATAAAAATCTTTTTTCTAATTGGCCATGTAACCCAAACGTATTAGCACACAAAATTTTAGGAACGTGTTTAACTTTTCAACCACAAGTTGCAATGGAAACATTTGATATAGAATAATTACTAACCTAACAACAACCATCATTATTATATGATAGAATCGATTACTGAAGTCATTCTATAATCACTTTCCCTTCAAAGTACTTAGTTCTAGAACTATTTCTGCAAGAAAGTACTTCAAATCCGCTGCTGGAATGTCATAAACTTTTAGGTCAAATTATACAATAATATAAACATACAATCTTTAGGGTTTCATATACCAATACAATAAAATATATATACATATATAAGTAAAAAAGTTATTTATTTTACGTTATTAATTGATTTTAAATGTGCAAGTCGTTGGGTACTTTTTACCCCTTAAGTTCCACCTGCTGCAACCTAATAAGTTTACGGCTACATGCCGTATGCTACGACCATAACATCGGGGTAGTTTTCTGAAATCGATGGAGGTTAAGCAGTTTCAAAATTCTTGGAACCCGTTAATTTTGTGGCGTGATCAAACATGTGACGTTGTTTCAACCGCGATGGGTGTAAATTTCTTTATCCCATAGTATTTATGACTCTCATCATTTTATTTTTGTTTATTACTTACACCGAACAGTGAAAAAATAGTTACTATTTTTCCGATAAAGTACTTTAATTTTTTATCCGTAAATTGGAGTCAAATTATTCACACATTAATTCGAAAGAAGTCAAAGATTAATCTTAAGCGGATAAAAAATCAAAAACACCGGCATATTTTTTAAAGTGTAGGTATATAGCATCATTGATTTTTCATGGATATGATCATCTGCGTTGTGTTACATAACCAGCTGTAATAACAAGAAGAAGACTTGGATTCGCACAGGCTCTAAAATATATTTTTTATCAAATTCAACCTTTTTGGTTATAACTTTTCTTTTATTTTACTGATTTTTTTCCTCTTCTTAGGTATTACAAATACTAAGGATGACCCAGTATTAAGAAGTTTTTAATTGACAAACTTTAAATATAAACTTAAATTTATTAAGATACAATTAAAATCAAAATTTTGTCCTGGGATATTTTGTTTTAATGAACACCAATTCGAAAGAGCACAGAAAATTCTCGCTGTCCTTCATGAGTAGTCCAGTCCTGTTGATTAGTCTTACCATACGTGTATACACTCATATTTATATATACAGGGTGATTCTGATCAAGATACCTTCCGGTATACCACGCGATTCCTTGAGGTAAGCCGATCAAAAAATTGTTCCACATACCCCCCCCCCCCCAGAAACCTTCCTTTAGGAGTTGTGGCCAGTTGAAGATTTCCCCAATATTCGTGAACCCTGATGGGAATAAATGAGTATAACTTTTGAACCACACTATAGATTTTGGTTATTGTTAGCTTATTAAATAGCCAAGAATAGTAGCTGTCGAGAAGTGTATTACTCTGTATTTTTTAATTAAGCATCTTTAAATTATTCTCAAATATTTCCAAAATTTTGATTTTTTTTACACACAAATTTCATAAATACCGTTATTTATTTCAAAAACTTTCTTCCATGTAACCCAAATTTAGTTCTTTTAATTAATGCCGCTACTACCCTCTATCACTGGAAAAAAAACGCATGCCAATACCTGAATCAGTTTTAGCACTGGATGTTTATTGGCAGATTCAAGCCAGATCAAGCTGGCTTTTTATTTTTGCCAGGAAAAATAAAAAGCCAATCGTAAAAAGTCATAACTGATTCGGTCCCTGGTTTAAAGAGAACAAGAAGCTGATTAAAGGTATGTTATCTAAGATTTAAACGCTAGTACGTAATAAATATTAACAAAAAATATTGTTAATTACTAGTATGTGGTTTTCAAATGAAGAATATGCGGATATACACCTCATCTACGTTGAAACTTCCGGATCGCAGGACCTTCGAAAGTGTAGATAGGCGTATAAGGGAGTGGGGGACAGTTCAGTATAGACGACTGGATCAAGGAAGAGGGAGGCATGATGTAAATCTTGAGGAGGAAATATTGACAATGGTAGCTGCAAATGAAAGTACTAGTACCAGAAGATTAGCGCAGCGAACAGGAACCTCTCAGTCAAAAGTTTGGCGAATACTTAAATCTAATCAGCTGGACCCGTACCATTTTCAAATAGTACAAGCTTTACAAGAAGGAGATTCAACTAAACGCCTTCAATTTTGCAGATGGATCCTTGAAAAAGAGCCAACATTTCCATCAAAAGTATTGTTTACAGATGAAGCTACTTTCACCGGGGATGGAGTAGTAAATACTCATAATTTGCACACCTGGGCTTCACTGAATCCGTACGCCATTTTAGATGGACATCATCAGAGGAGCTTTAAAATAAATGTGTGGTGTGGGATTATTAACAATTACTTATTAGGTCCGTTTGAAATACCTACAGTGAATGGTACCACTTACCTCTCCTTTTTAAAACATGATTTAGAAGACATGTTGGATGAGTATATTCCGCTTTCCCTTAGGAACGAGATGTACTTTATGCACGATGGCGCTCCGCCGCATTACTCTGTTCAGGTTAGAAGTTACCTTAACGAGCAATATACTGCGCGATGGATAGGACGTGGAGGACCAATTCCTTGGCCTGCTCGATCACCTGATCTCACCCCTCTTGATTTTTTTTTTTATGGGGCTATTTAAAAAGTATAGTTTATAGTTCAGTTATTACTTCTAGGGAAGATCTATGGAATAGGATACAAAATGCTTTTAACCATATTAGAAATAATAGTAATAATTTTGTTAGAATGAGACACTCATTACTTCGTAGGGCGCAATTATGTATAGACCAGGGAGGACATCACTTCCAGCATATTTTATAGGGTTTGTTACTTTAAATTAATAAAGTAAAAATTATTACCAAAGCAATTGTGTTTCCAGTCATAAAAGATCCTACGTACCTACCTGTGATTATTGCTTGTAATTTTATGATCTGGCTTGAATCTGCCAATAAACCTCCAGTGCTAAAACTGATTCAGGTATTGGCATGCGTTTTTTTTCCAGTGATAGAGGGTAGTAGGGGCATTAATTAGAAGGACTAAATTTGGGTTACATGGAAGAAAGTTTTTGAAATAAATAACGGTATTTATGAAATTTGTGTGTAAAAAAAATCAAAATTTTGGAAATATTTGAGAATAACTTAAAGATGCTTAATTAACAAATACAGAGGAATACACTTTTCGACAGCTACTATTCTGGGCTATTAAATAAGCCAACAATAACCAAAATCTATAGTGTGGTTCAAAAGCTATACTTCACGAATATTGGGGAAATCTTCAACTGGCCACAATTCCTAAAGGAAGGTTTCTAGGGGGGGGGGGGGGGGGTATGTGGAACAATTTTTTGATCGGCTTACCTCAAGGAATCGCGTGGTATACCGGAAGGTATCTTGATCAGAATCACCCTGTATATAAATATGTATATATTTTTTTTTATAAAGAGTTTTTGACCAAAATATTCATTCACATAATTAATAAAGTGGGGGAAATTATTAACATTTTATCTTAAAACATTTTGGTGCACTGGTCTCTGAACTCTGATACATATGCACTCCATAAATTAAGAATCTAAACGATTGAAGACTGTGAATACCGAAAATGAAAATTTCAATAACTGCAAATATTCTAAATTAATAATTTTTTTTAATTTTAATCTCAAAATTACCATTAAAAATGAATGCAATGAAACCGGAATCAATTTGGCAGCTAAAATATTATTCAATTTTTGAGAGCGTTGCATAAAAATAATTATTGCCTTTTTAAACTTGGGATTTTGATCCATCCAATTACAGCTGAAAATTGCAGTTGTTAAATAGTCCGCAGCATTCGTATATTCGTCACTTAAATAACAGCATGGCAAAATTTCAATTATAATTGCACAAAGATATCCTATAGCTGTTATTTTCTCCATAAAAGTTTCACTAAAGTAAATAAAGAAGACTACGGTGATGCCCAACGTAAAGGTTGTGATAACATATTCAATAAACATAATTCTTGATATAATCTTCCTTACTTGGAGGAAATATCTGCGTATAAAGAACTTTAAATTAAACCATAAAATATTACTCAATAAAACTTACTTATTAAGATTATCTTGATCTTCGATACAGTTTACCAATTCCACGTAGTTTTCTTCAGGTGTCTTATCGACGTCATTTCCAATTAATTGAACTCTCTTTGAAAGTGCGCGAGTATGTGCTGTGAGGACAATTATGTTCATTATCGGAATCATATACGTGGAAACTACTGTAATTATTTCCATAAAAAGGCTCACAGATTGATATGCGAATGCTATACAAAAATTGTTTGTTGATATTTTCCAATCAAACGGCAACCAAGTAGGAAATATTAGATTATTTTTCGCAATCAATGGAAATGCAACTAAAATTATAAACATTCCGAGACACAAATAAAAGTACGTCAAATAAAGTTTCTGATTAAAATTAACAGCTGTTCGTATTAGTTGTTTTTCATTTACCGATAATAAACGTTTATCCATTTTATCTAAAATCACTTTACTGTTCCCGCAGAATTTATCAAATATAGAAAATAATACAATAAATTTAATACTTGCTGTCACCATAGTAAGACACCATGAAAGATTCTTAAACATTTCCGTGCTATTATCAACGAAAAACAAATTTACAACAAATGACATTGGAAACAAAATTAACGCATTTATATGATAAAATACAACGTATAATTTATAAAGATTGCGAAAACGTTTAATTGGACGCGTTCCAGCTATACACATGACCACTTTAATATATTTGAAGGATTCACTTGAATCGGGATTCTCCATTGTAAGAGCACAAAATTCTACGTGGAAATGTCCATATTTTGATATGTTTACGAATAACGGTTTTCATTTCAAGGACTCTCCAAAGTATTAAATAATTCCACCATAATTGAATAAATGCTTTGAATTATTAAGAATTTTTTACAATAATTATTGTGTATGCTTAGATGACAATTAAATTCAACAAACTAGATAATTATCTAAATACAGTTCTGTATAGGTATATACTTATCTAAGATTAAAAAAGGATGGGAAGACTCTACTTTTTCTATCCGACAGCTTATTCCTTCTTAATTAACTTTAAAAAGAGGAAAAATTGCGTCTCCTTAACTTCACATCTACGTTTTAGATAGGAAACGACATATTTTGACCAGATGTTTTTCATTTCAAAGCGGAATGTTTTATTGAATTAGAAGCAGGGTGAGAGTTGTAATAATAAAACGGCTAATTATAAATTACCTTAATCATTGGTTTTTTTTACTTGAGTAAATTTGGATTTTGAACTAATTTTTGAGTGTATTTCAAAATAGGACACTTACATAGTTTTTCCATGAATTATAAAGACAAGGCCGGCTTGCCCTTTTCTGTCAATAAAAATCTCATAAAAAAAATTAATTAATTTCGTTATTCCACTCCCTACCTATGGAAAACTTTTAGCAGAGAGGTTGGAGCAAACTTTTAAAATTGATTTAATGTTTTTTTTGGATATCCAAGTTGACTTGGACTGATATTGAAAAAGGGCCTCTACAGAATAATTTGTACTATAGTCATAAGTTAAAGTTGGTTACGGTACCTTAGATATTAATGAAAACAAATTTGTGTTTAATTTCTAAGTGCATTTATTACATGTAAGCTGAAAGAATTTAATTTTCAATTATATAAAGCGAAAAAAACAAGTCGACCCACTAAAAACAAAAAAACATCCCTGTCAGTTCTAAAGCAAATCCACCATCGAGTTTGCTTTGCTTTCTCTTAGAACAAGTCCAAGTAGAAAAGACCCGCTTTATAACTGCACCCGAATTTATGTCTTGTTTGCAGTTGGGCTCTACATAAAAGTTTTGTTACTTACATTCGACCATCCTGAATTCAACTCGCCTCGAGTTGCAAAGCGTTCAAATCTTCACATAAAGAAACCACAACTCCTCCATCACTACTTTCGCTGGGTGTTTCGCCTGATACTCCTTCAAGCTCGCACCATTGTCTCGTTCAATCCACATGTAACATTAACGTTAGCATTACTGGAAAACCCTGTCGTAAATCTTTAAAAACATACAATAGAAACCTTTTTTGGAAGACCTTGACGTAGCTCATAACAACATGCATGAAAAACGTTACCGGAAAACCCTGACGTAACGCGTAACAACATGTGTGAACCGTTACCGGAAAACCCTGACGTAACTCATAACAACATGCATGAAAACCGTTACCGGAAAGCCCTGATGTAACGCGTAACAATATGCATGAACCGTTACCGGAAAACCCTGACGTAACGAGTAACAACATGTTTAAATATCGTTACCGAAGACCCTGACGTAACTCGTAATAATAAGTATGAAAAAAGTTACCTGAACACCCTGACGTAACCTTTAACAATATACCTGAAAACCGTTACCGGGAAAACCCTGACGTAACTCGTAGTCACATTTATTAAAACCGTTTAGTGGCACGAATGTGTTGAATCCCATCTGGATAAACTTGGACAAGAAGATCATCGCCTAAAGATCAAAACTAAGTATGAGAGTTGGGCCCAAAAATCCACTGTCTGTTGCTTCTTCCACAGTTTCACCAATGTTTTAAACCAATGCAGCATTAACAAACGACACAATTATATACGGATCAAACTATATATGTAAGTAGCCACAATTACTTTCAACGTGTTAACCCAATGAATTTCCAGTTATCTCGTCTATTCTCTTTTCACAGTGCAGACAGCACTTGTGTTGCCAGGAGGTTTGGAGACAGCCATTTCGGATACCAGTAAGCTTTGTCGAAGTACACGGAGTGATACTCGTCAATAAAGCAATTACAATTGCGCTGTATCCTCCTGCTAAATCTACACAAAAATGGCTTATAATTGGCGCAAAAGATGGCATTTCATCAATCATAACACAGTTCTTGAGAGGTCGCGGCGCAAAGAAGAACGTGTCTCCTTCCTCCAGAGGCACAACTGAACTAAACCTAGGTTCATAATCATCTCGTAAATGAGCGACTTGATACAAATAATTATTTCCAGATGTAAAAAGGAAGTCAGTCTTCTCTGCTTGTACAGGTACACCTACCGACCCACCAAGTGCTGCATATAACAAAGGTTTTGAGCTTCCTGGTATTAAAGTAGCCTTTTGTAGAGACATTACAATTTCACCAACATGAAATGTACAACTCTTTTCAGCTTTTGCGATGCTCCGTTAAGTAGACTTCTGTCCCATAATGACTTCGTTCCAGTGGGGTCTTCAACTACATCATCACATTTGAACATGTTGGAACAATTATGTAGATATCAATTGCTCCTCCATTATTCTTAACTGTGTTCCCCATATTCCAGTAAATATGTCTTCTGGTAGGGCTACATTTATAAAGGCATCACCCATTGCATTCGTAAGTTCGTTTTCATCTTTTCCAGCTTCTTCCCGCATTTCAGCTGACAAGGCGTTAGCTCTGAAGGCACTCTAGTGGATATTTATCCCACTTCTGATATGTAACCTGAAAAAATTTAATTTTCAATTATATAAAGCGAAAAAAACAAGTCGACCCACTAAAAACAAAAAACATCCCTGTCAGTTCTAAAGCAAATCCACCATCGAGTTTGCTTTGCTTTCCCTTAGAACAAGTCCAAGTAGAAAAGACCCGCTTTATAACTGCACCCGAATTTATGTCTTGTTGCAGTTGGGCTCTACATAAAAGTTTTATTACTTACATATACATATTCTTTAATGAAAATATTTTTGTGTTGTTGATTTCCTTTTACAAATTACATCTACCGCTTCCCCCTTTAAAGTTCAACAATAGTCTGCTAACATACGCGGGATTCTACTTGCCCTGATAACGTCTTTCCATACCCGAAATGATGGAACCGTTCTCAGTGTTCATCGCTGACATTGCCTATGTTTCCTGTGAAAAATCCAAATGAGAGTTCATCATACCATATGCACTTTCAATGACATTTTGCAGTCTGTGCCTCTACTATAGACCTATTGCAAAATTATCTAGCATGCCCAAGTTATTCGAATCTATCATCTACTCTCCGTTATCAATAATCTGCAAGAATATGCTCTCTTGAAACCAACATGGATTTGTTTCGGGACGGTCTACAACAACTAACTTATTGGAATTTGTCTCTGATACCATTCACGGGTTTGTAAAAGGCAACCAGATAGACTATATTTATACAGACTTTAGTAAAGCTTTCGACAAGCTATCTCACTCCGTGATATTGTTCAAAATGGAAAAGTATGGGTTTCTCACAACGTTCCTAAAATGGAAGGAGTCATATCTAGATAACAGAACATACCAAATTTATTTCCGCCATTCCATCTCTAGAGTCTTGAAAGCTTCGTCTGACGTACCTCAAGGGAGTCATTTGGGCCAGTTGCTATTTATTCTATCTATTGACGACATTGTCTCCGTAGTGAAGCACTGCAAAGTCTAAATTTATGCTGATGACATTAAACTTTTCGCTCAGATTAAATCTTTTAATGATTGTCAACTGATACAGGATGACCTCCACAAATTTTATGATTGGTGCAAAAGCAATAATTTGGTACTCAATATCGACAAATGTGAGGTGATGACTTTCCACAGGGATCTGAATCCTATCTTTTATATCTATGGGCTCTCGGCTTCCTCGATTCGCCGCGTTAGTTCTGTCTGTGACTTGGGTGTCAAATGTGACCATAGATTGAATTTTAACTCCCACATAAACCACATGGTATCTAAGAGTAGTTCTATGCTGGGCTTTATAAAACGTTGGTCCCGAGAGTTCACGAATCCCGCCATAACATTACGTTTATATGCTTGCTTTGTGAGACCACTCCTTGAATACGCTAGCCAGGTCTGGTCTCCTTTTTACGGTACACACATCGAGCTCATCGAGTCTGTTCAGAGAAACTTTTTATGATTTGCTCTCAGGCACCTACCCTGGAATAATTCATTGATTCTTCCACCCTATGAGGATCGCTTGCAGCTCTTGAATATGCACTCGCTTGAGAAACGTCGCATGGTTGCCGATGTAATTTTTGTTCACCAACTCTTAAACGCGAATGTTGATACTCCGCTATTAATTGACAAAATCTATTTCCGTGATAATAGGCACAATTTGAGAAGGCTACTTCTGTTACATGTGAACTCCTCAAAGTCTAACTTTGGCATGTATGAACCTATTAATCGCATGTGCATTACTGTTAATAATTTGGCTGAGTATTTTGTTGTTGACGACTCTAAGCATGTCTTAAAAAAACGTCTATTAAATATTTAATCTTTTGTTAAATTTAATTTAGTTTTTTAACTTTTTGTTCTATGTCGCATTGCATGACATTTTATCTGGTGTCTGGTCTATGTTTAGTGTAACATACTAATACTAGCACCGACTAAGTGATGAAACGCATGTATTGTTGACCGTTTATTTATTCAACGTGTCCATGCAGCGAGCTTGTGTTAAGCTGGTTCTGATAGTCATTTACTTAAATGATTCCAACCAGAACCTGAAATTAACTCTCCATTAAGCCTTTTTTTTTTTTAAGTGAAGTCCGACTGGAAACTTTTATATTTAAAAAATAAAATTTAATAATACTTTTAACTTTTATTTTTAAATGTAAAATTTAAGAGTAAATTTTTATTGTACGAAATAAAAGTTTTAAGTCTTTTCAGAGCTTTATCTAAAAAAAAAAAAACTTTTTGAGAGTATTTCGAGACTCTTATTTTATAAAAGCCTTTTTAAGAGTCTTTTGAGACTTTTATTTTATAAAAAATTTTTAAAAGTCTTTTTGTTGGGAATGGCAGGTTATTTATAACTATAACAAGAAATAGATGAAACGCACGTTTAGTCCGATAACAATTCAAGAGCTTTATTGAGATGATTTTTATAATTAAGTACAAAGTACAACCGACGCGTGTCAAATTCTCTAATAGTCTGACGCTTGTCAATTTCGGATCAGTGTAAGTGTGCTCACCACACAGTGCACGAATAGTCCATAGAATTGTCTGCATGTATGAAAATACGGTTGTATTATTTCCAACACTTTTAAGATTTTTATTTTATAGAAGTAATTTTTAAAGTCATTTGAGACTTTTATTTTATAAAAATCTCTTTAAAAGTCTTTATTTATGTTTTTTAATTAAATATATAAAGTATTTACGGTCTAATGTAAAATAAAAAACCCTCTCCCGCTGATTATAACATTTTATATGATCCATATACTTAACATAATAAGTTTATATCATATAAACTTAAGAAAAGTCCAGACTCTGTCTGTCTGTAACGCGTTCGAATCCCAGGATGGCTTTTCTTTTAATTAAAAAGAAATTAAGACAAACAAAAAAATTAAATTAAATAAAAACAAGTAAAAATGCTCGAAATAGTCTAAAATACCAATTCTTAGAATACCCTAAATGAATGGCCGTATGGATAATATTAATTGAAATATTATCATAAACAGCTGAAGAAGCTTTTTTTTTTTTTAATCAGACCGTAAATACTGTCAATATTTAAATAATAATCATAAAGAAAGACTTTTAACCCTACGAGCGTAAGGTTTAAATACGTAACACGGAGCGCAAGGTGGGTGTGACAAACCCAAATAAGAATTGCGTAACTTTAAAGCAGTAATACATATAGTTTTTTATTTTATTGAATACTAAATAACCACTACATATATTTTTAATCAAAAATAAACATATTTTTAGATTTTTTTGATTTATTAAAGGAACTAACGACATAAACGATTAGAATTTATATTTCTTGCATGTGGCATATGCTCACTGCTTTTTGTGAACAATATAAAAAAAATTACATAAACTATTTTGTCTTTCCAATAAAACAAATTCAAATTATTACATAATTACTCATCTTGAGATGTAGTGCAATCTTTACAAACGAAAATAGCATGTTCCATACATAAATACCGGTTGCATTGGTAACAAACATATTTAGTTTTGCGATCTTTTTTAGTTTGACATATTTCACACTTTCTTATAGGTCTGGCTACTTTTTGTGGTGGTTCTTTTGAGGATTCATCAACATGATCTTGGATCCTTTTACGAAGTTCTTTTGGTAAAAAAAGATTCTCCTTCGTGTGTTTTAAGTGTTCTGTAATCAATTTGATTCCCAAATCTCTTATAAAATTTCGACGTAATACTGAGCATTTATTATTGGCATCATAGATTATCATGCTGTTTATAACAGACATATTCAAAACTGCATAAAAAATTACCATTGGCCATCGTTTTGTATTGCGCGAAACATCATAATTTCCACACAGCTGATCCACAATATCTACAACTCCCTTAGTGTGGTTATAGAAGGTAATCATTTCTGGTTTTTTTTTCTCTGAACTTTTACTGTCAATCTTATCATCGTGATGTAATGTTGACATCATCAACACTACTTTATTTTTCTTTGGCACATGGGATGCTAAAGTTATATCCTGTTGAAAATCAAATAATGTGCTGGGAATATCTCTGTGACGTTTTTCAAGCTTTTCCTTTGGAATTTCAGATTTATTTTTACGAACAGTTCCTGTGCTCGTCAAACGATGTTCCTTCAGCAAGTGTAATAACAATGGATAACTGGTGAATCAATTATCAAAGGTTATATGGCGATTGCTCTTTGAAATCGGAGCTACAAGTCTATCTACAACGTCGAAAGGTTTATTGCTGAGCGCGTACGGACCCTGTGGCTGTCTTTCCGGGTAAATTTCAAGATTGATAACGTAAAATAACTTTGCGTCCACCAAAGCATATATTTTCAAACCATATTTGCTGGGTTTGTTTGGCATGTACTGTCGAAAACTGCAACGGCCTCGAAATGATGGAAGTTGTTCATCAATAGTCGTATACTCGGATGGTGAATAAGCTGACTGACAATAATCCACGAATTTTTCAAAAACACTACGAATAGCAGCCAAATTGTCATTTTGTTTTCGTTCTCCACGTGTGGTCTTGTCATCAAATCGTAAACAATTTTGAATAAATTGAAACCTCTTCAAAGTCATAGTCGTCCTAAAAATATCGATTCCTGAGCCATCACTCCTCCATAAATCTTTCAAATTTACATGATTCGATTTGAAACGCCCAGCTAGGTACAATAGACCAATAAAAGCTCTTAATTCTGATGTTGTTATATCAGTCATCACATATTTCTTTATGTGACTATTTTGACATGCACATCGTCTGGCACTTATTTGTGTATTCGAGTGAATCAAAATTTCTTGCAAAATGTCATCAGTAAAAAACAGTTTCCAGCACTCAACAGCAGTCTTTGCATTTTTTCCGTTAGTTTTCACGCCTAGTTTTTCTCTTACGATTATTTCCGCCCTAGTGCGTACATTAGGCCTTTCCGGTACAGTAGACCACTTTGTGCCATTCTTCCCCAACAAATAACTTCTGATACCTTCACACTCATTTGCCTCTGATTCAAGAGACTCTTCCCCCTCGTTATCCAACTCCTGCTCTGTGCCACTTCCATAGCTTCTTTCATTGATATTGTCAATTTCGATTTCACTATCGGAATCGCCAGAAGAACTGAGTTCAACATCGTCTAAAAGACGTAATAACGTATTCTGTTCTTCTTCGAACGACATGCTAAATATTCAGTCTAAAAATAAAACAAAAAATCAAGAAATAAAGAACAAAAAAGAAATTGAGTTAGTTCTTACTTGTTTGCATGGAGCGTAAGGTGGGTGTAATTCACCCGCTGTCAACTATAACCTCGTCTGCACACTTTGCCTGGCGGTGCGGAACTGAGCTGTGATAATCTGCGCTTCCTTACCCCTATCTGCGCAGCTACTCAGCTGCCGAGCGTATTGTAACGATTCAACATTAAAATATCGATCAATTTATCTTGGTCTGGGTGCGTCACACCCAACCTTCCGCTCGCAGGGTTAAAAAGATTTTTAAAAAATAAAAGGCTCAAAAATCTTTTAAAATGATTTTTATAAAATAAAAATCTCAAAATACTCTTAAAAAGACTTTTATGAAATAAAAGTCTCGAAATACTATCAAAAAGTTTTTTTTTTTGTGTATAACATTTAAAAATAACAATTAAAAATAACGTTATTGCGAGAGTCTTAATAAACAAAAATTACGAATTTTTATTATTTTAAAATTCTTATTTCTTATAATTTTGTTTAATTCTTATGAAATTAAAGTTAATAATAACTCGTATTCTAGAGACTTTTTGAAAAGCGTCATAAAAGTTCCAAGCTCTAATTCTACTAACGTTTTGTAATTTTCAATTTTTCGGTTTCCTAATTAATTCCTAAAAACTGCAGTCATATAGTTCTCCATGCCTTTTGTTCTGGTAAATTTAATTTTGCTTCGAAATTTAGGTCTCCTATTACTTCGTTGATTTGAGAACCAACAAATAGTCCCTTTCATTCATTCATTCATTTCATTCATTGCCTTCACAAAGTTTTTCATTAAACCTTATTTGATGTGGAGAGGAAGTATTATGATTTTTTCTTTACCCATTAAAGCAATATATTTAATATTTTGATTTTCTGATGCAAAATGTTCTCTTGCCACCCAATCTCGTTTAAGATAATGATTCTCCTTATCGCGACTATCTCACAGACATAGAAAGCAATAGTATTTGTTGTAACCTTGTTGCATCCCCAAAAGTACAGCGATAACGTTATAGCGAATTCAAATGGGCTGCTCTATGTGCTCTAGAATTGCTCTACCACAGAACTTGTGTTCGAATGACATTTTCAACTTGCTCTCTGGCAGATTTCGTGTTCGAATGACAAAAAATTGCTCGCACGCAGAAAGAGCGAAAAGAGCACTTTTTCAACTCTGTAAAGTGAAGTGAGATTTGAGATTGCTCTTTCAGGTTATATAAAATTTGACAAGTAAAACGGAATTTATATTTGAATGTTTAAAGTTACTCGTGAAATATTATTTCTATTTCTGGTTTTGTAGATATATGGATGCTTTAAAGTTGGCGGAGCTTCTTCAAGTGATGATGAAGAAGTATTTTCCGTGATAGCTTTGGTATTCAATAGCGTCACCAAAAGAATAAAAGTGGATAATTTTGGGGCGACAATTTCTACAATCTTGTTGTATAAATTTTTCTCAAGTATTATTTATCTTAATATTTGTGCATTCTTTTAGTTCCGAAAACATTTTCGAGTTTCAAGAACAACGCTAGATTTTCTTGCAAAGCGTTACGCGAAAGCGAAGTTCAATCCGCAGAATTTGAACCATGGATGTGTCCCTCAACCTGGTTCACATCCTTTCTTTTTTATGGTAAATAAAAAATATTTAGTTACAGTATTAAGAAAATGTGTATAGGTTTGCAGGCAACAAGTCAACAATAAGAGAAGTCGCTAATTTATTCAACACATCGGAGTCATCATGTCATAAATATATTAATAAAGTAAAGGACTTTTTCATACAATTGGCACCCAGTATTATAAAATTTCCACGCAGTACTCAAGAAAAGGAAATGGATAGTCGTGAATTCGAAAGGGTAAAATAGAAAATTATTCCTATCGTTTTGATATTTTCAGATATCTGGCATACCTGATGTAATCGGTTGTATAGATGGTTCATATATACCCTGTAGAACACCAGCCCATAAAATCCGGAGTACATATATCAACAGGCATGATATGGTTTCGATTACGCTTCAGGGAATTTGTGACTCTAGAAGAAGGTTTTTGGATGTATTCTGTGGACCTCCAAGTAAAATTCACGATTCGCGGATATTTAATCTTTCCTTTATTTCTAAATATTTTTACCACGTATATGTGGAACAAAATATCACCTTTTAGCAGATTCAGCGTATCCCCTAAGGGAATGGTTAATTACTCCATATAAAGAGAGCCCAAATTTATACGAAACGCATAGAGATTTTAATAAACGTTTCTGTGCAACTAGAGTTATAATCGAGAATACATTTGCCCTTCTAAAGCAACGATTTAGACAACTAATTCGCCTTGATTTCCACACTGTAGACACTATGTCATATCCTGCTGCGTATTACATAATATGTGTATAGATAATGATGACAATTGGGAAGAACATTATAAACGAGATTCTCAAACCACACATATTAAAGTATCAAGTACAGTGACAGTTTCTGGAACCCAGCATTTGCGTAACAAAGGTGAAATAAAAAGAAATAATTTGAAAAATGTAATTGTTGGGGAAAAACCACAAATTTAAGTTTAGAAATAAAGGCTACATATTTTATGTGAATTCATTCATTTTAATGGGTTTAACATCTGTCATTTTAATGCTAGGAGCTTAAAATCAAAATTTTGTGAAGTTCATGAGATGTTTGTGGATGCAAATGTTCATTCGATTCTTATATCCGAAACGTGGTTAAAGAAATATATTTCGTCTAAATCAGTTGGAATTCCGGGATACAAATTGTTTAGGCACGATCGTGAGCATCGCAGGGGCGGCGGGGTAGCTATTTACGTTAAAGACTGCCTTAAATCTAGGATTGTTAAGAAGTCCATCAATGGCCCGATCGAATTTCTTGCAGTTGAAGTAGCTTGCTCGTCTGAGAAATTACTCCTGTTTACCGTTTACTCTCCACCGGGAATGTTTACTTTAAATAATGCTAAGGAATTAGAGGGCGCTCTTCTGCACCTCGGTCAAAGTTACTCCAATATAGTGGTGGGTGGAGATTTTAATGTGAATTTATTATATAGAAGCGCATCCGTGGACAGCTTTGTGCATTTGTTTCAGTCATGCCACCTACAGGTGATCAATAATGGCTTTCCAACTTATCACAATATCAATAACCCATCTCTACTTGATTACTTTTTCACAACTGATAATAAATGTGTTCTTTTTCATAACCAACTAAGTCCTCCTAGTGTTTTGACCATGACTTTATCTTTCTGTCATACAGTATTTGTTTTTATCCTACACCCAAGATAATAAAGTATAGATCATACGATGGAGTGAATGCTCAAAATCTACTTAAGGAAGCATATACTATGTCCTGGGACGCAATCCGTAACTGTGCATCTGTTGATGAACAATTAACATTATTTTATAAATTCATATATTATTTACACGATAAGTACGCTCCTATACGAAGTAAACAGATTACTCCTGGTCATATTCCTTGGTACTCTGATAAAATTGCACATCTTATTGCTGAAAGAGAATATTTATTTCGTAGATACAAATCTTGTAAGTCGAATGAAAGCTTTTTACAATATAAAGTAGTCAGAAATCGAGTTACAGCTGAAATTAGAAGTGCAAAGAGAAAATATATGAGTAGATTACTAAACCCTTCTCTTTCCTCAAAGAAACTGTGGTCAAATCTGAAAGAAAGCGGGGTATACGGCAAGGATCTACCTGTTTGTGATTTTGATGCCGACGAACTCAATTCATTCTTCACTTCATCCCATTCCATTCCATCACAACCATTTTATAATGTTGGCCTTGATGACTTTCGTGATGACTTCAGTTTCCGCTGCGTATCTCCAGAGGAAGTTATCTATGCTGTCGCCTCTATCAAGTCAAATGCAACAGGCTCTGATGACATCTCGCCGAAGTTTTTTAAGATGTTGTTACCAGCTATTCTAGATAGTTTAGTTTTTATTGTCAACTCGTGTCTTACCTTTTCTCAGTTTCCACAAATATGGAAAAATGCAGTAGTTGTACCATTGGTTAAATGCTCTGCTCCTGTATCCACTAGTGACCACCGGCCTATAAGTTTGCTTTGCTTCCTTAGCAAAGTTTTTGAGAAGCTTTTATATGATCAAACTCTCAAATACATATCAGACAATAACTTCCTATCGAAATTGCAGTCAGGATTTCGTGCAGGTCACAGCTGCGAAACAGCACTGTTAAAAGTATCCACTGATATTCGCTACTCTCTTGATAATAATTTAATGACGACTTTAGTATTACTAGACTTCACTAAAGCATTTGATTCTGTTAATCATTACTTACTTCTCCAGAAGTTGCGCAAAGTATATAATTTTTCAAACACTGCCATTAAAATTGTTAGTGAGTTCCTATCTGGCCGTTTTCAGCAAGTAAAGATTGGCGACATTAAATCTAATTGGAAAAGGATCTCCAGCGGAGTGCCGCAAGGCTCTATTCTTGGTCCACTTCTCTTTTCGCTTTTTATAAACGACCTTCCTGATGTTATAGAAGACGTGAATATCCATCTATATGCAGACGATGTGCAAATATATTTATGTAGTCCAATCGGCTTAATGGAGGATTGTATTGACAGAGTCAACAATGATTTAAAGAATATTTTCTCGTGGGCAGCTAATAACCAGCTCCTGTTAAATCCAGCTAAATCATCGTGCTTGTTTCTTTATACTGGTAATTTAAGTTCGGCGGATATTCCTAATATCTATTTAAATGACGTAGTATTGCCCTACTCTAGTAAACTGAAGAGTCTGGGGGTAATTTTTAACGGCAAACTGGAATGTTGTGACCAAGTCAACTACTCTCTGCAAAAGATTTACGAAGCACTTAAACATCTACGACTCTCGGGTAGTTTATTGTCTATTAACTTAAAAATAAAACTTGTCAAATGCTGATACCTCATTTTACTAACTGCAGGTCAATATACCCACAACTTGACGCCGAATGTGATCGCAAGATAAATGTTGCTTTCAACGATTGCGTACGATTTGTCTTCAATTTAAGGCGCCATGATCATGTTTCTGCCTACTGCTGCTCTGTCCTCGGATGCACGCTCAATTCTTATTTCGATATGAGAGCTCTACTGTTTTTCCATAAATTGTTGAGGTCGGGGGTTCCTTCATATCTGTATGAACATTTGCATTTTCTGCATTCTACGCGTCATGAAACTCTACTTGTTCCTCGCATGCGATATCTGGCTGGGCAGCGTTCCTTTTTTGTTTATATTTCTCGTCTGTGGAATACACTTCCATCCCATATCAGGGGGCGGGTAAGGGCGGCAGATTTTAAAAGCGTTTTAGTGCATCACTTTAATTTGTAGTTATGTCCATTCGTGAGGCATATGAGCGCAGTCTATCATTTGAAAGTAAGCATCTACTGTTATTGATTTATTGTTTCATATTATTATTATTATATCTATTACTTATAAATTTCACTTTTCACTCATTTATGAATTAGTTGTAGGTACATTTTAATTTTCGTATAATTTTCATACTTTCTTAACTTTGAATAGTATACTATCTAAAAGATGTAAATCTTGTGTATATGGACCTAAATAAATTATTATTATTATTATTATTTTAATAAACAAAAAGTATATATCTATAAATAAAACTTTTCAACAGTAAAATAACTAAAAGTATCAAACGTAAGATAGTTCAAAAAAATATTGCTTTTTATATGTGAAGTATAAAATAGGGCTGCTGCTCATAAATATTAAATCCTTTTAGCATAAAATTCTCTTATTAGTTCCATTTTCTCCCTGTGCCTACGGTCTTTTGCTACTTCATTTTTGTTATGTAGCTCGACCAAGGTATCTTTTATTACATTTTTTAAAGTTTTGGCGTCCTTTGAAACGTTCCTAGTTTTATCTGCTTTTTTAATAACAGTACCAATCCCTCTTTGTATCTCAAGTTCAATGCTATCATCAATGGAGCTAATTAGACTTAACTCTTCCTCAAAAGGGACTGTTGCTCGAGAAGATCCAGACTTTTTATTATTGTCAATAGCAATTTTTTTTCTTTTCATCACAGTTTTGTACCGACTCTCACACTGTGTTGGGTTAAAATATGATTCAAATTGCTTTGTTAATTCATCGCCCACATCTTTTTTTATTTCTAAACGTTTTAAATGATCCGATTTCACTAATATTGCTGTAATATTTTTCAAGGAGCGCTTTTGTTTCTATATCATTTCAGGCTACGAACAAGCAAGGATATTTGTTAATTTTATGGTCAATTTCTAAAATGTCATATTATAAATTTACCCATTTTTACCGGATGACTTTTTTTCCAGGAAAGAGTAATCATAACAATCTACAAAAGAATTTCCTTTAAATGTTTTGCAAATAAGTAGTCGTGTATAAATTTCTTACCAATATTTTCACTTCCCATTTTTCCAGAGTTAGAAAAATACTATTTCAAACAAGAATCTTCTTCTTACCTATGTCAAAAGCACATCTAGACTACATACAAGAATGCATGCAATCACAATCGAATACGTTTATATCTTCCCCAATCGGAGAGCAGAAAACGAACCGCATCTAGAGTAGAGTTAAAAGCCGCCTCGGAGCAAGGTTAAATCTAGATCTCCCATTCGAAATCACACCATTAGAGTCAGCACAAATCCTTCAAGAATGTTGATTGTAGTTGACCATATTTTCATAAGTTTCCTTCATGACCAACAAAAGCAAAAGAGTATTTTTTTTTTTTCGTTAACCCATTCGGCCCGGATGGTACATATATGTACCAGTCGAGTTTAAACATCCCTAAAAACATTCGATGGCACCCTCTTTGGTTGAAAAGTGTACCATTTCGTCCGGGAATAATTTGTTTTGATATTTAAATGTCATTGTTGAAGTAATGTGCTCTCTTTTGAGAGAAATTTTGACATTTGTAATCTGACCTGATCGAAGACGCACGTATTTTGCAACTATTCTTAAGTTTATCTAAAGTTTTTAGTGGTGCATATACAAAAAAATATTTTTATATTATACAGTTTTTGCTAAAAAATAGTTTCCAATTATTCGATAAGATAATTTCTGTAATAAGTAGTTTTTTTTTTTACATCTTATTTGAAATAGTACATTTTTGTACCACTCGTATTTTATGTAACCTCATCTTGGTGCTAAATTGTACCATTCCGTCCGCTACAAAAAATTTATGCTGTGAATATTTTTACAGATAAAAATGAATTATGAAGATATTCGAAAAGTTTTGGTAGATGAATTTAGTGACAGTGAAGAAGATTTCACTTCTGGAAGCGAAGAAGAATATTCTGACTCTGGTTTCAAGTCATCTGAAGAAAATGCTGAGGAAGAGGTAGATGTTGAAATGGAAAAGTTGAATGAAATTCAGCCAGATTTTGATTGGCATACACCTGGTTATAATTTTTCTCCTAAAAAGTTGGTAAGAGAAGTGTAATTCTGCTCAATATCGCCGGACATAGAAATCACTGATTCAATTTATGATATTTTTCATAAATTTTTTTCCTAAATCGCTATATATTTATATAGCTCAATTAACGAATGAAATAATTAATATTTACAACACTAAAAATAAAATAAAAAAATCGTCGATACAAATATGCTGGTGAAATAGAGTTAGTCATTGGCTGCATGTTTGTAACGAATCAATACAAACGGCAATAGCTCGAGATCGTTTCGCAGAAATAAGTTCCAAATTATATTTCACCTGTCTACAGAAACCCACTCAGGCTTTTAGGAAGAGATATTATGTTGATGATTTGGTAGAATGCCTAAAAAAGACATTTCAAAAATATAGGCAAGATAGCTCATTTCAAAGTATTGACGAATCAATGACTAAGTTCAAAGGGCGCAGCATACTCAAGCAGTACATGCCGCTCAGGCCTACAAAAAGGGGTATAAAAATGTGGCTTCGGTGTGATTCAATAAGTGATTACACTTATGACTTCAACATCTATTCCGGTAAAGAAGTTCAAAGTATGTCTGGAACTATTGGAGAAAGAGTTGTCAACACATTAATTTGTACAATTCAAGCACACGACGTAGTTGTCTGTTTCGATCGTTTTTTTACATCAGTAAATTTATTAGAAAGTATGCGAATTCCAGCTCTTGGCACTGTCATGAAAAACAGAATAAATTTGCCTAAATTTACTGCGAAAAAAATGAAACGGGGAGATGCTGCAACTTATATAACTTCTTCACGACTACACACTACAATACCATAAAATTTGATATGGAGATAATGGGAGGTGTCGACCTGGCTGACCAAATATGTGGCCTTTACGAATTCGATCAGAAATCAGATAAATGGTGGAAGAAAGTTTTCTATAGATTACTTATGATGACTGCGGTAAAGGCTTGGGTGATACAGAACGAAATCAAGCGAAAAAAAGATTCCTTTCAAGACATTTTTGGTGTCACTTGCTGAAGATCTAATTTCACATGGTTTCAAAACCTCAACGGTGCGTCGATCAGGGAGACACAGACAAGGACGGCCTCCACGACTAACAAGCAAACAAAATCATCTTCCTGTTCCAGGAAAAACGAGGCGCCGATGTAAAAACTGTGCCAACGATAAAAAAGCAGGTTCGCACTTACATGTTGTGCAAGTCATGTCATATTCCATTGTGTAAAAAATGTTTTGAAATTTACCACACTACTCAATGAACAGTAATAAATAATATTTTCATTTCATTTCACTGAATAGTGTTTTTTTTTTTTAATTTTAGATTATCTTAACATTCCGGATTGGTACATTAATGTACCATTTATTATGGTCAAACATCCCGAGTGGTACAAAAGTGTACCACGCTCTCCTTACCTCCCCCGTGGATATAATTGGTTTTTTTTTTCATTGATATAATATTTAAAGTATGAAAAAGCAATTGTGCAAGAAATTTTACTTTAATCTATACTCCTCGATTTTCGGGTCGAAAGGGTTAAGGAAAAGTACCGCTTTTAGACTTGTTTTTGAAGAATCAATGAACAGTCCTCCAATGTTCTGGATTATGTTCTATTCCAATAATTTCAAAAATAACTTCAATGTCATTGAAATACACTAAATCACTGTAAAAATCTACAAAATCTTCATGACGATGACGAAAGAAAGTAACTTTTGTCTCCTTCTCCAAAAGATTCCACTGTTGTGGGAGTGATGCAAGAAGTTCTGCTTGTGATTTCGATAAGTTTAAATTCCTTACTATGTCCTTTAAATTCGCCTGGTTGATTAAATGAGATTGAGCGGACGTTGCCGACTAAAACTCGATGTCTTCAGATGCCTCGATGGGAAATTTTACACTACTAGATTCATTTTCTCCTAAAATCTTGTTTGCAGTTCCTAAGCTGGGAGAGGCCAATGTGCGATGAACACCACGCATACATGTGCGTGGAGTGCACTCATGGAATTGAATAGCTACTTCCCTGCCCCCATTTCTAGAATCACCTTTTATTCGCAAAATATTTTTTTTATATTTTTTGTACTATTTTTACAATAATAAACAATTATCACTTCATGTATCCGCCGTTATCATTTTTCGTTAAAAAATCCGACCTTCAATTCTCAAAATACTCAAAATAAATATCTTTTTATTTTTAAATACCAATGATGCAATTATATCCATCTGAAAGTGTGGTGTTTCAATTTTACAACACGTTTTTGTTTTTTGTACTTCAAAATTACAATAGTTGGAGCGTTTTTCTTTAAAACAAAAAGGCATTTCCACAATTTTTTTTGCATATAAAAAATTTATTTTTAATGTGGAAAAAAAAATTTTTCTCGTAAACGAAGCCTTCTAATGTATCACAGTAATTTTTTTTTTTTAAATAACTGCTCAAAAGCGTATAAGCAAAATGTGGTTTTTCGGTTGGCAATTCCTGGAATTTGGTTTGATTTTGGTTCTGTTTTTTGTTTTTAGTAGATACATCTATTGCGCATACAACAATAAAAAAAAATTCTGGAATAACGGTTATTATTTTATTGGAAAAGTTGTTTTCAGCCTATTTCTGTTATTGTTGTTTCAGACTTTAATCAGTTCAGTTCATTAAGTTGTGACTTTAAAATTGTGTAAATTAATTAATTTGAGTGTAGAAGTATGGAATACAGAAATACACGTCGTCATTTAACTCACAGTGAAATTGACGAAGCCATAGGAACGCTTCGAAGTGAAAGAAGCCAAACAGATGTTGCCCGTTATTTTAATGTGAATTGTTCCGTTATATGCAGGTTATGGCGACGACAATGTGTGACTGGGAGTCCGTACGTGCAGCGTCCAGGTCGAGTAAGGTTAACAACTCCATCGCAGGACCGTTATATTCGACTGCAAACCCGCCGAGAGCCAACTTTAACTGCCCGACAATTACAGTCACGCTTGTGCACAGCTGAAAACATTTTCGTTAGTGATCAAACCATCAGGAATAGACTACACGAACACGGTCTCCACGCTCGCCGTCCTTTGAGATGTCCACCGATACGACGTGAAATTCGCAGGCGTCGAAAAGATTGGAGTGAAAATCATAGAAATTGGACAGAAGATCAATGTTCCAGAGTTTTGTTCACTGATGAGTCACGATTCGGTTTTCATCCAGATACGAGGAGAACAAGAATATGGAGACGACCTGGTAACGCAGAAAGGCTCAGAGTTGTGCAAGAAGTGCACAATTACAGTGGAGGCACTGTTATGGTATCGGCAGGAATTATGACTGGTAGAAGAACTGATCTCATTTTTCCAGAAGGCAACTTATCGGCAGTCTCTTACATCAATGAGGTACTGGAACCTGTTGTGCTTCCATTACCATCACAGATCGGTTCAGAATTCATCTTTATGCATGAAAATGCCAGGCCACACACAGCAAGAATCACAACAGAATGGTTGGATGCAAGAGAAATTAATGTTTTACCCTGGCCAGCACAATCCCCGGATTAAAATCCTATTGAACACGCATGGGATGCACTTCAGCGAAGCATTCTGCCACATTTAGCATCAGTAACATCGCGAGTACAACTGTGTAATCTCCTTCAAGATCACTGGAGACAAATTCCGCAAGACAGATTTGATACCTTGATTAGCTCCATGCCAAGAAGATGCCAATCTGTCATAACTGCAAGAGGAGGCAATACTAGTTATTAAAAAAAAAATTTTAATTTAAAAAAAAATAACTGTAGGTACTAATTAATTAAATTAAAAAAAAAATCTTTGAATTGTAAAAATTGGTTTTTGTCCCATTATAATTATGTAATACCTGTTTTTACCGTTATTCCAGAATTTTTTTTTATTGTTGTATGCGCAATAGATGTATCTACTAAAAACAAAAAACAGAACCAAAATCAAACCAAATTCCAGGAATTGCCAACCGAAAAACCACATTTTGCTTATACACATTTGAGCAGTGTACATACTACAATAATTTATTGCACTGCAAAGTGGCTTGGGTGAATTTTCCAAAAGTGGGACTAAAAAGGGTAAAATTTCTTGTCCGATCCTATCTTGTTATTAGGTTATCTTTGATATGAAGACTTGAATTAAATCACGTCCTAAAGAAAACATAACAACAACAGACCAAAAAATGATAGGAATTTCTCAAATTGGTCAACACAAATGGAACTTTTCTAATATTTTCATAAAACTTTTACTACATTTAAAGACCTGAATAAAATTGTTAATAAATCATATAACAACTAACTGGAAAATAAAGCAGAATTAAGTAATGTAACTAACTTCATTTAAAAGAGTAATGCCTCATTACCAAAACAGAAACATTGAGCCAGAATTATGCAATGGAAAAAGTTTCCTGCATGTTACCCAAAACTACACCCATTGGCCTGCCAGTCTAATTAGTTAATTAGATTAAAACCATCTCTTTTGAGAAAATTTCATGCACACACTCACACATAAAAACTGATGATTGTATGCTGCTGTTATATATATAATATTGCTACTATAAGCACTCTCCTTTTAGTCACAAAAGCCTCACAATGATACGCTAATGTTACTTACATGAGCAGAATAGCACATTTCGCTACAAAATATGAAAAGGCAGAAAAAAGTCATCTCAGCCATCTGTGTGCCGTAACCAGTCATTTACTAGATGGATCAAAGTACACTCTAAGGCCGGTGTGGGAGGGATGAGAATTGTATGGGTATATGCCATTGGAATGGAAGCCACAAACCGAGCTAATGTTAAGTAATTTCCATTCTGGCGGATATAGTCGTCTGCCTTGGATTATGCATATATGTGTCTGTGTGTGAGTATATATGTGGGTGAGATGAGGTTAAAAACTCCTAACTCCTAACAGCAATGAAATATACGGCTACCGAAAAACTTCACCATTAAAATCCACCCTGTTCATGATGCAGAAAACATGCATTTAGAAGAGGCAAGGGATGCATTTCAGTGGCCATAAAATAAATACTGCCAAGCTTTGAGTGCACTAAATTGCATGCACGCGCGCTCATATTTCGGCCATATACTACATACTACATGTTAAGCTTATCAAATTATTCTTCCAGCTGGCCCTCCATCCTTGTGCACCCAGTTCCACAGGCAACAAGAATCTTAATCACACTTTCGTGTAGTTACCTTTGAAAATAAATAGCCATTCGACAATTTTGAATCAAGTCAGGAAATTTTTCATTTTTATGTTTGGCTAAAGTATAATTAGTGTGGATTATGGCCCAAAGAAAAAGGCGTCAAGCTTGTATCGAATGAGTGCATTAATCATAATTTATATGGCTTATGCATGTCGTTAAATTAAAAAAACAAAAAAACACTCTTGGCGTTGGTGTGCCATGTTTTTATTTTTTCTGTATAAACCGATTAAAACTGTCAGTTGCAATCAAAAGGCTACTAAAATCAAGGAAAACCCTAAAACAAAAACCTTTCATTTATATTTCCGTGTTTTCGTTTTTGCTACCGAAGCATAACACTGGGGACAACTGGTGTTACCGTAACCCTGCATCGAAGTTTCATTTGTTTCAAGTGCTAAGCTCTGTGTTCGAGTTTATTGGTGTTATAATCTATCATTCAAAATGTCAACAACAATAACGAGAAATAAAAAACTGGAAATTTTTGCAGTTTTCAATTTATTAGAGCATTAAGCCTAGTATCGAGTTCGAGTAAAATGTGACATTTCCATACAAATTTTAGCGCTGGTAAAATCGCAAGCAAAAATTTTACTAATGATTTTACTAGTTCAGTACGGAGTTCACTGGTAAAAAGTGAATATTTCGCTATTTTAAGGTAGATTGCACTTTGCATGTCAATGCTGGTAAAATTATGACATTTCCTGTTTCTATGACAATTTTCAGATTGTTTTTTTGAACTTATTGAAGAATTTAATTTTAATTGAAATTTTTCAGAGTATTTTCTTAATTTATTGAAGGATTTAAATTCTTTTAACAATTTTCAGATTAATTAAGTCAATTTTCAATTGTAAGTTGTAGAAACATTTATCTAAACTTTATAAACAATTTGAAGTTTTTCAGCGATAAAATTTTTAGACATCTGTCACTTTGTTTTCTCCAAATTAATATACGTCAAAATTTTATCAGCGACTTTAATGTGATAAATTTGGAGACCGCGTTAAATTTTACTTTGCCCGAACTCGATACTAGGCTTTACCGTGAGGAAATAGAATATTTTCAGGAAAATAATAACGTTTTTGAAGATGGCGGTAATGTGATGACTGTGATTATTGAATTTATGCGAACTTGAATTTCAGAAATCTCCAATGAAGTTTTCGTATTATCACTCCATTATCACTCAATTCATATGTTTCACCCACTGACATCCCAAGTAGCCCATTTGTGAAATTTGTACGACAAATTATCGACAAATACTTGTCATTTGTTGACAGAATCATGTGATAAAAATGTCCGGCAAATTTGTTCAGGGTTTACACCATAGAATTAGAGACAGCAGAAAGTGTAGATACCTGTAAAATTCGTGTGCATGAGCGTAGATTTGTTCAGGTTCCCATGAAGTAGGTCAGCATTATATTGAAGAAAGAGACAAATATATTTTCAGCTGTCAAACGAAATTTTCTAATTTGCAACTAACGGGTTTTCCAATAAGAGGTGTTATTTTGATATTCAAAGAAAAATGCTATTTTTTTAGATAAATGATCGGATCTTTATTTCATTATAAAGAGGAAGGTATGCCGTTAATGACCACCACTACCACGCCTACAGGACCATATCCTTTTCATGAAATTTTTCATAACCAAATCGCAAAGTGGCTGCCCTATATCCTCGATAGCCTCACGAATTCCATCTTTGAGGTCTTGAATCGACGCTGGGCTGTTGGCGTAGACCTTCTCTTTCACGTGGCCCCAAAGGAAGAAGTCGCAACGTGTTAAGTCACAAGATCTCAGTGGCCAATTGTGATCACCTCTTCGAGAGATAACACGGTCCGGAAACTTGTCCCGTAAAAGATCAATGGTTTCGTTTCTTGTATGGCACGTAGCGCCGTCTTGTTGAAAGTAAACGTTGTCCAGATCAATACCATCCAATTCCGGCCATAAAAAATCATTAATCATCTGTCGATAGCGCAATCCATTCACCGTAACTGTTGCTCCAGCCTCATTTTCGAAAAAGTAAGATCCAATGACCCCGCGGGACCATAAACCGCACCAAACAGTCACACGTTGAGGATAGAGAGGCTTTCAACAATAACTCTTGGGTTTCCCGAGCCCCAAATGCGACAATTTTGCTTGTTGACAAAGCCATCGAGGTGGAAATGGGCCTCATCACTCAAGATGAGTTTTCGATGGAATTCCGGATCATTTTCATGCATTTCAAGGACACAATCAGCAAAAACTCGACGTTGTTGATGATCGGCCGGCTTGAGTTCTTGTGTTAACTGAACTTTATAACCCTTAAAACCCAGATCTTTATGCAAAATACCGTGTAATGACGTTTGTGGAATGCCTAATTCCAAAGAACGACGAGGAGTGGACAAACCTGGCTACAGCAGCAATATTCTCGGCTGTTCTTGAGCGACGTGTACGGGTTTTATTCTTCACATCACTAACTTGTCCCGACAGCTCGAATTTTTCTACCAATTTCTGTATTGCGGTCCGACAAGGTGCTTCACAACGACCCAAAAATGTTCGAGTTTTACGAACCGTCTCTGCCACATTTTCACCATTTTTATAGTGAATTTTAATAATTTCAATGCGCTGCTGAATCTTGTATCGTTCCATTTTTATTAATGGCGTAGTTTCTACTTGTAAAATGTCGGAAAATGACAGCTCCAAAAGTGACATCTACCGAAATAACGGGATAATTAAAATAACACCTCTTATTGGAAAACCCTTTATTTGGATGTAATTTAAAACTTGTGAAAAGTGAAAAATATTTTATTTAAAAGTAGTGCAAAAGATTGCAAGTAATTATCTGTTGATATTATAGTGATAAATTTGTAAGTGATGTTCATGTATTTTCAGAATGAAGTATTCGGTGACAAATTGCCACAACAACACCAATGTACGACGTGGGTAATCATTTTTTAGGTAAGTATAGTTTTAAAATATTATTTTGTGTACTTTATGCACCTTTTAATATTGAATTAAATTAAAAATACATAACAAAAACGATGAAATATTGAAAAATTCCTTCATCCACCGAGATTTGTTTACGTTTATGACAGCTGAGCAACTCCAAGGGTATGTTAGCGTAGTGACATTGCATAAAAACATTTTCGATGGGGCAAATGCAATATTTTTAACCATATATCTTGTTGCCCCGCTCTCTATATTGATTCAACTACATGGCTTTACTGAGCTTTTACTACAACGGCAACAGATACTAATACAACCAGAATTTGACTACGCTAAATTTGGCTTATCACACTTCCTGTACTCTCTATATTCTAACGTTTACACATTTCGTCTAACAAATGTCACATTCATCACAACAAATTTGTCATACTTTGTGGGTACTTTTGTCATAACTTTTTTGAATATTTTTTGACAAAATTAAGAGATAAAATCTTCACAAAAACTGATCACAATTTTTGAGACATTTTTAACCAAGTAGTGTGTTATTTTTGTCGTTAAACTGTGATTTTGGTGGCATTTATGTCAGCTTTTATTTTGTTTCGGGGATCCAAATTAAAATCTTCTTTTGGTTCAAAAGCTATATATTTATTATAAAATGTTTGTATAAAATCCTGTTTTCAAATTTTTTATTAAAGTTCGCTAAACATAAAAAATCACTAGACGCTGACGGTATTTCTTCTCTGCTCCATAATTGATTTCTTTGTTCAGCACTTAAGTTTTTAACAGTTTTTGCATTATTTATTTTATATTTATATTGCCTGCTTAATATAGTTTTTTTTTTATTAATTTAATTTTACGTGTTTTTAAACACAAACACCAAAAACACAATGAAAACAACTAACAACAACTTTCGCGTTCACTACAAAATATCCAAAGTATCCAAAATGGCGATAACCTGACAGCAACAATTTCATGTCAACAAAATGTCATTCTCTTTCTGGTATAATTTGTGACCACCAATTCTTGTCACACTGTTTACACCAAATAGTGACCCAAAAAGGCTGTCAGAGGAATGTCTAAAATTTCTGACATTTAGTTGGGGTACTTGGGATATATATAAATGGACTGCTCGTTGAACCAAAAATGCATGGAAACAAATTTCATGTTCCTCTCTCTTTCAGTGAGATCATAATTTCCCACTGAACTGGGTATTTTCAACCAAAACAAACAGCGCCAGTCAGAAGATATTTTTTGAAATAAAAACTGGTGCCACATGAAACAGGAGATCAGTCAGTCCAATTATTTACATGTCAGTGGTTTCACCTTGTAAAAAGCAAAAGTCTCCATTGGGATAAATTGCTGGCACTTCTATATATAATTGGTTGCAAATTGCTGTTTCCGTTTGCAAAAAAATATAAAATAAATTAAAAACATATTTCAGATCTGTATCGATTTTGTCAAAACAAATGCGACACACAATTTCAAAATGACATTTCAGACATTCATATATTTACAATAATTACATAATGTTAGTAGGGCTACAGCTGCTCCTCATCTGAGCTGGGGCTAGCAGAGCTAGTACCAAGGATTAAAAGTGGCGTGACTCCAGGACTAGCACCGCAAATCTTCAAAGGGCAGGAGTTAACCCCAAAGAAAAAACTAAAACGTCATTTACCACCCACAGAAGTCTAGTGGTATAGTAGGCCCCAAATATCAATAGTCAGTTTTGTAGATTAGTTCGGAGAACGATTTCGGAGCCCTTTGCATTTTCTTCAATCTAGGTTGGCACAAGCATGTGACAACCAATGATGGGACTTTGCTACTAACTAACTAAATAGCAAAATTGTTAACTTTTAAGCATATTTGCCACCTTGTTACTTTAAATGCAAATTTGATACTTTTTCGCTTTTTCCCATTAATCGTAACAAAAATAAAAAAATTTTTTTGAAAAAAAAAATCTACTGTGAATGTTATGATGTTTCAGATTTTCTGAGATTTTTTATTCATTTAAAGAAAACTATACTAACACGAGGAAAGGAAAGGAAATGTGGAAAAAAAACGTGTGGATTCTAATTACGTACGTTACGTACGTTGCATGCGCTTGCATCTTATTTACGTGAACGACGCCGAAAACCTTTGCCTTGATGTTGCTGTGCTAGACAAGAAAAATTGTCATTCAGTACGTTTACATGAATACTTGAGTACTTGACTTGAAATCCACTTCAAACTCAAGTAGTGTTTTTGGTTGAATTAATTCCAATTACTTGACTTGCAGTTTTCTTGAAATTTACTTGAAATGACATTTCACCTATGACAACTCTGCATTCAGTTCAATACATAACTACGGATTTTTAGACAAATATCTTGAGAAGTTCAATCCGAGTCTTCCTCCCCGAAAATTATGGCGCTATTTAAAACTGGCGGGTGTATAAGGTAAAGACTTGAGCGATGACTGTGGTCTAAATTCCGATGAATTAAATGAATTTTTCATTGCTGCTGGTAACATACCTACGATAACTAGTCCACCCATGATGTATTAGAAGAATATGCTACCGTTAATACCTCTAAAGCATTCTCTTTCCGTGGGACTGACATAAATGAACTTATCGTGGCCATCAGTACCATTAAGTTTGACGCAATCGGTCCAGATAGCATATCACCCAGGCTCATCAAAATGCTATTACCGTACATTGGTAAATATGTTCTACATATCATTAACATTTGCTTAATGTCATCTACGTTCCTTTATGAGTGGAAAGTAGCAACTGTTCTGCCGCTGCACAAGAAGTCCTCTCCACAATCATACGCTGACTATAGGCCAATAAGTTTGTTGTGTTTTTTATCGAAAGTACAAAAAAAGCTCATGTACAGACAAATACTGCAATATGTGGAATCCAGCAACCTATTAACATGCTGGCAATCGGGCTTCCGCTCTTCCCATAGCTGTGAAACTGCAGTGTTAAAAGTATCTTCAGACATAAGACTGGTTTTGGACCGTGACAAGTTCACAGACTTGGTTCTGTTGGATTTTTCGAAACCGTTTGATTGCGTGGACCATCGCATTCTTCTTCAGAAGCTGTCATCTTTCTTTAATTTCAGTTCCCCAGAAGTTTCTCTGATCAGCAGCTTTCTATCTTACCGTCGTCATCAACAAGTCAAAGTGAATGATTCTCTTTCTCCAGAGCGGCCTCTTGTTCGAGGGGTTCCTCAAGGATCAATTCTGGGTCCTCTGCTCTTCTGCTTATTTATCAACGATCTGCCGAAAGCTGTGCGTGATGTGAAAATTCATCTATATGCTGACGATGTACAGCAATATCTAAGTAGACCTATTGGTCTCCTCGAAAATTGCATTGCACAAATTAACTCTGATTTGGATCGAATCTGTGCCTGGACCAATTATAATCGCTTGCTACTAAATCCCGGGAAGTCACATTGCACTACATTCTATAATACTTAACCCAATGAAATTGATATCCCACCTATACTTTTGAACGGAGTTACACTGCCCATGTTAAATAAAGTCACTAACCTTGGGATCATCTTGAACCCAAATATGAAGTGCTGTGATAACATTAACAATACGATCGGGCAAATTTATAGGGGCTTACGCAGACTCTGGCTTTCAGTGAATATGTTATCTAGTCGCTTTCGTCTAAAGCTAGTACAAACACTAATCTTGCCTTATTTCTCTTTTGGATGTTTGGTCTTTCCAAAACTGGAGAGTACTGCACCCGGAAGATGGAAGTTGCCCTAAACGACTGTGTGAGGTTCATTTACGGGTTGCGCAGATTTGAGCATGTCTCACATATCCGGTCTTGTTTGCTTGGTTGTTCATACCTTAAGCGAAGGAACTTGGTTTCTTTGTTCAATTTGTTAAAAGTTAATAACTAATAAGCCAGAGTACCTTAGAGCTGTTTTTTATTTTTATGTCAGATGTGGTGTGTTATTTTCTGGAATGTGTGCTTGTGTATCTATGGTGTTGGTATTGGTCTGTTGGTTTTGATGTGCTCTTTTTTGATTGTGCGTGTGTGTGTGTGTCTATTTATTCTATTTAAAATTGTGTAATAAGCTTTGTGTATTATTTCTGAATCTAATCTGATGTTAATTAAGTGTTTTCTATTTAAATATATGTGACATGTTTCTTTTGTCTCTCTCTTCTTCTTGTTGTCTTCTATGTCGATGATGGAGGCCTGTTCAAAATTGAAGATGTGACCTATTTCCAAAGAGTGTGTTGCCAGTGCTGAGTTGGGTGTCAGTTTTTCTATGTATTTTATATGTTGTGACAGTCGGGTTTTTAATTTCTTTGATGTTTGACCAATATATGATTTGGGGCAGTTATCACATTGAACTCTGAATACTATATTACTTTTTTCTTGGGTTGTAATATCATCTTTTGTTCTTGTGTATAATCTATTGAGTTTGTTAATTGGTTTGAATGTGATATTGAACTGATCATTAGCCGTCTGTAGATGACGTCTTATTTCATGGGACATTGGGTGGATGTATGGGATAGATTTGAACATTTTAATGTTAGTGTTGTCTAACTCCAATATTTGTGTTCCTGTTGAGCTGTTAGTCTGTGTGTTATGTTTATATTTCTTTTTTGCTTTGTTGATGATTTTGTGTATTATATGTGGTGGATAATTGTTTTTTGTAAGAATGTTACTGATGACTTGTCTATTTTTTGCATGGAACTTTTTGTGACTTAGATTAAGCACTCTATTGGCAAAGGTCTGGGCTGTGTTGATTATTGTGGAAGGTGGGCGGTTTGAATGGTAATTGATCATGCGGTTAGAGCTACAAGGCTTGCAATACCAATCCGTTATGATTTTTTGGTCTCCTGTCTTAATAAGGTACATGTCCAGAAAAGGTATTTTGTTGTTATTTTCTGTTTCCAAAGTAAATTTAAAATTGTTGTTGACTTTATTGAAATTATGTATTAATGTGTTGTTTTGGAATTGCGCAAATGATGTCATCCACATATTTCTTGATGAATGTGGGCTTATGTATGGTCAAGCGCAAAATCTGCAAGAATTCCTGATAGGGGGTTTGCCATGGCCAGTCCACATTTTTGTTTATATATTGTATTATTGTATGAAAAATAGTTGCAGTCAACAACGCAAAACTTTATAATCTCCATGAAAAGTTTCTTATCAATGGGAGTTATATTTTCTATTAGATGCCATTTTTCATTCATAACTTGAATAGCTAATTGTGTATCCACATTAGTATATAATGATACCACGTCTAATGAGATGAGTATATCATCAGTATTTATCTGTATACTGTCAAGGAAGATTTTTAAGCTGTTAGAATCTTTTATGTTTATTGGATTGTCAATGTTAATTTGTTGGAGAATTTTGGTCATGTATTTGTATTTTTAGTCCGGTTCTCTCGTGATCGTAATTTTTATAACGTCACTATTTTATGTTAATTTATTCATTCCTGTTTTTTATATATCACATAAATGTAGTGCTTTTTCGTTTTCTTTGTTATTCTAAGCAGATTAGTGTCATTTAGATAGGTAAGGTAAAATAGCTTTTTATATATTCTGATATTATAAACTAGATTTTGTAAACTTTACAACAATATAATTTGCAGACCCTAGAAAAGGACTCAAAACGACAGAGTCGAAACGTCGGGCTAAATCCAAAATAAAGCAACAAAAAAATTAAAAAATCGTAATTTTTTTCTTACGATCGGAGATTCCCAAAAAAATAGACAACATCTTTGTTCACATTAAAAAACTCGTTAACACGGACATAATCTAGCATTCTTTTCTTCTCCTCCGCAAAGGAACGCTAGTTATGTAGTTGTTTTTATAGTATATACATAGTGAATGTTATATTTTCATATTTTTGTTTTTTGTTGCTTTTTATTTCTTCTGAGTTGTAATTCTTATCTAAATTTTGTTTTTTTTTTTCTTATTATTTTGAATTTTGATGATTGTGATTCTAGCTCCACTACTAAATGTTGTAATCTATAAGATTTCAATCTTGTGTACATTGCCGAAATAAAGTTTATTCTTATTCTATTCTTAAGTGGTAAAAATCACTAACTGAATTATCAATAATTATTTTCTTTTTGTTTGTCTTTGCCGTTTTCAATTCACAACAAATAAAAACCGTTTAAGCACTGAATTTGTGTTTACATGAATTTTTTCAAGTAAATCGAACAAAATTTTATGATTGACATGACTCAAGTATACTTGAAGTCAATGCGCGTTTACATGATATTTTGATTACTTTATCTTTACTTGAAGTATTCCTACTTCAAGTATTCATTTAAACGTACTGAGTGACAGGAAGTTGGCGTGGCGTTGACGTGCTCCTTTCAGTGAAGTTACGGGAGTTAGAGGACGATTAGAGAAATTGAATAATCAGTTATTTTATCTTGGATGCACTTACCACTCCTTCCACGTGTGTCCTGCGGCTGCTATGAAAAAGATTGCAATTTTCAATTTCAATTTCATTTATTTGGTTATAATTATTTTGTACAAATAAGAAATTTCTCTATTTATGTACATATCTATGAAGTTGAGAAAACAGTAATTTTGATTATTTATGGTAGTTATTTTTTCCCGGACGGGAATCGAACCTACACTTGTTAGAATCAGTCAATGATGGATAAAGAAGACGAGGCGGTTGTTTTTTCTTCTTGTATTTATTAATTTGATTTAGAATCGTTAAAAATAAAAGTTCTTAAAATTCTTTTATCCATTATTTATAGTAGCAAGAATGTATTGGAAAGCTTAGTAATTATAGATAATAAAGATAAAATGAACGCCGAACAATGAATTGTATATGAAGACGAAAATAATATTCTATTCAAATTCAAAATGAATAAACTTAGTTAAAATTAGATAGACTATGAGAAAAAAAATTAAAATAATCTAATATAGTATTAGTAAGTGGCCTGTGTAATGTGCTTTCAGCAATACCCTGAACACCCTCAACGATCCCGCACGCCTTATGGCAGTAGGAAGTGAATTCCACAGGATGATGGCATGAACAAAAAATAAACGCTTGGATTGCAAACAAGAATATCTAGCCACTAGAAGATTATTCGTGCGCGCAGACCGTAGGAAAACAAGTTTTTCTTTCAAGAAGAAAGGCTTGCCATTCAAAATCAAATTGAATAAAAATATATTCAAGCGAATTTTCATATACGAGGAAAATGAACATCCAAGGGACTGATCGGCGAACTGGGATACATGATCAAACCGGCGAAGTTTACTATAGAATTAAAACAGACATTAAGTTTATTGCGCGAGACAGAGTCAAGGTTGCCACATATTATATCTCCCTGCGTGATAATTGGTAGTAACAGTGATTTAGCTAGAGTGAACCGAGTGCTAAGTGGTGTATACGATGGGCTGCACCAAAGTTTGCGAAGACTTCCATATTCCCTTAAGACTATACTGTTGATATGATCATTCCATGTTAAGTTTTTATTTACAATAATACCCAAAGTTTTTACTTTATCTAGCAATGGTATAGGCGTCGAACCAATATGTAATGGAGAAAATGTACTAGTATTAATAGACTTTCTGAATAGTACTATCGTCTGAGATTTGTCAGGATTTCACTTTAAATTATTTTTCAGTGCCCGATTATAAATAGCACTCAAGTCCTAATTCATCTGTCGGATTCAGTTCTCAATTAACCCACGAGGGCAAGTCAGATATATTTGAACATCATCTGCATATATTAAAATGTTGACATATTTGAAGTATATCAGGAAGATCGTTTATATAAAGTGTAAACAAGAGCGGTCCCAATATAGAGCCTTAAGGAACTCCCGAACGTAGGTCAAGGAAGTCAGACCACTTGGATTTAAATATTACCCTCTGTTTACGGTTTTCCAAAAAGCTTTCAATAAGATTCAAAGCAGTCGAATCAAAATTATAAAAATTCTTCAACTTACGAAGTAGACGCTTGTGATTAACAGTATCAAAAGAGAAATCCAACAGAATAAGTATAGTAGGTCTAACTTTATCAATATCCAGACGCACATCATCAGTTAATTTGAGTAGAGCCGTGGTGCAACTATGATTAGACCTGAATCCATTTTGCCAAGGGGGCAAGGGCTCATTGACATCGATGAATTCAATGATACTTGTGGAGATAACTTTTTCCAGAGCTTTACTGTGACAACATAAGATGCTTATGGGTCGATAGTCAGAACAATAGGCGGGACTTTTCCTCTTAGCAATTGGTACCACAAGGGCTTTCTTCCACAAAGAAGGAAATTTAGAGGTCATTAAGCAAGTGCTAAAAATATGTGTTATGAACGGAAGAATACATGGAAGCAGAAGTTTAATAAATTTTAAAGGAATATTGTCAGGTCCAACCGCATCGGATTTAATAGATTTTATGGCAGAATGGACTTCAACTTCAGTGACATTACGAAATGAGAGGCGATTCCGCACTCCTAATCTTGGCTCGATATCAGAAACTGAAATAGAAAAAGATTTCTCGGAAAGTTGAAAATTTCTTTTCTTGCGTTTATAATCATTTTGCCCACAGTTTTAAGACGCAAAGTATGAGTTGGCAGAATTTCAAGATAGTTTTAATTTAAATTTAAATAAAATTCTAAAATCAAGCAATACACGCTGGTTTTGGACCTAGTGGAAGTCATTATAAGAATCTTGGCGCAGTGATTAGCTTTACTTAATTACTTCACTCTCTTTACCTTTGAAAGTCCTAATAATTTTTGTTGCAAATTCAATTCTTGATTGTCTGAATAGTTCGGAAATAAAATTGTACTTATTATTTTTGTGCTATATTTTAGATGAGATTAATAATCTCAATATAATCTTCCAGTCTGAAAAAAAATTAATACACAAACTAATGACCAGTTTCACAGTCCTGGCTTAAGCCAGAGTTTAGCTAAGCCAAAGGTGTGACTTTAGACCAGAACTTAAGCCTACTCTGTTTCACAGTACTCAGTAAGCTGAGGCTTAATTAAGCCACAAATGAAAATTTTTAAGTTGTCAGCACTACTGTAATTGTGAATTTTTTTAAAGGAAAATTACCATTGTGGATTAAACGATTAAAGACCAAGCTAAAAAAAGAACTTTTTACTAATCAGTTTATTGTGGTTTTATCTGGAAGAATATCAAATCCAAAATCATTGTTGCAGAATGTTTCGACAAACTAAACCATCATAGCCGAATGTCTCTACAGCCGGAACCGAGAATAAAAAAAATCAACGGAATCTCATTTCTCGAAATGTTGCCAGCGCCTTCTTATAATTTTTTCATGGGTCACACCTTGCAATATTATATTATACATTTCTTCGTCGCTTATATCCTCTGCATCAGATAAATAACTCATTTTTGTCTTAAACTGATTGGTTTCTTCTTAAAATGTTGTTGTGGTCTTGAGCTGTGCGCGCTGGACTATCACGTCGAGGACTCGGGTTTACAAAAGTACTTGAATGTAAGTCAGGCATTCCTGGAGACAACGATCGTCGATTAGAGGGTGGCAGGTCAAAGTTACGGTTTGGCAATGAGTCGCGCCTTGTCGATTTCGCGGGCCTCACCTTCTTCGGTCTCTTTGGGATTGCACCAGAATATTCACTGAAGTCCTGTTGCGTAATGTGACGTCGGCAGTTAGGACAACTAGAATGTTCACCTATCCAATGCTGCAGGCATGCCAGGTGGAAAATATGCTCGCATACAGTCCTGACCGGCTTCCGATCGACTGACCAGCTTGCGTCCCGGCAGATAGAACATGGTTCAGGCAGCATTGTCATACCGTTTGTCGGTGGAGGTGGTGTCCTCACTGTAGCCATAATGAATTTAGACGTAAGTCATGTAAAAATTGTCAAATCAGGGTTTAGGATGGTTATCCCAATAAAATTCTAGAAGTTTGCACGTTTGGAAGAGACACGCTCTTCACAATGTGATGATGGCTAAATACTATCGAAGGCTTTGGGCGAGATACTCAAATTCAGACAAAAGTTTTCCCAAACGTTCGAAGAAATTGAAAAAAAAATTTCGAAAAACAAGGATTCGAAAAGTTAATTAAGGCTTCTCAAATCGAGATAGTGTAAAGAATGAATTCCAAGACAAAAAAAACCAATGTCGGGAAGCGTTAACAGCCTCGTCGAATAAAAATCTTCAAAAAAAAAACTCTGAAAATTACGAAGGATCCAAAAAGATCACGAAAACAATTCAAGCGTTTCAAAAAAAAAAATTTCTTTAACAAAGATCATACAATTTCTCCCTCACTTCCCGAAGCTAACTCTCACATAAGAGGTCAGGTCGCTCTCTCTCTTCCAAGGTCAAAAACAGGATATAGGCAAGTGACGTGAGTGGTGCATGAAAGATTTGGTTGGGTTCTCACAGAACTCTGGGAAAAGTCAAGTTGGAGGTGTCAAAGGCTGAGAATGCTACTAGAGATTCTTCAGCCGGGCAGTTAGCATTATGCCAACTCCTGATTACTGAAGATCTCCAGCATCACTCCCACCCTCAGAGAACTCTTCCTCTCCTCTTCACCGGATCCTCATGTCCAGATAGTTCGCCAGCTGGGCAGAGTCATGAATCTGGTCAACTAATTAGCTGGAAGCCAAAAAGTCGTCTCACAGACTCATAACTCTGTCCAGCCAGTTGGCCAACAGAACAATTGTCCGCGAGAACACAATCCAAAAAAATTTTGTTGAGCCACCTACCATTTCCATGGCAGAAGGCCAGCGGGAAAGATCATTCAAAAAAAAATCCAAAAAACTTCAAAAATTCAAAAAGCTAAACAATTGTTCGGACTCGAGGCTTGACCAAAGTCAACCCTAGAGTCGAGCTTCAATTCAAAAACAAAACTTTCAAAATATTACGTTACTTTAATCATTCAAAAATTCAAAATCTCAAAAACTTTCAAAAACTTTACTTTACTCTACAAAAATTCTCAACAAAAACCAATTAGATCCAGGTCCACATATATAGCAAAATTTTTATCTGCTGAATTCATTGGATGCATAAACAAAATTGTTTTCTTGAAATAATTTTAGATATTGAACCTGGTATCTGATTACGTTGATTTTGCCTCATCTCCTTGTATACTGCTTGGTGGATTGTAATTACAGGTTTCAAGTCACAGTAACCTGGTGCTGATTGACGGACTACTTTTGAATTTTTCGGATTCCCAATTTGTCGCTTTTATTTATCCTCTGCCGGATAACCTGCCTAGCAGCTTATAGCAATTTGCGGTTCCTGCGGATGATATTTTTATTCCTCCATTATCAGAGGCATCCTCGCGATAATTCCTCCACTCGGTGAATATTTCTTCCCAAAAATTTTTATTTGTCACGTTCTGTACTTTTGTTTCTATCAATTTTCGTCTTTGTGCCTTTTCCAACTCTAAAACTTATTTTTACTTTTTCGTTCTAGTCAATCACACCAAAAAAAAAATTCCTTCTTTCACTTTCGCAAGTCATACTACCCAAAAAAAAACCTTTCAATCTTCTTCTTCCTTTCCTTTTTCACTGTCACCTCGACATGGCGCGTGAACGTGAGGAAATGCAATTCTCTCGGTCAGGTGCGTTCCCTTTTTGCTGTGGACAGCAGCCGATATACACGCTACAGCACGTGTAGCATATTGCTATATACATTATGCTATGACCATAACAATGTCAAATAGAATGTTGACACTAACTTCCAGACAGTACTCAAAACAACTAACTAGATAACTATTTTTCGCTTGGAAAATTTCAATTTAGTTTTAAAGTATAATTTTTGAAATATGTGCGTCCGTTTAATAACAAAAATTATAATATTTGGGCAAAATATATATTTAACAGTAATTTCCTATGTGTTTGAAAACAAAATCTTAGGCTTAAGCCTTCGAGATGTCAGGCTTAAGTTAAGCTTGCCTTAAGCCAGTAATATCACTTAAGCCTTGACTATGAAACTGAAATATTTATTAAGCCTTGGCTTAAGCCATCGCTATGGCTTAAGCCTTGACTGTGAAATCGGCCATAAGACCTTTAATTGAAAATAACTTCAAAAATATTTTAAAAAATTGTATACAACTAGAACACATTCAGTTGACTGCAAATTTTATGACGGTTCATTTCATCTTGAAAAATCAAGAATGTTTTTTTTTTTTGAACTAAATTTGCACAGTTATTGAAATGCTTGTGAAAATATTAGTAATATCCAAGATAATCTACTGTCATTTTACATAGAATTGTGCCAATAAATTAACAAATTGAGACTATTGGAGAATATTTGGATCCAAGGAAGATTAGAACAGGCGAAATGACTTCAATGGTTCCTTTAGTTGATTCGTTTACTTTTCATAATGAAATAGATATTGAAAAACTTAATTCAGACTGGAGGAGTGACGTAGCTATGGTAGGGCAGGGTGGTGCAGTGCACCAGGGCCTCGAAGCTCAGAGGGCCCCCTAGGCCTTGAAAAAAGAGAAATAACGAGCTGCTGAAGCTAGAAAACCTTGAGCCAGCTCACAATTTTTTCTTAGAAATTTACTGGACATTTTTTCTTAGAATTTATACGCATTTTTGGAGGCTGACAACAGGTGCTTGGCTTGGGTTACTAACAATTTTTATGGGCGTAGATGAGGAGAACGATAAGGATTCATTTCTTAGAAATTTACAAAAAATATTTCGGCAGAATTTTATTCACTTTGGTGGCCGATTGCAGTTAATTTCAGATACAATATGTGCCGTTGTCGGCCTCCAAAAGTGTGTAAAATTCTAAAAAACAATTGTGACCTCTGAGTTTCTAAAATGTCGATAGTTAGAAATTGAAAATTATGAATAGAAAAAACGAACGTAGTTGTGCTTCGAAGCGGAAACAACGGCAGGAAAGTGATGAAAGTAAAAAATAATTGCGCAAGCTAGACAGTTCTTTTACGAAACCTCTTTCAGCTATAATTCCTTCCGTGGCAGAAATATCTGTCAAAAGTGTCAAGTGTGAGAAGTGTTTATCCAGTGATAGCGTAGTCACCGTAGTATCAATTAATAAAGCGACTCAAGAAGATCAGGATCCAATAACTATCACCAATGCTGATGCTGCAAATGACTACGTCGACGATTCCGCGCAACCTTCAGTTGAGGAATCATCCACCTCTACATTTTTCAAAGTTCTTGAAATTTCCAAAGACTTGGGAAAGTTCATAAGCAAGAAATTGAATGACAACGGAAAACGGCTAAATCTTGACATGGGACCATTGAAACCTCCAGGTCCTTTTCCGAAGGACCTACAACCAAGACAACAGGACCTTTTCAGAAGCGTATTATTTTTCTATGTCCAAATACGGACCAGTTGATCATTTTTGGATATGCTACTCAAAATTATTGGATGTTGCCTACTGTCAAACCTATAGGTTGTTTGCTTTGCAAATAATTGTATGGTGCACAGGTATTCGGGACTTGAGGCATTTATCAGATAGAGTCAAGCAACATAGTTCCTCGAAAGCACCGACGGAGGCATGTGCTGTATACATTCAGCCAAACGCCAAGTACATACATTGCGCCAGTCATAACTTAAGTTGGTAATAAACGATGCCGCTCGAGATTCTGTCGAAATTTAGAAATTCTTTGCAATAATGCAAGACTTGTTTAACTTTTTTGGAAACTGCATTAACGACCTCTTATCGGAATTCACCGGTGAATCAGAAATTACCTTGAAAAAATTCAATCCGGCCAGATGGTTCAGCAGGGTTAATACAATAACTGCAGTCAAACTTGGTTTTTTTTTTCGATATTATCAAAGCATTGTCCGAAATAACGCTGAAGAGTTCCAGTAAAGACGAACGTAGTGAAGCAGAAATTATAAAATCAAGAATGTTCAATTCTTAGTTTGTATTTCTTTATGAATTCATGTATTAAACAAGATCAATTATGGTTCCAAAATCTTGCAAAAATGTGATATCGTTTTGGAGGAGGCGAGTAAGGCTTTGGACGAAACAACTGAGAAATTAAAAAGTACAGAAATGACTTCGATTCATTTAAACGCAATGCCACCTAAACCGCGAAAAAATACGATATCGATCCCACCTTTCCAGAAAAGCGACGAAAAAAAAACTAAAAAGAATTTCGATGAATTGGCTTCTGATCACCGGTTTCAAAGCCAGGAAGAGGTCTTTAAAATTACCATTTTCAACAATGTACTCGACATAATAATCAATCAATTAGATGCGCGTTTTAATGGTATGAGTGCAGTTTTTAATTCCAAAAAATTTGCTCAGCATGGATGAAATGACTTTACTCACTACATGTGATCCGTTTCATATGAAATATTCCGATATAATAGCACCAAATTTTTCACTTCAATTTCTTAATGGGTATCATCTGGTCCTTCCTGAATTGACGGAGACGTGGTCCATTCGCCAATTTTGTAAAGAAATTATGATGAAATTTGGCGTGTAATGCTACTATTTCACACAATTCCTGTTATTTCTGCGGCAGCAGAAAGATCTTTCAGAAAACTGAAGATTATAAAAAATTATTTAAGAAAGGTATGGGGCAAGATCGCCTAAGACATTTATTATTAATTGCGATAGAAAACAAGGCGGCATCAAACTTGTATTTCAGTGAAGTTATAGACGAATTTTTGTGAATTTCACTGAGAATTTTGTTAACAATCTTTCTTTTTCCGTCTATTGAGAGCTAATATAAGTTTAAGCTACATCGAAAGTGGGGGAGGGACCCCGGTGGGGGCCCGATTTTTTCTATATGCACCAGGGCCCTTGTCCACCTAGCTACGCCACTGGACTGGAGACTCCTAATAATCTTTGAAAAGTTAGACCAACTTGTTAATTGTAAGGATATTGATATTGATTAATTTTCAAAACAGAAATTTTTTTTGAAAAACCAATTTTCGAGAACTGCATAATTAATTTATTTGTCCTTCTCCACAGTACGGCTGCTGCTGAACGGGCATTTTCAGATTTTCATAACTAGAAAAATAAAAAACGTAATAGGTTGAATATTGAAAAAGTTCCGTTCGTACTTCTTCGTAGGGAACTGATAGAAGATGAGAAGATTTTTACACCGTTCCAGGACTTCAAAGTTGTCTATGGTCAACGCCATTTATTCGCTGACTGGGCTTCGGAGTGTTTGGAAGAGGAACCCAATTTTGACCGAAAAATCATTTTGGGATGAATATCTATGTTAAAAATCAAAATTGTCGTATATGATACGACACCAACGCACACGTGGTTCACCAGGTGGCAATGCATCTACAAAAAGTTACTATTTGGTGCAGATTTTGGACCGGCAGCGTCATTGGTCTGTTCTTTTTCAAAAACTACGTTGACTCAGCTATTATTTTTTTTAAGGTTTTCTAAAGTCGCAAGTCAATGCTAATAAGCTGCAAACAAACGATGCCCCTAAAGTTGACATAACATAGGCCATCGCTCAAATTCAGACGGATCTATGGGGCAGAGTCATTGAAAATTGCACCTCTCGTCGGATCCATGCCACCGTAAGAAACCGCGGCAAACTTTTGATAATGTCACATTGGAAAACCCGTTATAATGTTTGACCTTATACAGGGTGTCCCGGACTAATACTGCAACATTTTGCCAAATGATTCCTCTCGTCCAGACAAGCAAAAAATTGAATGGCAGGGGGGGGGGGCAAAATGTCACCCTACCGACTTACAGGGTGATTAGTAAAATATGCTCCTTTTTCACTAAATACCCTATATCTTAAAAAGTACAGGGTGTATGGTCTACTTGAAGACGGCATTGTATGCAGAACCTTAGGGTCTTTCCTGTGAATGTTAAACCACCCCCACACCCCTCCCCACTCCAGAGTTATGACGCTTCAAAGAAAAAAAACCCTTTTTTTTTAATTTTTCCGTTATTATTTTAAAAATACCCCCACTAACATACCTTTTTGTTACAAAATTTCGAAAGCCCAGAGCCTCCTCTTTAATTTAACCCATTACACTTATGTTTGATCTGTAACGGTTAAGGAGTTATCAGCGCTTAATCTCGCACCTATTTACCGCCTAAAAACATGGAATTTCTTGCCTTAGTAACTGAAAACAAGTCATTTTAATACACCTTTGCGTAGTTTTGTCTGAGAAGATCATAGCGGATTTGTATACCTGATTACATCACAGAATGGTTACAGAAAGAGAATAATAACCTTTATAACAATCGAGAACTTCGTAAAACTTCGTAATTAAAGCACTAAAAGGGCTGCTTACATCGCACACAAACAAGAGGCAATGAAAGAAAAAGACGCTTTACTGCAGTACCATTTCAACTTGCCTTCTGCACTTGCCGCAGGTACCATGGAGGTACCATTTAACCAATTACATTAATTAAGCGCTGATAACTCCTTAACCGTTACAGTAGAACATAAGTGTAATGGGTTAAATTAAAGAGGAGGCTCTGGGCTTTCGAAATTTTGTAACAAAAAGGTATGTTAGTGGGGGTATTTTTAAAATAATAACGGAAAAATTTAAAAAATAACAACGAATTTTTGACTTTGAAGCGTCATAACTCTGGAGTGGGGAGGGGTGTGGGGGTGGTTTAACATTCACAGGAAAGACCCTAAGGTTCTGCATACAATGCCGTCTTCAAGTAGATCGTACACCCTGTACTTTTTAAGATATAGGGTATTTAGTGAAAAAGGAGCATATTTTACTAATCACCCTGTAAGTCGGTAGGGTGACATTTTGCCCCCCCCCCTGCCATTCAATTTTTTGCTTGTCTGGAGGAGAGGAATCATTTGGCAAAATGTTGCAGTATTAGTCCGGGACACCCTGTATACTTATACTCTCTGCTCAACTATGTAGACGTATAATAGAAAACGTATAATATTCTTACATTTTCGTCGTCAAGTTTATTTTGTGAGGAAATTTTTAACTCTTGAAAGCTGAAAAAGATGAAAAAATCAATTGAAGCGTTTTATTTTTTGTGAGAAAATATAAAACTCATTTTTAAATGTTAAACCGAGAGAGAAATATAAAACCTAAGATAAAACTTTCATTTACTCAGGAGGAAATAAAATTCCCTTAATAACTATTTTATAACAAAAAAACATAAAATATCAAAAACAAAGTGTTAAAAGCGGATTTTTAAAATATTTCTTATAACTCTTTCGGTCCCTGGTAGTTTTTTTTATTCATTCTCAAGAACAAAAATTCATCGTCAAACAAATGCAGTAATTCAAATGCGCAAGCGATAAATGCAATTTATTTAGTTTTTATTTTTCTTCAATAAATTTTCCTTTTCTTTTCCATATTAAGCGTAATTTTCTCATAATTTTGTACAAAAACTCGGAAGTATAATAAAAAAGGACGAAAAGTTTTTTTCTTTCCAACAATCGGAGCAAGCACTGTGCTCTGTATATTCCTGATAAATTATGTATGAGGAGAAAACCTTGTTAAAAATATTTTCTGGGAGGAGAAATTATCTTTAATATCAGCATCGGACTTGCAAAATTATTTTTGTGTCTTTTGAAGTTATAATTGAAAAAAATTTACGGAATTCGGGTAGCGTCTGTGTGATATTATGAGTGACATTCTTGTTAAATTAGAACTCTTTCCGTAAACTTTTTTTTTTTTTTTTGTTTTGTTTGTTTTCATTTTAGGTTGCCCAGGCTTTGTTGGCTTTAAAATGGCTAAAATATGGCTGGTAGTATATGCAAATAGCAGTCCGACCTGAACCTGGACCAGCAGCAGCAGCAGCAGTAGCAGCAGATTTTCTCCAAAGGATTTTCCATAGAGAATGGATTATTTTCTCCCAGGACTGTGAATGAGAAACCACACACACAATTTGATAGAAAAACTGAACAGACACCAGGAGGGCACTAAGAATAACTAAGTCGCTGGATGCGATGGTGATACGCGCGTTTAATTAAAAATTTTTTCCATGCCAACAGTTGGATTTCTTCCATTCTGTTTTCAGGTTACTCCTTTATATATATGTACATATATATTTACATATACACACACATACACACACATTCATAGTCAGCAATCTGCATAGTCTCATAGGTGCACATACAATAGTAGAATATATGTTTGGGGATTTCTCCTCTGTTGTGTATCATATTTCACACGATTTTAATTAAATGTCAGCAGAGCATTCGTTCTGTGGTGAGATGCACTCCTTTTGAGATAAAGAGGGTCTAACACCTGCTCTGGTTGCATTTATAAACGATTCAAACAAAAGTGCTCAGGGCTCGGAAAGGCGAATGCATTATCCCTTCTAGGCAGCAAACTGTTTTTGGACTCTATGATGATTACAGTAAAGTCCTTGTGCGACTCTGAATTTCCGGTAGTTAGTAGGTAGGTACCGAATAACAGCCTCAGATTTTTGGCAGACAAAAGGACTCTTCATTGCAATTGTTTACATCCTTGTCTGGTTCATTTGCAAGAGTTATAAGCTTTTCGGATTACAATCAAGAATGTATAATTTGATTGTACGGTTAGGTTGACTGATAAGTTTCTTTTGTAGAAAATTTAGTGGAGATTATATAGCATGTGGATGGTTATTATTTGTACATATTTTAAAGTCATAATATAATGCTTGTCCTTGGTTCATACTGTCGTGAAAAGGATACATTTTGCCCCTTTCCACATTTTAATAATAAAAAGCATTTTGAGTGTTATTGCCCTACCATCTTTTAGACAAGAAGTTCTTCTAACATTTTGGAAATTTAAGCTGGAATCTGAAAAAAAAATACTAATAAAAAACAAGGATGACAGCTAAAATTGGTCTAATTCCAAATCTTACGATACCATAGATATAAAAAAATTACTCCAAGTGAGGTAAAAATGAAATTCTTAGGAGTACTGAGGACTTAATAGACAATAAATAAAATTATGTAAAAAGCGTGTCCCTTGTTCTGACAGATTTTTTTTTTCTGGTAATATTACATTTGGGCGCACTGCCAACACTAAACACGTTCATAGTTATCAGAACGACTACATAGTTATGAATTACAACCATATAGTTCTTAAAAGAACTACTTAGTTGTAAATTTCAACTGTATAGTTCTCACCAGAATTACATAGTTGTGACCTACGAGTCAGTATTTCTAATATGCACTACTTAGATGTAATTTACAATTCTGGAGGTCTCAGAAACACAATATTTTTATACAACCCGTTGGTTATGAAAAAAAAACCTACATGGTTGTAATTGGTAACTTTTAAGTTCTGAACAGAACTTCATGGAAGTTAGTTACAACTGTGCAATTCAGAAGAGAACTTCGTGGTTGTTAGAGACAACTGTGTGATTTTGATCGAGAAAATGTTGTTTGAGAAGAGCTTATGAACTCGAATTCACTATAAATAAGAAACATAAGTTCATTTCAAGTCGATACATCTAAAAGTGGGGACTAGATTTTATAAATTTTATTAACAGAGTTAACAATAAAAAATGTAAATTTTTTAAACAGTTTTCTACATACAATTGTCTTGCGATATAATCGATCCCACTGAATATAGAATTTTTATGGCAAAATTGCTGCTTTGAAAGGATATCTATGAATTTTATACGTGATCTAATAAAAAAAAAAACAAAAATATTACCGGAAAAGTGGTAGATTGCAAATAATTAGTTCTAATTTAAAACTGAGCAGTTACAAACCACCAGCTCATAGGAAAATATCTAGTTATGAGTATCAAATTAATTGATGAGACAAAACTAAGTAGTTACGAGCCACACATTATATACTATATTTATTAGAGAAGATTTTGGAAAAACGGATGGTTGACAATATTTATATTTTAAAATAATGTTTTTGAGTTTTCCAAGAATTATTTATATATTAGAAGGAATTTTAATGCGTTGTATAACACTTTAAAAAAATTTAAATTTATTAAAAAATTTCGTCGAAAACTTCCTCGAAATTACGTATAATTTCCAGTACAAAAAACTTAATCGAAATCATTTCATTTCTGCATAATTTCAATGAAATTACGTGCAAAATTTCGAAAACTTTCCCCGAACGCCCCCATTGTTGGTTTGCACTTTTTGTTAAACTATATAATTTCACATTTGTTAAGGAAGAAATTTAAAATTAAATTAAAATTAATTATTATATTAATGTAACTGATATTTATGTGGCAAAATATTGTTACGCGCCACAAAGTGGTACAACCGACATCTATTGGAAATGGAAACAACTTTAGGTTAGTGACATCCTAGTAAACTTTGATTTCGGTGAATGGAATATTCAGGAAAGTTCTAGGATAATTTGTAGAGTATAAATACGGCGCTACTCACATCGAGGAGACGGAGTCTTCTTTCAGAACGGTATTGGAGATCAAAATTTACAACAAGCACTAAGGTTAGTAGAAAAGAAGTCAACAGCAGAGGCCCTAGCCTATGCATTAGCATATGAATTTGCCAGACAAAATACCCGGAGTTCAGTACAAGAGAGAGAAATTCCGGTGGAGGAATGTAATTGTAACAGAATGTGGTCATCACACTCCTTCACCTGGTATTCTTCAATGCTGGAATTGTAATAGACCGGGACACCTCCTAAGAGACTGTCGAAAACGCTGACGAATGGAAGCGCCAGAAGAAGGGCAAAGATATCGAGCTGGGCAGCAGACTCGCAGCAGAATGCCGTCATCGCAGACCACTCCTTCGCGAGGACTCCTTCGATTCTGGAGACTGGGACAACTTCAAAATGACGGCAGGAAATACGGATGAATGCAATCAATAGACGAAAAAGGGAGAATATGGCGAGCTAGGGAGTAAGTAGAAAATGACAATGAAAACGCCACCAATCACCCCAAATTTTAATGCAAAGTTTGTGGGCTTCCTAAAGCCAATATTAAAAATTAGTGTTGGTGACGTGACTTTTGATGAAAATAGTAGTTAAATAGAAAAAACTGATTTAAAATTCATTCTAGAATTTTAAACTTATTCATCTATAACTTTAAAAAGGAGAGGAGGAAGAAAAACATTTATAGACCACTGTAAAGGCCTAACGATTATCTATAATCATCAATCATAAATCGTCATGATAAGATCTAACGTTCAGAAGTTACAGGGTGATTTATAAAAGCATACCCAAATAATTGTAAGTCCTAAATCTTGTACGGGCGCAGGTCTGTGGTGATGTGGGGCAAAGAGTGAAACACCGATTAGCCTATACTATGATTTATTTTGCGAAGATTTTATTTGTACAGAGGTCCGGATTCGACTGACTGACTTTACTTGCAAATCTACTGATTAGAGTAATTCTTCAATACAAGTATAAGGGGTACTACACACCAGTTTCCCCTTTTTATTTTAGCTTAATTACAATAAACAATTTCCAAAATATATGTTAATTCATTTTTTTTTAACTTCTAAATCTATGCATATTTTTTCAAAATTTCATAATTCATTTTTTAGTTGATATTCCAAGTCTTTGTGGTAAAAATTTATCTCTTTTAGATCGTCTAAGAGGGCTTTCCTCATTCTGTAATTGCATGTAATTTTTCTTTTTATTTGAATGATTTTTATTTATCTCTATCGGTTCGCATTTTGAACAAGAGGGTTGGGATTCAAAATGCTCTGTAGGGGTTCTCAACCTCATGTTTGGATATAAGTGGATGGACTTTATCTGCTAACGTTGAGCGTCTTAATTGATTCTTGTTAACATATTTTAATTTACACTATTATCAAGATTAATGAGATACGTTAATGGGCTGATAATCTTTACAATAATTGCAGGCTTCCACTTAATTATATCTTTGAAATGATTCCTATAGAGCACCTTCTCTCCCACCTCATCTAGTTTCTCTAATCTAAATTTTTCTTTATTGAGGCCAGGCCGTCCCTTTAACTCCTACACGAATTTGTCTGTCTGTATATTTCTTTTTTACTATTTTCTACACTCTCGTAGACCCACTTTTCGTCATCACAGCGAGCTGAAATTAGGAACACAGGTTCATGTCGCCTAACAATTGAATCTATTATCAAAATTTGAACCGGAAATTTCCATGGAAAACCCGGAAAATCGGGAAATATCATTTGAAAATTTGGTACAAATATGATTAGTGATAAATCCATTTCAGGAAAAATGCAGTTTTCCGATTTTTCAAAAAAAAACTTTCCGGAATTTTCCGACTTTTCCGGAAAATTTTCCGGTGAAAAAGTTTTCTAAATTATGCAGGATCAAGTTCCCTATCAACTGGCATCATTACTTTCTCTCCGACAATGGTGAAAACTTGCAGAAAAAATCGAGGAAAATTCATGTAAAACGCTTTTCTGGAGTTTTTCCGATCAAGGAAACGTTTGAGCGTTTTGCAACTTAGTAACCTAAGACAAAGTTGTAGAGCCAAATGAGTTGCATAAAGTTGCTTTTGGGGAAAAGCCATGGAAAACCCGGAAAAGCGGGAAAATCATCGGAAAAATTTTCATCTATATGATTAGTGATAAATCTGTTTCAGGAAAAATGCAGAATTTTCCAATTTTTCTGGAAAATTTCCCGAAAATTTCCGGAATTTTCCGACTTTTCCGACTTTTCCGGAAAATTTTCCGACAAAAAAGTTTTATAAGCTATATATATATATTTTTTTTCCGTCTTACTGGTATCAATACTTTTTCTTCAACAATCATGAAAACTTGCATGAAAAATCGAAGAAAATTCATGTAATATTTAAAAAAAACTCATAGTAATAGGAAAAGTCTGTGAAAAACATGGAAAATCGGGACAATTCATGCTATAAGGGATCAAGTTGGAATACAGCTAACAAGCGCTGTTTAAAACATAATTTGAATTTCAGAAAACCGTTGCAGTACTTCAACGTTTTGATACTCGAATAAATTTTTTGAAAAACTGGTAAATCAGTGTCTTTTCAGCCGTCATAAAATTGTTTTAAAATATCTCCATGCAGCGCGTAATAACAATTTAGTTAACGTGAAAAAGGCAGAAAATAAAATAAGTAAAAAACGAGTTTTCAAACAAAACTGAGGCCAAGTCGCATGAAAAAGTAGAAAATAAACGTTTCTTCACACAGAGATGGACTCAGATTTTTTGATTGCGCTTTGTCACGGTCGACGGTTTATGATTATATGATTGTAAAATGGATTCTATTTTGTCCTGAATGTTTTTTGATTTTAAAACAGGATCTAAAATATATTTTTTTTAAATTGACTTCATAGTTTGAACTACTCTTTCTGCTAGCCCGTTACTTTGAGGATGATAAATAGCAGATTTTAGTACTTCAATATTATGCATTTTACAAAACGAGTTAAAATCTGCAGAATTGAAAATTGGTCCATTATCCGAAACTATTTGTATCGGTAATACGCATATTCCAAAAAAAAAAAAACGTTTAAAGCTTTTACAAACATTGGTTGCGTCTGTTTTATAAAGAACTTGAACATCAATGTACTTACTATAAGAATCTACTAATATTAAAAAATCTTTTGAAAGAAGAATAGATCCAAATGTACTCTGTTAAACGGTTTTGAGCATAATGGACATTTTGACTTGACTACTTCCTTTGGCACATTTCTGGTATATTGACATAGGAAACATGATTCGGAGTATTTTTCGATACTTTTATCGAAGTTCATCCACCAAACAGAGCTTCTTCCTATCATTTTCATTTTAACTATACCATCGTGATTTTTATGTAGGACTCTTAACCCTTTGCACTCGTATTTATATTTGAGAAAGCTACCAGTCTACTCGGAATTTTTTTTCATGTTCGATAAAAAAACATACCGGGCGATTTTGTTCGGGTATTTTTTTCCTATTAGATAATTCAGCCCTGCATGGTATAGGCTACTTTTTATTCCGCCCGGGGGGTAGGGGGGAAATTAGGCGGTAAATTTTCTGTCGATTATAACTCAACTATTTGTTCTGGGAGTATAGGAGTGTTGGTACTCAAACTTCTTACCAAAAAATTGGCTTTCCGATGGTGTACTATATTTTCCAAAATGTACTAGAACAAACTTTGACCTCCTGCAGGGGGCGCAGTTTACGCTTGAATTTTTTCAAAAAACGTGAGCGTAATCGAGACGCTAAGGTCTTTCGATGTGCATACTTATTTTTTTAGTACTACATCGTTTTCTATTCAAAGTGTAGTACTAGATTTTCTAATTTGCGAATGGCCATAACTTGGTAGGGTTATCTCGGATCGGAAAGCGGGTTTTTTTATTCGCTTCGTCTAATTAACGTTTATAATTCGTAGAAGAAATTTTTTTTCCAAGGGGGGGTAGTTTTATGGTGGGGGGGTGGAAACCCACCCAATTTTTGACATACCTGTATTTTCCTCAAATTACAATTGTTCGATATGAAACATCAAACGCTAATAGACCTTTCGAAACACTATTGGCCGATCGATTTTTTTTTTATTTTACCAAAGGGGAGGTGGGTGGGAGGTGTCAAAGTGGTTATGTACCTAAAATTGGATATGTTCAGAACTCCCATAATTTTACACCGATTTCGATGAAATTTTAATACATGGTACATATTTATGGTGGCCATCTTTTGGCGTTTTTGATTTTCGAATTTCGAAATTTCGAAGTACTAAACTTGCGATTTTTCGAAAAAAAGGGGGATTTTTCAATTCCAAATTATCTCCTCTATCGCTGGCAATTTGTTTGGATGGATTGGGGCCTTTCTTTCAAATTTGACTGGCATTTAACTGCGATAACTCCCGCGAAAATTTGCGAATTTTATCATTTTTCAAAGGGTAGGCCTGCAAAAAAATTAAGATATTTACTTTCTCCCCCACCCGGCCATGTGGGTACTTTTTTGATAGGTCTCGGCGAGTACATTACGAATATGCAAAATATGCACTCATTGGAAAGGTCTTGATAAGTACATTTATTGTGATTTACTTCTGATTTTTTGGCACAACCGACTGGCAATATATATTGTGTATATAAATTTTGATTTTTCAAAATATTTAAAAAAATAAATAAAATAACTTCCAAATTGGAAGGAATATATAGGACACACAGGAATACTAAAGACTCAAATAACGCTGTAATACATAAAATATGAGGCTTCAGTATATTTTTTATTGCCATATTTTATGAAAACACAATCTTGTATTACAAAAGCGATAAAATACATAAAAAAAAATAGCTGTGGAAGACTGAACAAGTAAAATTGATAGAGGTTTACGTTTTATAGTTTTGCATTGTATGATATCGTTCAAAACACTCCCCAATATGTAATCCTGGTTTTCGAGTACATGTACTGCAGATATATCTTGTTTCATGTCTCCCACTTTTGACTTTTCGATTAGAACATACTAAACAGTCCTTTTTCTTTCCCTCATTTTTATGCAAAATGTACAATTTGCCGTTTAGTCGCTCTTCTTTGTCTGACATTGATGGTCTTCCAGGAATTTTGGATTCCTGTCGGTAGTTTGCTGTCAGTCCATCGACTAGTTCCCGAACAAACTTCAAATGCGTCATCGGTCGTTTATTTTGGCGATGTTGAGTTATTTTGTATAGCAAATATGCATTTACACTACATAATTCAAGTCCCCAAAAAAATAATTTCCGCCACCATTTCAATGATTTCCTCAGAAAACAATATGACGCAGAATAGGAATCGGCTCTATCTACACCTCCCATATATTTATTGTAATTAACAATTACAATTGGCTTATTTTCTACTTGCATTTTACTTCCACGTAGTCTTCTATTTATTGGTTGAGTACCTGAAACGTCCCAGCTGCTAAGTGTAGTGACGACTCGTTTGTCTTTCCACGCCAACAATAGTAAATTTTCTGATCTGCAGGCATATGTATTGTTTTGAGCAAACTTAGGTTTTTTTACTGAATTTGGTATAAACTTTCTATTAGTTTGTATAGTTCCTGTTATGTGTATATTTAGCTTTAGCAGTTCTTGTGCAAGTGGTAGGCTTGCGTAGTACCTGTCTGTATAAATATGGTATCCCTTACAGCCAGGATTGCTATCTAATAAGTTTTGGCACAATTGTAGTACAATTCTTGTACTTACGAGGAGATCAGGTCGTGCCAAATCTTCCGAAGTTAAGCTTCCATAATAGGGCAAAATTGAATAAACATACCCTGTATTGGCATCTGCCAGTACATATATTCTTATTCCCCACTTGGTGGGTTTATTTGGATTATATTTCAGGAAAACTATTTTGCCTTTGAATCCCACCACTGACTCATCAACTGAAATTCCTCTTGACGGAACAAAATGTTCTTTGAATTTTTTATCTAAAAAATCTAAATAATGGCTAACTTTCTCGGGCTCTAAGGCTTTGATCGCTTGGATTTGTTTCATATAAGTGAAGCATCCAAAATATTTGCATGAATCGTTATCTTCTAAATATATTACCGAAGAAAGGAATTCTTGCGTTGAAATTTTGGGACCAATATTCCTGCAGATTACTAACAGTAATTGTGCCCATATTTAGGATAACTCCAAGAAATGCCGTAAATTCTTCTACGGTAACATCAACCCATGTATGCCATGTAGACCGCTTGGATAATCTTTTCTGTGCAATTTTATTGCGAGCATAATTATTTGTCTCTACCACTATTTTTTCAATAAGTTCATCAGAAAAGAAAAGCTTAAAGAAATCAATAGGTTTTATGCAGTTACCAGGAATTTGTGGTCCTTCAGTTTTATCGGCGGAAGTAAAATCGATCCTGTATGGCACATTGTCCTGAAGAGTGACGTCCTCCCATGTCTCTAAATTGCCTCTCCTTTCAGTTCTATCCTCATCTTCACTGCTACTTGAACTCGCTGGTAGAGGCACTGTTCTTCTTATTTTATTAAATGCAATATCACTATCACTGCGAATATCATTTTCCTCTTCTTCATCATAACTGTCTATGTCACTATTTCTATAGCATTCATTGTCATACAAGTCCAAATAAAATTCGTCATCACTACTTTCCAATTCATTTATAATTTCTCCTTGTAAATGTCGTTTGGCCATCTTCAATACAACTAAAAATTTCAAAATATAACCCAGATATAAACTACACATTTAGATTTAGTACATTTTGGAAAATATAGTACAATTACTGATAGAGCTCATCCTAAGGAGAAGTTTGAGTACCCACACCCCTATGCAGCGAGGTCAAATGGCTGAGCTATAACGAAAGTCCTGTAGAAAGGCTCCCCACCCAGAACTTTGCCCCTCCATCAAGATCGGAATAAAAAATATCCTATACGTCCCGTGCTGTAAGTCCCTAGAACCATTTTGAATATGAATCCAATCGGATGTCTGCTTTGGGAGGAAAAGGGTCCCCGTTTTCTGCAATGTATGGGGAATTTCGAGCCATATTTTTGAAATTTTGTTCCCCCCTTGCTCCCCTCCTTCCCCCCACAGGAACCTGAAATTCCTACCATTTATAGCCGAGGACGATGCCATTAACTGGAAACATCAACGAACTCTCTACGACTCTTGGTTCAGGAATTATAAGCAAAACCGTTAATGTCGCCTATATGGCGACATACGAGTGCAACGGTAAAACTCATAATGTCGCCTGTACGGCGACATACGAGTGCAAAGGGTTAAAATCGGGATTTGTATCGCCTCAGGTATGACAAGTCTTTCTCGGGCCAAAAGTCACCGGGTGGGCCAAAAGTCACCATGGGGTTTAAAAATTAAATTGGTAACATATGGTAGGATGAAAAAAAAAGGAGGGGTAAGGTGGTATGAAGAACAGATAGTTGGCTATCATGTAAAAAAGGAATGAAGAGAAACGGTCAACAGGGTGTGGAGCAATGTACAAACGAAAAAGTTAGTTATTTTTAAACCCCATGGTGACTTTTGGCCCACCCTGTACATCTATGGATAAGGAATTCCGAATTTTATAATAACTCTCAATTTCAGGAGTAATTTCCCTAGGCCATCCATATTTATCATTGTATTATACCATTGATAAAATTTTATCTTTTTTTAGACCACTTTCGTTCAAAAATTTTGACCTAAAGTGGGTGCCTCTTACACCACACACGAATCTGTCTCTTAATGCTGCAGATGATCACCGAAATTGCACTTTTCTGCGTATGCTTTTAGCTTTACTATATACTCGACGATCGATTGTTCCCCTTGTTCGCATTTATAAAATTTGTAAGATTCGCTGATCTCATTCACCGATGGCTCAAAATATTTTCTTAGCATATCAACCAAGTCTTTGTATAGTTTTTCTGATGGATCATCTGGAGAGCACAATTTCCTTAGGATAGAGTATACATCCGCACCAATGTACGTGATGAACAACGGGACCTTTTTGTTATCGGGAATATCGTTCGCGATAAAAATTGTTTTAAACGCATTTCGTATTCCGTACATTCACCTCCAACTATAAACGGATCCATATGACCAATAATTACACGATTCGACATTTTTTCTAATTCTTCCGATTTTTTCACTTCACCTTTTTTTTTTTCTTCTTTGTTAGACATTTAGCACTATATCTTATAGCATGCAACCTGCGCTTGACAGTACCATTTAATCCGTTTTTTTATTATTTATTTAGTTACCTTGTCGCCAATTGTAGTGATGTGGGGGCAAACAGTGAAACACCGATTAGCCTATACTATGATTTGTTTTGCGAAGGTTTTATTTTTACAGCGGTCCGGATTCGATTGACTGACTTTACTTGCAAAGCTATTGATTAGAGTAATTCTTCAATACAAGTATAAGGGGTACTACACAACAAGGCCCAAGTCCCAACACAAAATTCGCCTAGTTGAAGTCTGCAAAAGGCCGAGTTCTTGTTCACTGCGTGAAATTGACATCAACATCGAACTGCCCCTGTTCGAAATCCCTTTATTTCAATAAATAAATCCCTTTTCTATGTGACTATTTCGCTTTTGTAAATATTTTTCTTACTTTATGGCAGCAATAATCGCTTGCAAAAATAATTTTCTTTTCACGTAATCTATTCAAATGTTGAACGATTTTAGTTTTAATTATTTCTCCGTCAAGTTTGTCCGTAAGTCGCTCAAAACTGTTTTTAAAGCTGAAAAAGCTTTTTCTATGCTGACTTACCATCACATGTAGGATTTGTACTATTCATTTGTAGCACAACTTTTTTGTTCTTTAATTAAAAAAATGGTAAGGAAAATGAGAATTAAGAACCTTATGCCACCAATAAACTTTGCAGCACTGACATCAGTTTTGCAAGATCAGATTTGGTATGCATTTTCTTTAAGTTGTTTGTAGCCTTTCTTCCTTGGTCGCTATTAAATAGAAGTCGAGACGGCGAGGAACGAGGTAGAAAGCTGCCACACCATTGCTACATTGTCAAACATATTTTGCTCGCTACTCTATAGCCTACAAATTTTCCTCAGAACATCTCTTTCGATTGCCCTCTATTCTAGCCAGCGCTGTCAATTGAATAGTTTCAAAAGTAGTACAATTTGCTGCCAAAGCGGAATATTTTTGGAAAAAACGGAGCACACGACTATTAGCATGGGATGAAATCATTTAATAGTTAATAAAACCAATTTTCGTTAAAACTACTCATATTTAGATTTTTAAATCAATCTATATCTAGTACTGCCCGCTTGGCTGTCTGAGTTCACTGTAGTGTAGACAGCTGGTAGTAACAGAGTTTCAATGCTATCCTGATGAGATCATCCTTTATTGCTGATCGAAACCACACTATGTATACTCTCAAAATTTCTTAATAAAATTTTTAATTTTGGCTTTAAGTCAGTAAACTGACAGAGAAGTTCCTCATCATCATAATATTAAAAATCAATTGTAGTTTTGCACCTTTTTTTCCACTTTCGAGATTACAATATCATCTTCATGATAAGTTATTTTAAATTATTCAGATATTTTTAAATAATGCCAAAGATGCTACAATACAAACTAAAATGGAGTACAATAAGAGGAGCTGATGTCTTAAAGCTTTCATGAATCACGTAATAAAGTTGCACAAGACTATTTGTTGTTAACTTCATCAAAGAACAGCCGAACCGTTACCGATCGGCGTAAAGGAGGAAAATCGAGACCATGTGCATTTTTTTTATCACATAAGAGATCATCTTGACAAATTAAAAAGGGTGTGCAAACTGCATTGCGTGAAATGTTAAATATTGGAAAGATGCATATTCAGAAAGTGTGTAATAATAATAACCGTTATTTGGCTTCAAGTAGAACAGAAACTAAGAATCGTGGTGGAGACTTGCTGCAAGACAATGGGCATCTTAATCAATTAACAAAATGACTTGAATGTAAGAAAAAGCAATTATGAACCCTGAACTTCAAGTAAAAAAATTCGTATTTATGAGAGATATTTCATACATAATTTATGGGTCATAAAGATTCAATTATTTTCGCTTATTACTCTTATTGCTACATTATTTATTTATTTATTTATTTTATTATATAGAAACAACTTGTTTTATTTTTGGATTTTTCTACTAATTTTCTTTTCCAACAAAAAGATTTTCTTAAGTTTTAACTTTAAAGTTGACAGCTGTTGACTTAAAAGTATTATTAATTAATAGTTTTGATTCAGGTAATTATACCTGCATGAGTAAAAAGATTTTGTCATGAAAACCTATTATTGAGAAAAATATACCTGCATAAATCAAATTAATGCAGGTGTATACTAATAAAATACATAAATTCTATCATTAATTAAATTATTTTATTATTGAAAACTTTTGAATTTTCAAAATATTTCTAAGTGTTTAATACAGTCATCATGCAAAATTCTATTGACAACTTCAGTTGTTTTAATTTTTCCGCATTTCAAAACATTTACAATAATTGAATCACCAACAGCAACACTTTTAAATAAATCCACAAAAGCTCCTAAAGGCAACAAGGTTATACAAAATAAGGAAGGCAATAATTTTAATTTCAGCAAACTTGATTTTTTTTTTTTTATAATGGATTGAAATTCTTTAACCTCATCAGCATTACTTATTTGTGGCTGGTTTTTTATAGCTATTTTAGCACCTTTATGAGATTTTGAATCATGATACCTCCCATTATGAGACATATTATTATACCCTAGATGAAATCATAGCGTATACTAAGTTGGTCATTGGTCTTAGACCAATTCTAGCTTTTTGTTTTGTTTTGCAATAAATTTAAAACATATTTTACAAAACCTTCTGATGTTTATTTTTTCTATCTAATTATAAGTCTCCATCCATACAGAGCGAAAGTTTTGATCACGTTTAGTTTCTTTATTAATAGTATAACATTTTGGTCGTGACAAAACAGTTTCCATAGAGTTTCCAAGTATATTTCTTGAGGTATCCAGTCATTGTGCCCTACAATTGTCGTTATACTAGAAATTCAATTTTCTATATTATTTATATTTGTTTAATTTTCTGGAAAGTTTTTAGATTGCCTTTGATCTTCGGATACATTTGTCACATTCCATAACATTCGTAGCATAACCACTAAATTTAAAAAGTTCAATATGCAATATTGTCAAGAATTGACTTTAGTATTTTACCTATGTACATATATTTTAGATACCTTGAGACTTACTTCTCCTATAGCGAAAGTGATTTATACTCTGCTTAAAGATAAGTTTCAGTCAACTTAGGTGAATAAAAACTTTTTGTTTTTTGCTAACAGCATATGCTAACATGAAGAAATGAAAAGCGGAGTACTTTTATGAAAGGAGTAGTACCGGAGTATGCTATTAGTTTTCGGGGTACAAATAATCAGAGTACAAACGACAGCACTGTTTCTAGCTCTTAATTCAGTAACAATTTATAAAAATATCCGAGCAATAACTGTTTTCTTTAAAGAGATACTGTATTTTTTTTTATTGTTTTTGTTTTGTTTTTTTTTTTTTAATAATAAAGTCAGCGCAACACGTAGGTGCATTAGTTATAGGGTGCACAACGAATTCAACTAATCTGGTTGTTTGACCCGAAGCCCATACGTGACGGCCAATATTTCACAGAAACAAGCTTTGCTATTACTTGTAAATTTTTCCCAAGACCTTTTCCTGGCTCGAAGCCAGCGAGCAAATTCGGGGCAACATTTTTTGAATATTTTAGCCAGGGAGAAATTTCACTAATCTCATTTCTATATGTGTCTACACTAGCGTGGAATGTGTCATTAAGGGCGTTATTCCCAGACAAAAATTTGGCCAATCTGTCCACATAAAGTATTTTTCTTGTTTTACCACAGGGGGAACTCCACTCTATAGAGGATATCGTTTAAGCGAGACAATACCATTGCGGGGCGCTCCCATTTTCGTTGAAGCTTGGGGCTCTTTCCGTTCCGACGTTTCTGGTTATATATCGACACCTCTTCGTCGTCTGCAAACTTGATAGGGTGGGCTCTAAGATCGTATTGATTTTACATATGCTGAGAAGAGAGAGATAGGTTTTTTTTTTAACTTAGTGGTGTATTATTCCGAGTGATTGTGCTAATTTATCAGCATATTCCACCGGGGTTCCTATGAAAGTCGGTGAAGATCTGGGCACAGGGCCGTAAGTGATATCAGAGGGAAACCTAAGCTCACGGCCAAAGTTGAAGAGCGCAGCCGTGAATTTGGTGCTATCATATACAGAGGAACGGTAAGCTAGAAGGGCTAGTGAGAGGAATTGATCCCAATTCGACTGGCTGCTATTGACAAACTTCGAAATGTATTCAAGTAGAGTCCGATTGAAACGCTCAACTATTCTATCCGATTGAGGATGAACAGCAGTTGTTCGAGTCTTTGCTATTCCGAAGCATTGTAGACCATCCACTATTGTTCCGTTTGGTCGGGAGCTGCGAATGCTTCTGGCCACTTTGTAAAATAGTCCATTACAATAACGATGTACTTTGTCATCCTTACAGCCCGCTTTCACACGTCATACTATCCTAGGTGAGGTTATAGGTGTGATAGAGTTTGTGTTATATTTTAAATCAGCTGACATCGTCCAATTTTAAACCGATTCTGGTTCACGCGGTTTTCCTTACGTAACATCGGAAGTGTGGTGACAACTCGCTGAAGAATGCTGCGGACATTGAATTGTCCGGCATCTATTTTGAGCGACTTTCCTTACGTAACTTCGGAGGTTTGAGCTTCCGCTAGCTACATGTGGTGACAACTCGCTTGTCAAACATAAGCCATCACCCGCCTAAAACTCTGCAATTAGTATAAGTATTGGCTGTCTAAGGGTGCTGTGGATATTGAATTGTCCCACAACTATTTTGTGCGGTTTTCCTTACGTAGCCTCAAAAGTGTGGGCTTCCGATAGCTACGTGTGGCAACATCTCGCTTGTTGAACATAAGGATGCTGCGGAAATTGTATTGTCCGGCCTTTATTTGACGCAGTTTTCCCTACGTGACCTCGGAAGTGTGGACTTCCGCTAGCTACATGTGGTGACAACTCCCTTGTTGAACATAAAGATGCTGCGGAAATTGAATTGTCCGGCCTTTATTTTGCGCAGTTTTCCTTACGTAACCTTGGAAGTGTGGAATTCCGCTAGCTCCATGTGGTGACAACTCGCTTGTCAAACATAAGCCATCACCCGCCTAAAACTCTGCAATTAGTATAAGTATTGGCTGTCTAAGGGTGCTGTGGATATTGAATTGTCCCACAACTATTTTGTGCGGTTTTCCTTACGTAGCCTCAAAAGTGTGGGCTTCCGCTAGCTACGTGTGGCAACATCTCGCTTGTTGAACATAAGGATGCTGCGGAAATTGTATTGTCCGGCCTTTATTTGGCGCAGTTTTCCCTACGTGACCTCGGAAGTGTGGACTTCCGCTAGCTACATGTGGTGACAACTCCCTTGTTGAACATAAAGATGCTGCGGAAATTGAATTGTCCGGCCTTTATTTTGCGCAGTTTTCCTTACGTAACCTTGGAAGTGTGGAATTCCGCTAGCTCCATGTGGTGACAACTCGCTTGTCAAACATAAGCCATCACCCGCCTAAAACTCTGCAATTAGTATAAGTAATGGCTGTATGCAATAATGAGTACCAGGAGATGACGTAGGGCAGTGCTGCTGCATGAGAAACATTTTCAATGTCTGATATAAACTGGTTTAATGCAAAATTTCAAAAAAAAATATTCCTTCAATTTAACACGAGATAACAAAATTATTACTTTTTTTTTATACTTCAAGAAATTTTAGACAAATTTTTAATCAATTGGAAAAAAAACGTGGAAGCAAGAGCATTTTGGACTACATAATGTGCAACTGTCTCTTACATTATTCTCCGTGAAATAAACAGCAAACATCGTACACAGCACAGGTGAGACTCGAGTAGAAAGAAAAGAAAAGTTTTGTCGCGATACATTCTTACATACCTGTTTAAGTCCTGGTTAGTCTGAATTTTCATTCGAATTATAAACTCAACATCGGTGAATTAAGCTTTCTTTGTTTGGCACGAAGGCGGTGGGTATGATAGAGCAATCTCTTACGTCCATAGTAACTTTTCATGGTCGAGTTCCACTTTCGCGGGGGATTTCAATGTTACAAGCTAACCTAAACGCCCGGAGATAAACGAACCTTGTGGGTTCACAACTGTCTATATCAGCTGGTTACATTTATTGCACGGCTAACAATTGAGAATACATCAAGGACCAGACTTCTCGTTAGATCGACGAACAGTTCTCTCGTCGATTTCTGAATCTACTCTAACTAGTCCACTTTTTAATCACAAATTATCCCCAAACTAACTACTGGAAAACTTCATATGCACCCGTCGTATTCTAGTACATTTCATCTAATTTGAGCAAATTCAATTTCACAATTACATGGTAAACTTCTCGTTCTTCTCGTACACACGGGAACTTCTTGCGAAGACACGAACAGGAATATCCCACGACAATTCTGGGTGCGCTTTGGATCTATAGCTTATCCATAGTGGAAATAAATCACAGACACGAGTCGACAAATGATGGACAGGTGGGATATATAGTCAAAGCTGTGTCTTGGAAAGGCGATGTGTATAGGAATACACACTTAGATTGCTCCCTTGTTACCGCTCGGCCGGGGCAATTTTTAATTTATTAGAACAATAAAGTAATCGTTACAGTATATTGAGAGCAGGGCCAGATAGAGGGGGGTGGGGGCCATGGCACGGGCCCCAGTCCCACGTAGGGCCCATAAATGCAATTGAATTAAAAATATATTTTTGTCAGAATTTTTAAAATAACTAAATTTTTGCACAGAAAAGTACCATAAAAATATTGCATAGCATTGTACCATTCGTCTTTTCTGCTTCTATTTTATAGTTATGTACATTATTTCCATTTCGAACAATCCCTTCCTATAAAAGTTATATTTAGGCGTATTATGTAGTACATGATATAGGTACTAAAAAAAAGTTTCAGTACCTACTTACATTTTGAAATTTAGCACTAATATATTTTGAAAAATTTCATTTCAAATTAGAGCTAAAGATTTATTTAGATAAAATTCATAAATGTTTAACAAAAAAAAAACCTTTTTTATATTTTATATATTTGGTTGACATATTTTTATGTTGGCCGGGGCCCCCCATATCCTCTCTCAGAGGGTTTTACATAATTCGATCATGTTCCACCAAGTACCCAAATTCTCCTCGATTAAATACATTAAAACCTGTGATAATGATAGACTCATTGTGTTATATCGAAGACTACTGATTAGCTTTAAACAAACTAACAATCATATCTGGTTTAATACTCAGTGCAAGAAGCATAATGCTTTCCCCAATTACATAAATAGAAACCTGAAGTGCAGCTTTCTTTCTAAATCTAGTAGAAAGGTTTTATTTGTTGCTAAAAAAGTGTGGCTACAGTCAGAAATCCAACAACAATTTGCTGAAAGAGATAACATCAGTGCTCATCTAAAAGTATTTTATAGTGAATTATCGAAGAGAGAAGAAGTTACTTCATCTGGCCGTACAACACAGAAATTTGCCTATGACTCAGGGCCAGATCTACTCGTCTTCGAAATTTCATCCTAGGGTCGTTAACCTATCGTCTACTACTTTAGTACCAGACGATGTCAATCTCCTCAGTCTCGGATTGAATTTTGCTCCAGATTTGGGTTATAGAACACAACATCTCATCGACCTAGCGGTTCGTTTAGATGCAGCGCTACCAACGGATGAATACGATGGAAAATTGGAGTGCGCTAAAGCCATCAAACCACTCAAAAATAATATAGGAATAAATATAGATCAGGTTAGATACGTTAATTCTTTAAGGAAAAAAATTCACAATGATAATTTAATTGTTTCAAAAGCGGACAAAGGTAATGTGATTGCAATTTTAGATAGATCTGTTTATTTAGAGAAAATGATTAATTGTCCAGATAGCATCAACGTAACTATTTTGAATTCAGATCCAACCTTGAAATATAAGAATGTTGTGAATAAGCTGATTAACAATAGCCCTTTGATTTTTGATAATTTTGATAAATTTAGATTAAAACAGTGTAATCCATCAGCGCCAATTCTATATGGCCTCCCCAAACTCCATAAAGAAGGCATCCCAATGAGACCGGTTTCAGCTTCTTTTAATGCTCCTGCACAGAAGCTTGCTAAAGTATTAAGTTCAACAATCCCTAAGGTTATTGACTTTTTGCCAAAATATTTTTTAAAAAATTCTATAGAATTAATTGATAAAATCAAAGATCTTAAGATACCAAGAAATTCTAAATTAGTTTCCTTTGATGTGTGCAATCTTTTTCCTTCAGTACCGTTGACCAAACTGAAATCTATCCTTTTTAACTTAATTAGAACAAAGGTTTCGAACCCGGATAAGTTGTCTCAGTTAATCAACTTGTTGAATGTTTGTATTGACCAAAATTATTTTCTGTTTAATAGTGTGTTTTATTCACAGTCGAAAGGCTTAGCTATGGGATCAGCTCTGTCTCCGTTTTTGGCTGAGTTTTTTATGTGTCATTTGGAAGATATTTTATTTAACACAGTAAAAAATGATTTATTAAAACATATCTTTGTCTGGTTCCGTTACGTGGATGACGTTTTTTGTATTTGGACTGGTACGCAGCGTCAGCTTACCAACTTTGCTAACAACATTTTAAACAACCTCGACGACTGTATAAAGTTTACAGTAGACATTGGTAATAATAGCTTAAATTTCTTAGATATTAACATTTTAATTACGGACAATATCTTAAGTTTTGACATATATAGAAAGGATACATATTCTGATGCTGTGATACCTTTTAACTCCAATCATCCTTGGTCCACAAAAATGGCAGCCTTCCATAGTATGCTTAACAGACTTATTCAAGTTCCCTTAAGTCCAATCAATTTTAAAAAAGAGTTAAACCTGATAATCAACATTGCTACAAATAACGGTTACACGAAGAAAATAGTCTACAAAGTTTTATACCAAAAAAATAGAAATGCTACATTAAATTTAATTTTTCCGGTTGTCGATTGCAACAATAATTTTCAATGGCGAAAAGTACCATATATCAAGGGTACAACTAATAGTCTTAAAAATGTTTTACTTAAATACAACATTAAGCCAGCCTTTGTTAACAATAATAATTTCAAGAGAATTTTGGTTAGCAACAAAATTAAAAATAAAGTTTCAAATTTAGAAAAAAAAGGTATATACAAAATTAAGTGTGACGACTGCTCCGCGGAATATATTGGCAAAACAAAAAGAAATAGAAAAACTAGATTTTCTGAACATGTCACAGGAGCTAAACACATATGAAGCCTAAATCGGGTCTCTCAAAACATCTTGCTATAGAAAATCATAGTACTAACATCAATAACCTTACTCTATTACATAATTTAAGCAATGGTCCCATACTCGATAAATATGAAATTTTCGAAATTAGACGAGCTCTAGCTAATGGCAATGTATTAGTGAATGACCTGATTGAGAGTACGTGTTTTTGTATATAATAATATATAAATACATAATTCATTTATTGTTAATGTTTACGCCGTTTTAGAGTACTCCCATTTTCAAGCCTATATACATACTCTGATATCAAAATACGAAATGGCATTACTGGTAGTAGTCCCTAGTCAGTCAATAATGATTTCTCTGCGGACATACGCAACAAAATCACTCATGATAATGGCGATTAATTGTTCGTCTCACTTCCATACGGATTACCAATTTCAAGGAATTAAAACCGTATTAAGAATTAAGTAGAAAAAAATTTACGAGAAATAATAATAGAAGGTATATAGGACTTTGTAAATTCATTCCATTGCAGTAAGGCTTCCATTCTCTATAAGCTCGTAATAACATTTAATCTAGGCCTTCTATACTAAAAGTCCTGTTTTTATGCCCACAAATTTATTATCAGATTTTCCACTGTCGCCCAGAGTTAATTAAAGCTAAAATCGAAGGCGAATCTCTTAATGCCATCCAAAAACAAAACGTTGGTGCTCCTTGTTGAAATCATATACATATATACTTATATACAGATGTGCGTACATACGTTGATAAAGAGAAACAAAATCATGATCCAGAAACTTCATGGATAAACTTTGATATGAAAGGAGTAATCACCACTTGAAGGATGGGGGTGGGGGGACAAATAACATAATCCCCAGTAGTTAAATTGCGAGTGAAAGGCCTTCTTCTCTCATATGTATTATCGTATCAATTAACCTCCTTTACATGAATACCAACATTGTCCAAATACGCCCTTGGGAACCCTTTTAATGTACCACTCACACTCTATTTGATTACCCTTTCTATTGCAACATTATGCTTAAAAGTATAACTAACTGCTTTAAGGACGTGAAGAAATTGGTCGGATACTTAAATAATGACACTTATGTAGGTACATATCTTAGGTGAAATATTTTAGCCTATAGCATAACCGACAATTTTACATGTCCTTTCGACCTTAATAAATAAAACTGGTATTGTCCTGCGCTATATATCTACATATACGCATACAACATACATATTGTATATACAGGAATCAACCTCTGGTTTTTACAGAAGTGAAGAGAAAATAAATGAAATGTAATCCCTTCTTCTGGTTTTTTTTTTTTTTTTTTTTTGAGGTAACAACAAAAACAAGGACCTGGAAGTAATATTTTTTATGATTATTTACCCAAACCCCAAACAGACAATATGGTGCGTGACTTAAATGTGTTCCCCCTATTTATCGACAGAGACAAGTAGGTAGGTATACATTTTATGTCTGTCAATTTTTTTTTTATATAGTCCTATTTAAAATTTATCGGAATTCCGGTAGATTTTTTACAAAAATGATGATATCCTTAAAATTTAAGAGCAAAATACTGCATTAAAACCAATCCCTGAAATTGTAAATAATTATCGCAGATCGAATCGCCCTCACATTCGAATTTCATTTCGATAATTTTAGCTGTAAACGAATGTGGTAAGTGGACAGAAGCCATCGCATTATTTATTTCAGATACGCGCCTAAATATATGCAATAAATAATAAAAGCATTGCAGCCGCACAAATTCTGCTTAATTAACTTTTTCCACTTTTTTGATTATTTTCAGCAATTAACGATAAATTTTACAAGTGAAGTGCACAGTTTGTGTCTGGTGCTCCTCTTATTTGATTTTTTTTTTTTTTTACATTTGCACCCGAAAATTATTCATTAATTATTTTCGAATTGAATAAGAGTGGAATTTTTGGTTCAATGGAGTTAAAGAGTGTTTTTACTGGTGTTGTTGTGTTGGGGTTTTTTTTTTATTGGAAGGTTTTTTTTAAAGCTTTCATTTTTCTCTGTTATTTTTTCCTGTATGTATAGAATAAAGGGCATAGTTAGTAGATATCTGCGATATTTTCTAAATTTTATTTAAATGGGACCTTTCAGTCCATACACAACGATAAATATATTGGTTATATAAAAAGTCTCCGCTGTTTTTTGTCACTAGATGGTGTTGATGCTTATATATCGGGCAAAACTCACTCCATTGTGTCAGACGGACATGTGCTTAAAAGGTGACATTTAAAGTAACATTTTTGTGAAGATAGTTTTCTAATTCGTTGCTCGTATAAAATTTATATCGATTTGACAATGAATGAAATTTCTGGTAAAAACGCTGCAAAAACATGCCGAAAAATTTGTGAGGTATATGGTGAGAATGCTGTGAGTGAACGAAGGACTCAGGAGTGGTTTGCGCGATTCTGTTCCAGAAATTACGATGTCAAAGATGCACCTCGCTCTGGTCGGCCAGTCACTGAAAAAGCCAATGAAATTTTGCAAATGGTGGAGCAAGACCGGCACGCAAGCTGTCAGGAAATAGCGAAGGCACTAAACATCAACCACATGAGAGTTTGGAATCATTTGAAAAAAGCATGCTACGAAAAGAAGCTCGACGTTTGGGTGCCACAATGAATTAACGCAAAGATATTTGATTAACCGAATTACCATCTGTGAAACGCTGCTGAGACGCAACGAACTTGAACCATTTTTGAAGCGAACCATCACAGGCGATGAAAAATGGGTGAAATACGAGAATATCAAGCGATCATGGTCAAAGGCTGGTGACCCTCCACAAACGACTTCAAAGCGTGGATTAACGGCAAAGAAGGTTATGTTGAGTGTTTGGTGGGATTGGAAGGGAATTGTCCATTATGAGCTGCTGCAGCCTGGCGGAACCATCAATTCGGTCTTATACTGTGAACAATTCGACTCGGAACAAATTGACGGAACTTGGTTGGGAAGTTGTGATGCACCCACCGTACAGCCCGGACCTTGCACCGTCTGACTACCATTTGTTTCGTTCTCTGCAAAACTCTCTGGATGGAAAAAAATTGCCCGACCGAACTGCCGCTGAAAGTCACTTGACCAAGTTTTTCCACGATAAACCACAGAATTTCTACACTGATGGAATTATGAATCTACCCGAAAAATGGTAAAAGGTCATAGATAATAATAGTGAATATGTAATTGAGTAAAACTGATTTTCAACAAAAAAACACTTTTGCTCAAAATTGTACCAAAAAACCGCGGAGACTTTTTATATAACCAATATAATTCACAACCAAAAAGTCCACATTTATGTAAATTTTTTTTCTTTTTCACCTTTACTTACGAGATTGGAAGGTTTCGTCATTTTTATAATTTCGGAACCTTTATCAACACTAGTCCTTGCCATAACTTGGCAAGCTTTTAGCACTATAAGGGTGTCCAGTCTTGGGTTTTACACCTGTAGGTTATGGATAAGTTATGCTTAGACAAGCAAAAAATTTAATAAAATAACTGGACTTACAGATATTTGGGTTTATTTTTATAAATCACCCTGTTACTTCTCTTTTAGTAAGCGAATTAGTCCAACGTTCTTTGTACTTATAAAATATGTGTAATCTTATTGTACCTTAAGCCTGTAATAAATCTGAATTTGAATTTATACATGAAATCCAAACTACTTTTTGCTATGTTACATATATTTCCTGAATTGTCATAAATTTGTTTTATCTGTTTTGTGGTACCATTAGAAAGGAATCACACCGAACCTCAATTTGTTCGAACTCGAATTTTGTTGTGTTAGTTTAGTTTCTTTTAATGAGCGCCAATGCATTTTCGGTCAGTTAACTGATCAGTATGTGCAATGTCATAGAATTAATTACAACCTAATGAAATATATCCCAGTCAAGTATACAGGGTGTCCCATACGTACCGCATTTCCTTTATACCCCGGATTACTCACTCAATGTCGAGAAATAAATTGTATGGTAGGAGAGCCGGAAAATGCATGGTGTGGGCGGTAGGGGGTTTACGATTATTAGTACTGTTTTCACTTTACACCTTGTAAATTTCTTGATATACACCCTATCAAGGCGAGATTTATCTCAGGTTATAGCAAACCATCTAAGCTTTGCAATGAATGTCCAACCAGCCCTACTGTCAGCTTCAATCTTAAATTGTAGTACGTCAAAGTCCAAAAATTGGAAGAAAAAAACATCCTATTTTTTTCAAATTTTAACGATTTTCCCGCCAAAATACATGATAAATATACAGTTTATTTACAAGATTTAGAGACCCCGGAATGTTATCTTTAATTTGACTATGCACACGTACCTACCTAAATGCAACCATTTTTGAGATATTCCCGTTTCTATGATTCATAAATTCATGAATTTTTTGCTAATTTGCGTGGAATTGCATAAATTAGACGTGATTTCTATTGTTATTAGCAAAATTAATGAAATTATGCATCATTAAAATGGGAATATCTAAAAAACGGTAGAATTTAGGTAGATACATATGTAGGATCAAATGAAAGCTAACATTCGGAGGTCTCAAAATCGTGCAAGAAAATGCTATCCTTATCTTACCTTTTAGCGGGAAAATCGGTGAAATTGAAAAGCAAATTGCAAAATTTTCTAATTTTTTGTCACCTTCATAGGGTGTATAACAAGAAAGTTATACGAAAATTACATGGTATTAGGATAGAAAGAACAAAAATCACAAAACCCTCCTACCGCCCTCACCTTGCATTTTCCGACTCTCCTCCCATACAACTTTTTTCTCGAAATTGAGTGAGGAATCCGGTGTATAAAGGAAATGCAGTAAGTATGGGACACCCTGTATAATATTTTTTTATTTTGAATCATAAATCCACAGTATATAAGGTATGTATACATGTACATCATATAAAAGTATGGGGGTATGGGCAATTATGTTAGAATTCCTGATAACGATAACAATACAAAAAATGTGTCAGGCAAGTATGGTAAATTTTATTTCCCAAACAAAAACGAAAATCTATCATTATATCTAAAATTTAAGTACTATACGAGTATACATCAGAGCTATGGATATAATTAACTCCTTTTTTTTTTGTTCTTAATTGTCATCTACATGTAAAATAATTATTGTAAAACATTCTTCGTATAGTTAGAAGCATCTATTCAATTATGGTTTAATAATTTATTACTTCGGAGTGTCCTTGAAATGAAAACTGGTTTCCGTAAGCATTTCATAATAAGAACATTTCCACGTAGAGCTTTGTGCGCGTACAATGGAGAATCTTGATTCACGTGAATCCTTTAAGTATATTAAACTGTCCATGCGAATCGCTGGAACTCGTCCAACTAATCGTTTTCGTAATATTTATAGATTCTACGGAGTATTTTACAACATAAACGTTTTAATTATATTTCCAATGTCATTCGTTGTAAATTTGTTTTTTGTTGAAAATAACACAGAAAGGTTTAGGATTCTTTCATGGTGTCTTAGTGTGGTGACCGCAACTACTAAATTTATTGTATTATTCTCTGTATTTCAAAAATTCAACGAGCAAACTAAATTGATTTTAACTAAATTGGACAAACGTTTAATATCGACAGATGAAAGGGAAGTGATTCGATCGATTATAAATTTCAATCAAAGAATTCACTTGATATACATATATTTCGGTTTTGGACTGTTTACGTTTTTAGTTGGAATTCCACTAATTGCGAAAAATCATCTAATGTATCCTACCTGGTTTCCATTTGATTGGAAAACATCAAGCGGAAAATTTTTTATTGCAGTTGGATATCAATATGTTACCTCTTTAATGACAATAATTACAAACATTACAACGAATATGATTCCAGTAATGAACATAATTGTTCTCACAGCTCATACTCGTGTACTAACAATGCGAATTCAATTAATTGGAAATGACGCCGATAAGACTCCTGAAGAAAACTACACGGAATTGGTGAACTGTATCGAGGATCAAGGAAATCTTGACGAGTACATTTTTATTTTTTACTGAGCAAAATTTAATGGTTTAAAGCCAAATTTCTCAATTTGTAGATATTTCATCCAAGTAACGCAGATTATATCTAGATCGATATTTGTTCAGTTCGTTATGACAGCATTTACGATGGGTATCACCGTTCTCTACCTTCTTCACTTTAATGAAGCTATAACGGAAAAAATAATTGTTTTTGGATACCTTTGTGCAATTATGACTGAAATTCTACCATGCTGTTATTTTACTGACAAATATACGATTGCTGCCGATTACTTAACTACTACAATTTTCAACTGTAATTGGATGGATCAAAATCCCAAGTTTAAGAAGGCGATAATTATTTTCATGCAACACTCTCAAAAATCGAATGTAATGCTAGCTGCCAAATTGATTCCAGTTTCATTGCATTCCTTTTGGACGGTAATTTTGAGTTTTTTAGTTTTAACAGAGTTAAGAAATTTATTAATTTAAATTATTTGCAGTTAGTGCAATTCTCATTTTCGCTGTTCACTGTCTTCAGTCAATTAGATTATTAATTTGTGGAGATCATATATGTATTAAAATTCAGCAAACAATGGAAAAGATAATTTTTTCCCCACTTTATTAATCATGTGAATAAAAAAATCATTTAAATGTATATCGATGGTTAAATTGCAAAACCTCGTAAGTCGATTAATTCAAATTTTACTAGAGGAAGAAAAAACGTTTACACCGTTTAATTATCCTCTTTGGAAAACAATTGAGGATACAAAAATTCGCTAAATAATACTAGTTTTTAGACATTTAGTAACATTTTAAGAATTAGTTGTGTATTACAAAAATAATCGACTTACGAGATTTTGAAATTTGATTTGTATAATTTGTTTGTACTTGCGAGGATTTGTAACGCAGGGATCATTATAATAATTATTTGGAATGTTGGGAAAGAATAATTTAAACAATATTGATTGAAAAAAATAATAATATTTAATTGCGAAAATTTGGCAAAACATCAAATCCTGTCCAACTTAAAACTAGCAACTGCAACTAAATAAACGTAAATCTCCTAAAACTATATAAACTTGACACAGGTAACAGCTGATAAATTTAATTTTTAATCATGTAAAAGACTTTCATAAAATTGCATAAAATCTGCAGGTATTAAACTTTTTTAATTCCTGTAAGTGATTGAACTTATCGGTTTTTATTTTGAGTGGTTGGTGGTATAGTTGAGGAATAATCAGGTTTTTTTGCTGTTTTTTTATCCGCCTTGGAAGTTTTACCCAGTTGTCATCATAATTTATTTTATAGTCAATAGAGCCAGCTATCCTGTAGGCCAGACATTGAATATCGGTAACTTTAGGATCCTTGGTCGTATTGTCAGGACGAATGGAGGAATAGTTAGTTAAAACAGAATATTTTTTGAAAAAATCGTTAGAGATATAATGAAGTTTGTAAGGATCTTTTAGTTTTGCACGTTGGCAAATCTGAATGTAGCAACCGGGTACGTAAACTTGTCGATTGGGTATTCTAGTCTAGAGGCCCGAATTTTAGGTGATTTTTGAAGTGCCGTAAAAAAATGGCAATCAATATCTTTCTATCCATTTTTTTTATGAGTTATTTATTAACATTACAAGAATACAGAAAAAAATTAGAAAATTAAAAAAGTTGAAAATTAAAAAAATTAGCAGCTGATGAAGTGGGGGGCCTCAAAAAATTGGCGCGTGATCATGCCCACGATTCCAACTCGCCTAGCAATCCGAAAAAAAAAATAAAAAAGATTATTAGTCTAGAGTAATGTCGCTATGTCCGGAACTAGGGAAAAGTTGAAAAAAAATTGTTTCACAAAATGGCCGCTGCCTGAAAAAAAAGCAATTTTTGTACCACTTTTTTTTTACTTTTTCGAATTTTTTAAAAATAGTAAAAATTGATATTTGGGGATGCGGCTAGTTCCGGACATAGACAAGTCTATAAAGAAGACTTTCAAAAAAATTTCAAGTAAATCGGTCCAGTAGAACTTGAGAAATCGTGGGCATCGTCTTGAAAAAGGCAGTTTCGAGAAAAACGCGTTTAAGGGGTAACGCCACTGTAAGTTTTTTGAAAAATCGTTTTTTTTTATTGGCTTAAAAAATAGTTTAAACCTTCTAGAATAAGAAAAAAAAAGGTCCCGTGCGAGAAAATTTTTTTTTTAATTTGAAAATGGAGGTCGCCACCAAGCGCGTTAAACTTGCTCCGAAATATGTCCCGGGAAGATGCCTATGGAGCCGCCATTTTGTTTTTTTTTTCGCTGTCAAAAATTTATCAATAAAGTTCAATGTATGCCCGATAATACCCTTAAAAGGTTTTTTTCAAACACCTTTAATTTCGCGGGAAAAAAATTCGTGAAAAAACATTTTTTTTTAGCCGTTACAGTAGCGTGACCCCTTAAAGTCCAAGTGGTTTAGAAGTTAGAATTCAACTGTTAGCAGCTAGATGCAGTTGAACACTAAATATAAAAGATACAAGCCACCATTTTGAAAAACCCTCTTGTAGGCATATTCTTGAATAGTTAAACTTTGAAAATATGAAAACAAAAAAAAAATATATTTTTTCGAATTTCTAGACTAGAATACCCCGTTAAGTTTTCTTTCAATACAAGCATGAATCAAGTCACACTCAATTTGAGTGTGACCCCTTTCAAGATAGTTTTGAAAGATTTCAAGCTTTTTATCCTCGGCAAGGTTTAATAAAGCGTTAGATAAAGTTACGTTTCGGTTTTGATAAACACATCCGTCACTTAAAACTATTACAGTTTTCGAATCTGGAGTCAAATTTTTATAAATATAATCAAGAATGACTGAGATAAACTCATTGGCAGTTACTCCCCCAGCACCTTCATGCCAGATGTAACAGTCTGCTTTACCAGTAACCAGGTTTTAAAAACGTAAAATTATGGACGGTCAACTTCATTTTATAGTAGGAAGCAGAAACCTGCAGCCGAGGTGCTGTCAATACGGCTTGTACATTCATAGTAAATATTAGTGTAGATGGATTGGCCTTAGCTAGTTCTTCTTGTCTGTCTTTTTCGGCACGAGCAATATTTTTTCTTGCAATATGAGTTTGATATTCATCTTCTTTGACGGTGCCCACGGAATATCCAATGCAGCTGTCACATTGATCTTTCATAAAACAAGACACACAAATTTAAGTAGCAAAAAATAACTATCTTACAGTTATCTTAGAACTATCTTACAGTTATCTTACTTTGGTCGAAAAAGAGACAGATTTTGATTATAGAATTCATTCCTAAATGTGGTATGATTTAGTACTCGAAACTTTTGCTCCGCGTATTGTTGACTATAAAATCTGTATAGGTCATTAATATTTTGCCACTGGGAATCTAAATAAAATTTAGCGGTATCCTTGCGGCAATAATGGCTATCCATTTTGGGAAGTTCAGACAGCAATCTAAGAACCGGTGTCTTTGAAAGGCTCACTCTCGGTCTCGCTGCTCTCGCCATCGCTGTTCTTATTTTCGGATTCAGTGATGTTAATGTTGCTCTGTTTTATTGATATCCATGGATTCTTTTAATGGTAATGTCGGCAGGTTTTCCCTAATATTTGTATTTTCTTTACTAGGGGTTCCGCCCGGGTTAAAGTTATTGCTTGTTGATGGTTGTGTTTCAGTAAAATTCTTTGGGTTTAAATCTCTTTCAACAATAATGCTACTACATTCTTCTAAATCTGACATTAGAACTTGATCCAGATCTTCGCAGAAATCGTCTTGAATTTTATTTTTGGTTTGCAGACTATAAAACATCGACAAAATATAACCTCTAATATCACAAACTACGCCTATTTAAGTTAATAAACAAGGCAAAACAGCTTACCCATTGTTATCTTTGTTGCCCGCTAAAGCTAAATTCACAATATATTTACCACGATTGCCTAACATACTTAATTAATTTTAAGTCACTAAAATCTTGCCGAAACCAAACTTGTTTAACACGTCAAACCTGGTCGAAAACTTTTAGGTTATTATTTCATATTATGGTGTCAACAAAATAAAGTTAAATGTGAAAACCTCGTAAGTCAACTAATGAGCTTTCATGCCTTACCTAATTTCCATGTTAGTTTTACTAGCTTTTGAAAGATGGAGCCAACAGTATTAAAAACTGAGAATACACTTACGAGCTTTAGCAGTTTAAAGGAATCCGATATTTGCAAACTTTTTCTACCAAAAACGCATGATCACAAAAATCTCGACTTACCATCGATATGTTGATCATGAACTCTTTACTGAATGTATAAATGTATGTGTGCACGTGTGTCGACTGCAACAATCTTTATAAGGAAGAAGTATCTAATGCACAATTAAAAAATTCAGTAATAAGTTTACAGTAAAAACCCGTAAACTAAAGCTTATATAAACTTTAACAATAGGTATCTAACTTAATTCCTTTAAGCGCATGCAAATCGTAGATATTAATACTGGGCATAGGGTATACTATAAGTTTGTCATTCCGTTTGTAACCATCTAGAAATAATGATGGTGGAGCAAAATGGATTGAACACCAACTTTTGCATGTTCGTCTGTCCGTCTGTCCATCCATCTGTCCGTCTGCGCGATAACTCAACTCGAAAACACGTGTACTTAGAGAGCTGAAAGTTTGCAGATATGCTTAAAAAAAAATAAAAAAAAATTAAGTTCGAAAATGTACAAAAATCTCGTTTTTCACTATATATTGGATACGGCCTGAGAACGTCACCGCGAAGTAGCTACCGTTCACCAGAACGAAAACATGATATACGATCCCTTCTGAGTACTGACCGTCGGTCTAGTATTCTTACGTAATTATATGTTTGTTTATCATTTTCCATATGCTACTGGTGACCCTGAAAATTGTCTCTGACTGTTTTTTTTTTTTTTTCATTTTTAATTGGATCATTCCACAGAAAATCGACAAATGTTGTGAATGGACCATCTCCGATTTTGATAAAATTTTACAGGTGGGTTGGTCTTCTTGTTGGTAGTACTTTGCTGAAATATTTTTCGTTTTTGTCCATTTTTGACGGCGATATGGTATTTTGAAATTTGGAAAAAGTGGCAAATTTTGCTTGGAAGCTGTAAATTCAAAACTTTATATCTTAGGATGTATGCATCGTAAGCCCATGAAACAAACTCCATTTGTTTAAGGAAGCTTTAAAGCTGCTGAAAAAAATTAGCTGAGGTCCTTTTTCTGAAAATTTGTTTTCAAGGATAATGGATATGTTCGTTATCCTTGAATATCTCAAAATGCGCACTCTCGATTTCTTTTATTTTTTTTTTTTATTTAATCCTTAATGGCTTTTGAGGAAACTGTAGAAAGGAGAAAATGGAACTCCTTGAAGTTTGGATGGAGTTATTTTTTAAATATATGTAGTTCAGAAAACTTCGACAGAAAATTCATGTTGTATGGTGCGTTATCAAATACTTGAATGCAGCTGGTTTTAAAAATGACAGTGATACAGGAAAATAAAAAGAAAATACACATACTACAACTTTTAGATTGATGTCATATATATACATATGAATATAGTTATATCAGAAACCTCAACTAAAGAACTCATTGTTTACTCAATGTTTACATATAAAAATAATCTTTGAAAGTTCTACCTACCATATAATAATTTAAACCTGCTATAATTTTGCTCAACGCATCCTTTCTACCTGTTTTTCTTTTATCGCATATATCATGGCAACAGTTTCCATTTTACCTGATCGAACCTAATATATCTATACTATGTATATGTATAACAATATATGATCCTAACGAAATTTAAGTTGGAAAATATTATAAGATCGGTTATATGTTAAACATCTATATTTTCTACACTGGTCGCCGCCCGGGGTGAAATGGGGATGCAGGTAACCAAAGGTATTTACTTGCATTCGAAACAAGTCAATCTGAGTGAGGTAAATGAAGTATATGTATATAATTTAAAGGAAAATGTGTTTCAGTTGTGTTGTATCAGTAATTGGTAAGTATAAAAGTGAGATGTCTCCGTGTATCTGAAATTATTAGTGCAACGTCGTTTCAATTAGTAAGCAAAACGTATTTCGCAATTTCTTTGTTTTAAATTAGTTTTCTGAAATTAGTTTAAGTTTAATTATTCTTATAAATCGTAACTGTATATTATTACCATACATATATACAATTATAGCATTAAGCATGGAGAATCGTTATAAACTACGGGAGTGTTGTAATCCTTTTTTAAAATCAAGTCATTCCTCTAAACGCCAAAATTTAAGAAATGTTACCAAAAGGATGATAGATCGTCTACCAAATTTACAGCTGAAATGGAAAATATGTTCGCAGTGCCGATTAGAAGTCTATAAGTTACCCGGTCCTTCACCTTCTGTAGAGATTGAGAGTCCCGAACATATACAAAGTATTGCTGATAGTCAGGATGTTGAGTTTTTCGACAGAGACGCTGCTCTCAACCGCTTGCAAGAGTGTCTTCATTACTTAGAAGAACCAGAAATTCAAAGTAGGCGAATGAGTGATAGCACATATGTGGAAAGAGAACTGAAAAGCATTATGGATGCCATATCCACTAAAATTTTTAATGTACCAATCGTCCAAGAAACAAAATCTAGTGGATTTTCGGAAAAATTTGCGAATAAACTGAGAGAAAAGTATATCACAACACAAGATAAAAATATGAAATGCATGATATTGACACTTTTACCGGAAGACTGGACTGCTACAAAAATCATGCAAAACATTTCCAGGAACTACGAGCTATATGTTGAGGAAAAGTAAGCAAATATTACAAGAACAAGGAATTTTATCTATACGCCCTCGAAAATCTATAGAGATAAAGATATTTATTCTGGCTCTCGACTGGAATAGATTTTACTAATTCACTAACTTTATCTTGGGTCTCGACTGAGATAAAAATATTAATTCTGGGTACCGACTAGAATAAATACTACTAATACAACTTTGCTTTGGGTCACCACTGAAGTGAAGTATCTTGTTCCGGGGAACGACTAGAAAAAGATCATTACAAACACGCAAACATTGTTTTGGGTCTCGACTAAAACAAAGTATAGTCATAGTCGACATTATAAGTATCTTAAGTTTATGTTTGTGAATGTGTAATCTCTGAACTATGTTTCCCATTGAATTTGGAATAGTGTATTAACTGTGATGTATTGTGAAATAAACCACTAACTTGAAGTATTCATTGGCGTTCTTAATTATAGTCCCCATTTTTATACATATTTTTCTTGAGTGTTCTCATTAGTCAGAACATACATTACAGTTATTTATTACTACAATTAAATTTTCTGTTCTATTCAATTGTCATCTAGATATTGTATTTTCATTGGAATTATGCATGTGTGAACATTTGTCAGGATAATCGGCTTAGTATGCGATAATTTAAAAGAAATGACACATGTGTAAAGAATTCTCACATCATATAAAATTATGGGGGTATGGGCAAATATGTTACAATTCCTGGTAATATAATACAAAATATGTGTCAACCAAATATAATAAATTTCATTTCCCAAACCAAAACTATAGATATAATTAACTCTTTTTTTTTATTTTTTGTACTTCAATGTCATCTACATATAAAATAATTATTGTAAGACATTCTTCGTAATTAAGTAAAAGCGTTTACTCAATAATGTTTGAATTATTTATTACTTTAGACAGACTCCTTGAAATGAAACCTATTTTCCATAAACATATCATAATAAGGACATTTCCAAGTAACAGTCCGGAAGAGAACAATGACGAATCCCGATTCACGTGAATCCTTTAAATATATTAAACTTTTCATGCAAATCGCTGGAACTCGTCCAACTAATCGTTTTCGCAATATTTTTAAATTCTACGGAGTATTTTATCACATAAACGTTTTAATTGTGTTTCCAATGGCATTCGTTGTAAATTTATTTTTTGTTGATAATAACAAGGAAAGGTTTAGGATTCTTTCATGGTGTCTTAGTATGGTGACAGCAAGCATTAAATTTATTGTATTATTTTCTATATTTCAAAAATTCCACGAGAAAACTAAATTGATTTTAATTAAAATGGACAAACGTTTAATAACGACAGATGAAAGGGAAGTGATTCGATCGATTATAAATTTCAATCAAATAATTCATTTAACGTACTTCGGTTTCTGCATCGTAATGTTTACGCTTTTAGTTACGTTTTCACTGATTACGAAAAATCACCTAATGTTTCCTACCTGGTTTCCATTTGATTGGAAAACATCAAAACGAAATTTTTTTATTGCAATCGGATATCAATCAGTGACCACTTTAATGACATTATTTATAAACATTACAACGAATATGATTCCGATAATGAACATAATTGTCCTCACAGCACATACTCGTGTACTAACAATGCGAATTCAATTAATTGGAAATGACGCCGACAAGACTCTTGAAGAAAACTACACGGAATTGGTGAACTGTATCGAGGATCAAGGAAATCTTGACGAGTAAGTTTTTCTTTTTTATTCAGCAATATTCAATGGTTTCAAAACAATTTCTCTATATTTAGATATTTCAACCAAATAACTCAAATTATATCTAGATCGATATTTATTCAGTTCGTTATGACAGCATTTACAATGGGTATCACCGTCCTCTATCTTCTTCACTTTGATGAAACTATAATGGAGAAAATAATGGTTTTTGGATACCTTTGTGCAATTATGACTGAAATTTTACCATGCTGTTACTTTACTGATAAATATACGATTTCTGCAGACTACTTAACTTCTGCAATTTTCCGCTGTAGTTGGATGGATCAAAATCCCAAGTTTAAGAAGGCGATAATTATTTTCATGCAACACTCTCAAAAATCGAATGTAATGCTTGCTGCCAAACTTATTCCAGTTTCATTGCATTCCTTTTGGATGGTAATTTGAGTTTTTTAGTTTTAACAAAGTTAAGAAATTTATTAATTCAAAATATTTGCAGTTATTGAAATTCGCATTTTCGCTGTTCACTGTCTTCAGTCAATTAGATTATTAATTTGTGGAGATCATATATGTATTAAAGTTCAGCAACCAATGGCAAAGATAATATCATGTGAATAAAAAAATCATTTAAATGTATTGTTACGATCGTGACCCTAATTCGTTATTCAAACACGATATTTCAAATATTATTCACAAATTCTGTTTATTTAACTCTACTGTTTACTTTGGGCGTGTCACATTTGACGATGTTGACGCTCTCTTGATTCATTCATTTATGCTCGTGTGCAGTCTGTGCATTGAAGTTTAAAAACGATTTTCTGTGCACATGTGATTTTCTTGACAAAACAATCAACGACCCGGGTGTTTATATTAGAATAGAACAAGGAAAACAACAAAGGCAAAGTAATACTGAGCCGGCCATCAAGTTAAAATGTCAAAACGATCATATGTTATCAGTTGTTGCATGAATCGCAGTGATTGCAAAAATATTCGTACAGCAAGTGTGACGCTCTCTTTTGCGCATCGCAGACTTTAAAAACGATAAACGCGACGTCAAATGAATAGGAGAGTGGATTTAAAAACTCTTATTTGTGCACAAATGATCAAATGTGCACATTTGACGACTTAAAAAACACGCCCATCATAAATTCACAAACAATCAAATCAACTCTTTAGTTATCACTAATACTGTATTTCTAATTATCACAATCCAAATAGTTTTCTTCGTTCACTTTATTGTCTGAAGCAAGACTCGCCTCCTAGATGTGAGAAGCTCTGTATTCTAGAACCTTTCAGAATATTCCGTTCTCCGAACCCAAAGTTTACAAAGATATCACTAACCTGAATTTGTTTCCATTTCGAACAGATGTCGCTTGTATCACTTTGTTTCTCGTAACAATATGGTGCTTAGTATACTCGGGGACTGTAATAAAATTTTCCCAAAATAAAGATTTTTGTTAGAGGGGGCGGCAACTAATGTCTTTGCCCGCCCTCCTCCAAAATATCCTATATCCGGCACTGATTTTTCGCACAGTAATAAGTTATTACTCCACCACAAATAAGGGGGGGCGGGAAAGTGGTCTGTGAAGCGCAATGTTGCCAGGATAAAAGATTCATTAGGAGGAACACCATGCATGCATAACGGAAGAAATTGTTGATGTGTAGTACTGGAGTTTTAGTTACACAGAAGATCGCTTTGGCATCTCCCACGATAGTACAACCAGTAGGGCAGTATGGGTAAAAGCTACCATATGCTCGAATTGGTACTTCTCACGGCGAGATAACTATAATTTAGTGAAATAAAAATTGAGATTTTTGCCTCTGTTGGTACTGTAGTAGGGTATAAATGGCAAGGAGGTCATTATACAAAGAAGTTAAGTGCTAATGATAGTCAGAGTAACAAAATCTCAAACATAACCTCTGGGGTAGGGGGCGAAAAAGACGAAATGAAGTTACGAAGGTTGATGAAATTGAAAGTTATCCAATGTATCCTAGTAGACCTTATGTATTGAGTACAAATGGTAGCTATAAGATCCTATTCAGCCTATTCAGTCTTGAATATGGGCATATCTTAACCTTCAAGTGGTCCCCACTAACAGCGCCAATTAAGGGTTGTGCTTGCCTGTATAGACTAGGTAGGATTCACAACGGAGTAACCAGTCCCGTTACAAAACGGATATCTTGAATGGTGATACCACTGAGAGTATTCATAGTCTGATGGTCATGATTTACGAAAGCCATACCAAATGGCTAGCCCTGCTTTAGTTAACTTGGTACCATAGGGCTGAGGAGCCCTGTATAATTGGAGTTATTCACCTCAACTTGGGATGACCCCGTTATGGGAGCATCGTGGTGGCTCTGATGAAGGGTGCCGTGACCCTAGATCAGCAGAGATTGGATAGGTCCCGCTTCGACCAGTAAGTTAATGTCACGTCATGCTCTATTGGCATACTGGTACTCATTGTTACGCACATGACAACGTTGATTGCCGATAATTAATCCTAGCATGAAGAATGCTGTGAGAGTAAGCCATGTTTGGCAGATGCTAACATAAAACCACACGGAGTTTTAACCGCAAATAAGTATTAGTGGGAAATTATTCGTACACGAAAGTTCTGTTTGATAGAAACTCTTTTTACTTACAATTATTAGTGCTGCACTTATACATAAAGAAAAAATTACGCAAACTAATAACATTTTTTTTATTAATCCAATTACATGTGTAAAAGTAGGCTAATAAGAAAATTGTATTTAGTCAGATGTGGGTGTTCATTCGTAAAGGATTAAAATTTATATTTTTAGCCGTAACTGTTACAAAATTTGCATAAAGTGATTATTTTCAATATTTATTTTCAATCGTTTGAAATGATGACGAGTTTGAGGATGATGAACTTAGTATACGTCGATTTCGGGTTTTGAAGGAGAAAATTTATTAAGGATTACCTTTTAAGTTAAGAATTTAATGAAAAATTTCTTGTCGGTAGAGAAGTGGACCCTGTCTTTCACTGGTTAGGGAACGCAGACCAGTACCATGGAATAGTAGATATGCACGGTATCTCAAAAGCCACTGTTTGCCGCATAAGTAAGGATGTGATTAGGGTAGTTAAGGACAAAGTGAACATATACTGCTTCCTTTCGAAATTCTGTTTCCAGCTCCTTTTTGTGGCTATCTTTTCCAGTCTTAATTTGTCTGCTCTTAAAGACATTATTCTTGTATAATCTACTCATGTTATAACAAACAAGTTGAATCTGTCAAGAGAAAGTTTACCAGGATTCTTTTGTTCAAACTAGGCATTAATGAGTTGGAGTACACTCAAAGATTATCTCTTGTTAACTTGCCATCTCTAGAACACCGTCGCATGCATCTCGACTGCTTATTTTTATATAAACTCCTAAATGGATTTGTGCTTTGTCCAGATTTACTCTCCAAAAAATGAATAAATATTCCTACAAGATCCCAAAGACTCCATGCCCTTTCTTTTAGAGTCCCCTTCTGTAAAACCAATCTCCGCGTAAAGTCATCATTGGTAAGAATGCAGAAATTATTCAACTGTAAGTTTTGCAATATCGATGTCTTTTGTTCTAACCCCCTGACTTTCAAAAGATCAGTTTTAGCTGAGATTATGTAATTTCCCTTAACTTAATTTATATATAATAGTTTTTCTGTGTTTACTTTGGATTTTCCTTGCCTTTATTTTCATTTTTCAATTTTTTTTTATTGTTAATTAATCTTCATTTTCCTTTTTTTTCTTGAAGTATTTTTTCTTGTATTTTTAGAATTTTAGTTTAATTTTTAATTCAATTTTTTGTACTTGGATTCTCTCTTTTGTAGTTTAGTTATAGTTTAGTTCATAACTTTAATCTTTATATTATAATTTTATTTTTTGTATTAGTTTTCATTTTGTAGACTTAGATTATACTCTATCTTTCTTCTTTTTATAATTTTTCTTTATTACTTACCGTATTAACTTATAAGGCATTATTTTATTGGACTCTGTCTGTATAATATCTTTTGAACTTCTTAAATAAACAAATAAATAAACATTTGTTTTTGTTTTTATTCTAAATTTAGATGTAACTTTTGTATTTGTTGGTTTTATGAAAAAATTCATTCATTGCACCTGAAGGTGAAAAAAAAATACACTCCGTGACTTCCTTGTTTTTTTAAGCCAGCCCGTCCCTTTAAGTCGTACACGAATTTGTCTGTATATTTATATATTTCTTTTTTACTATTTTCGACACTCTCGTAGACCCACTTTACGTCATAACAGCGAGCTGAAATTTGGCACACAGGTTCATGTTGCGTGACAATTGAATCTGTCCAAAATTTGAACCGGAAATTTACATGGAGAACCCGAAAAATCAGGAAAAATCATTTGAAAATTTTGTACAAATTTGATTAGTGATAAATCCGTTTCAGGAAAAATGCAGAATTTTCCGATTTTTCCGAAAAAAATTTCCGGAATTTTCCGACTTTTCCGGAAAATTTTCCGGTAAAAAAGTTTTCTAAATTATGCAGGATCAAGTTCCCTATCAACTGGCATCATTACTTTCTCTCCGACAATGGTGAAAACTTGCAGAAAAAATCGAGGAAAATTCATGTAAAACGCTTTTCCGAAGTTTTTCCGACCAAGGAAGCGTTTGAGCGTCTTGCAACCTAAGACAAAGTTGTAGAGCGAAATGAGCTGCATAAAGTTGCTTTTGTGGAAAACTCCATGGAAAACCCGGAAAAGCTTGAAAATCATGGGAAAAATTGTCATCGATATGATTAGTGATAAATCTGTTTCAAGAAAAATGCAGAATTTTCCAATTTTTCTGGAAAATTTTCCGACAAAAAAGTTTTATAAGCTATGTGGAATCATTTTTTTCCTTTTTACTGGCATCAATACTTTCTCTTCAACAATCATGAAAACTTGTACGAAAAATCGAGGAAAATTCATGTAAATTTAAAAAAAAAATTCATAATAATAGAAAAACTCTGTGAAAAACATGGAAAATCGGGAAAATTCATGCTATATGGGATCAAGTTGGAATACAGTTAAAAAGCGCTGTTTAAAACATAAATTTAATTTTAGAAAACCGTTGCAGTACTTCAACGATTTGATACTCGAATAAATTTTTTGAAAAACTGGTAAATCAGTGTCTTTTCAGCCGTCATAAAATTGTTTTAAAATATCTCCATGCAGCATCTAATAACAATTTCAGTATGATCAATCAGAGGTAATAAGTGATTTGATTCATGAAGAGAAAGAACATTCAAGAGAAATGTCCAAATAAAAAAAATCTGAGTCCACCTCTGTATGTGAAGAAAAGTTTATTTTCTACTTTTTCATGCAGCTTGGCCTCAGTTTGGTTTGAAAACTCGTTTTTTTACTTATTTTTATTTTTTTGTTTTTATATGGAGACACAAGTATTTTCACTTCGTCCATCACTCGCTTCCTTCGAAGTCTGTATGGAGTCTTCTTGGATGTCCAACAGTTATTCCGTCACTGGTAAACCAACAACATCCGGTGAATCTTTAAACAAAATCTTCAGAACATTTTCTCGATTTCGCTTAACATGAATTTCTTTCCTCACCCTGACCCTGTTTATTTCGCATTTTCAACTTTCATTTATATTTGAATTTGATTTAGTATTAGCGCAAGAATTCTATTTAAAGTTTGTCACTCACCAAACTGCACTTTTTAAAACAGTCCAAGATTTTCAAGTTTCATACATTTTTCAATGCAAATTTCTAGCAAACTATTTGTAGCAGAGTTATAATTTATTTGTTAAATTAAAGGTAATGAAGAAGTCTAGTAAATAAAAAAAAATAATAATAAATAAATTGAAGTTTTCTGAATCAAATTCCTGTGAGTAGGTATTCTCATTTCTTTAAATTGTGACTATTTTAGAAAGATAGCCTAGATCTAGCAAATAACAGCGAGTTTTTCATTTTTAGTGGCGCTTTTTATAATTATTTGACTCTAATAGTACTTGCTTTTTCTCCCGATATTTCACAAACGAGAAATTGCAATATTTTGTTAAAAGTTGTTGCAATACAAATCAAAATAGCATATTTAACAATTTTGGGCAAAAAAAAATTAGCAGAGTTAATTCTCGTTAAAAATTTTCAATTTATGTGAACTGCTAATTTTCATTTTTCGTCTTAAATTGTATGATCTTGTCGGATGTTGGGTTTCTGCCTTTTGCGGTAGGTGTTTCTAATGTGCTGCGTGGTCTAGGTCTAGACTAATTTTATATGAACTTTCTCACTTTCAGGACACAAATCTACGTATGGGAAATTTTCTTACCTACAGGTTCGCTGGTATCTAAATTGAAACTTTTTCTGAGTACTGACTCCTCTTAATGTCAGGCGAAAATGCATCAAATATATATCCCACATGGCTTATTTTGGAATACACCACTTTCAATTGCTTCTTGATGGATTTCCTTCCAAGCATCATTTTTATTGTTCTTTGAAAGTGTACTCGAAAACGAGCAAAACAAAATATATATATATATTTTTTAATTCAAATTAAGTTTCACTTTTTTTGAACTAATTTTCAATCGAATTTTCGAATTAAGCAAGAGTACACAGTAAAAAAATTGCAATAATTTATGGCACAAAACTTAGGTATTTTTCGATAAGATTAGGGAATATTCCCTAAACTGTAGGGAATATTCCCTATATATTCCTAAGTAAATTTCCTACATTTTCTTAATTTTTTACAGTGTATTTTTGTATGAAAATCAGATCAGAACACTTTCTTGTCTGAGTCGTATCACTTCACAATTTAGAACTGCAGAATATGAGTTCAAAAGCGATAAATTCTAAATGCAAATGTTTAATTGTCTGTTTATTGTTTTGCTTTGCTTGGAAACAAATAATTATCAACGAAAGAATAATTATCGGATCCGTAGATTGATAGGTTATTAGTCACACAATCTCTCAAATATTTTTTTCGCCTTGTCTGTGCTCCCACACTTTCATTCTGTTTGAAACAATGTATATGCACAATATTTTCTGCGTATACTATTTGTTCCCACAGTACTCGTTTGGTCGTCAAATTTCCACAAATTTTTTTTTTTTCATATAATACGCTCCAGCTCATAAAGCTCTATAAATTCCAGAGTTAACCCTTTGCACCTGAAACATTTAGATATGGACTTCAATAATGGGTTCCAGACAATCCAAAATATTCATTAAATAATCTTCACCAAAGAAGAGCCAGAATTAAGGACTCAACTCAGAATCATTACAGCCAGAGCTGGGCAATACTTAAGTAAAAAAAGACTTAAGTACTACTTAAAGCACATTTTCGTTACTTAAGACTTATTACTCAATACTTTTGAAATGCCCCAACTTAGTACTTGAACATAAGTACTTGCTTCAATTTACTTGTACTTAAGACTTAATTTTGCACTTAAGTACCAAGATTTTTACTTAAGTATTTCTGAGTCTATTAAGTACCTACAAATATGCAACTCTTCGAAGTAAAGCAAATATAATTTCTAGCGCAACTCATTTTTTGTTGAGTTTTAAAGCACACAAAGAACTGTCAAAGAATGTGCCGCACTCACACGTCAAGGCAGAACCTTAGACAAACTAATAACATACACACAAGACTGGACAAGTAGAACAAAAACCAGTAACGTCTCGCTCGAATATCGACGATACCTCGACTCATGACTTAACCACTGACATGTATAATATGGATTGCAAAAAGTGGGCTTACTTCTAGGCCATGCAGTAGCCTACACGATCGGTCCAATTTTTAAGCACATTATCGATTGTGTGCAGCTGTATTTCACCAATGGCTTCACGAATATTGTCCTTTAAAGCGTCAATTGTCTCTGGCTTGTCGGCGTAGCACTTATCTTTGAGGGCACCCCACAAATAATAGTCCAACGGTGTCAAAACGCAGCTCCGAGGTGGCCAAACGACATCAGCTCTGCGGCTGATAATGCGATCTTCAAAAACAGGGCGCAAAACATCGAGTGTAGCTTCGGCTGTGTGGCACGTAGCGTCGTCCTGTTGAAAACAAATGTTGCCAATATCCTCCTCTTCAATTTTCCTGAACAAAAATTCGTTCAACATGGCCCGATAACGATTGTCATTCACTGTAACGGCCACTCCTTGCTCATTTTCGAAGAAAAATGGCCCAATTATGCCTCTGGACCAAAATCCGCACCAAACAGTGACTCGTTTTGGGTGTATCGGCTGTTCAATGTATGCGTGCGGGTTTTCTGTGCCCCAAATGCGACAATTTTGCTTGTTTACATACCCGCCAAGATCAAAATGAGCTTCATCCGAAAAGATGATTTATTTGGCTAAATCGGCATCTTCTGTAAGTCGATCGCAGGCCCACTCAGCGAAGCGAAAACGCATTGGATGGTCAGTTGGCTTCAACTCCTGAACCAATTGGACTTTGTATGGCGTCATACCAAGATCTTTATGCAAAATTCGTCTCAATGATGTCTCCGAAATGTTCAATTGTTGAGAACGACGGTGAATTGATGTTGATGGCGCTTCACGCATATTTCTGCCACACAATCAATATTCTCGGGTGTACGCACTGTTTTTGGCTTTTCACGCTTTGGTTTATCGATGAGGATGCCAGTTTCTTTCACTTTTTTCACAAGATAACGAACATACGTAGCTGACGGTGCTTCCCTTCTTCCAAAATCCGTACGCAATTTTCGCACACATTCTGCAACATTACCATGATTTTCACAGTAATGTCGCAAATTTCCCAGCGTTGTTCAAGCGTATACACAACCATATTCGTTCAGCGGAAGAATAAAACTAATTATCTGTCAAATCAGACATGAGCTAAGTGTTACCATTCACGAAATAAGCACTAGTTGAAAAAAAACGTTAGGTGGAGGACCCGTTATATTGTTGACTCTTTCGGCGTACCAAGTACCAACTGAGATAGAACTGAAAACAACAAATAAATTAGTGGATTCGTCGAAACATATTTTTTTTTATTAAAATCACTTCCCGAGCTGCGTGCTCACTTTTTCAACTTCCCTTCAATGTGATTTTTTCAATGTTGGCACCGACGACGTAAGAACTCTTTTTGACACAAGCAATTGTTCCCACGTGAAATAGAAAAGTAAGCAGTTCATATTATATACGTCAGTGGACATAACCAAGGGTAAGCAAGCAACGCCTCGCTCCAATATAAAATCAACGATGCCTCGACCTGATATAGGGAGGGCCTCAATTTTTTTTTAGAAATTTACTAGAAATTTTTTCCTTAGAATTGCTAGGCATTATTGGAGGCGATAATTGCTTGGGCGGACCTCTAATAGTTTTTGCGAGTGTAGCAAGGAGAGGTGAAAGTTTTACTCTCCTTGCAGCACCGAAAACTATGAAAAACTATAAATAATAGCCACTGGTTACTATACATACTACAGTTTTCAAAAGGTATTGATTTATTAATATCTATTAACTGAACTCGATAAACTTCATTATATTACTGCCAACGTACAAAGATTCTAAAAAAGTACTTTAAAAAGTACTTCAAAAAATACTCAATGCTTTTTATAGACTTAGTACTTAGTTACAAGTACTTTTCATACATGTGGTACTTGTATTTACGCTGAAGTACTCAGACCTTCGGTACTTGTACTTGTACTTAAGTACTTTTTCTTTGGTACTTGCCCAGCTCTGATTACAGGTGTCCCAAACCGATACTGCAAGCTAAACAAACATATGCATGGGATATGTACATCACTCACTGATATATGTAAACTAGTATGTCTAGAAGGAGATGAAATATCGGAGTACGTCTTATGCGAATATGAGGCGATTGCACATTGTAAATTCCAGGCTTTTCGATCATACTTCTTAAAGCCTGTCGGTTTTGAAAAAATTTCAACCAAGAAAATCCTCCTTTCCCAGGAAGTGTGGAACTGTTGAACGAATTACAAAAAAAAAAATGGTGTACAATAAGGCGATGAATGGCTGCAGTGCAAATGTCACTCACCCGATTAATCATCTTAAAGCATATAAATGCTTTCTATGGAAAATTGGAGTTATGAAGCACAAGCGTAAAGCGAAAAAAATTAGATGAATGATTTTGTCAAAACGTTCAAGACATCACATCAAAACGATATTTTCAACTATTGCAAAATTTTTCGAAAATATTTCCTACTCAATGACAACATATACTCGTACTCCTGAAGATCTGTCTATTGAAAAAAAAAACAGGAGTAATTTATAGACTTTACGTCAAGCAGAAAAATCAAAGGACAATTTCCATCTATATCGGTGTTTGAATTTTGAACCAATATTGATGGTGAGTTTTCTTCAATGATATCAAAAGCATTTCCATTTCCAATATCTCCCCACAGATTGAGAATCACACTGATCTAGGGTATAAATATTTCATCTATTTGGATTAATTCCAGTAATCTACATATATTCTCCAGTATTTTTCGTAAAGCTTCTCATCATTAATTACTTGTAAACAATATCTAAATCCCGATCGAAAACTATAAAAACATATACCACCAAAAGTAATGACTTAAAAGTAAAAAGTAAAAGATGTAAATAACATATTAACGGTGTTTTAATGAAATTCCTATAGATAGTGGCTATATTCTTATAAAAAAAAAAAAACATATCCTTTTCGTCCATAAAAAAAAAATTCTCCAGTTTTTTTCTACTGCTGAATAAATTTCTACTGATGATACCTGCTACCGCAGTAAGCTGACATCTATTTGAAAACTCGTTTCCATTAAGGACATGTCATTACCCTACTGCATCCTTATCTCACAAATTGCTTCATGATTTCTCTTTTTCGAAAATTCTTTCCCCTTTATCTCCTGCCGTACCTATATAGAGCATTTCTTCAATTACTAATGGATCCTTGTGTAAACATCACACTAATGTCGCCTGTCTTGCTGTCGGAGACATAACAAATAGGTGGAAAGCACATAACTTGGTCCATTCTTGTGTACCGACATACATACATATATGTATGTAACCGGGTTACCTTATATAGAGCTAATAATTTATAGCATAAAGGTTCTGTAGACCCTGATGGTGTTTTAGTCCGGATATTTTCCACCTTACCCTCCTATAACACAATCCAAAATCCACTATGGCCATATTCATTCTGTCGAAGTTGTCTTGTCCAACATAAACCCACTTCGTATGCATATTTCATAGCTGTTGTTATCATTGGGATCTTTTATGCATTCGACAATGTTCCTATAATTGTAACTGCCCTATAGCTCGTTGTTAGATACTCTCTCTCTCTCTCTCTCTCTCTCTCTGTACTATGCATACCCATAAGTATTCATACTAAGTATATGACTGCCTTGCCTTTGGAGTCCATATATTGGAGTTGAAGAAGAAGTAAGTGGCTATGGAAAGACTACATACCTACATTCTACTATACGAAATGGCTTTACTTATATTATCTCTGAAAATCTAACTGTTGGTGGCATATATAAACATACAAACACATAAATACACCTACTAAGAGTATTGTGCATAGCATACTAAGAATTCACCTCTATACGTTTTTATTTAAAATGCGACTCGCCACTCCCGATTACTATTTGCCACTTTATCTTAAGTGACTTTTCCCAGGGCATTAGTGAGAGCTGTCATGATAAGGAAGATCTTCTCTATAGCTGGAAAAGGGAGAAAAAAAATGAATTTACATAATTTATGCAGATTATGCCCTGCTCTCCACCACGAAACATCCACTTAAGGCATTACTAGGGAGCCCTTGGATCCGACAAACAGTTGTGCGAGAATTTAAATATTTGTGGATGGCATGAAGGCAATTTCACGGAAGATGAACCAGTGCTGCTTATCTATAAAATTAGAACCAGAGCACCTCGACTATACTATATATGCCTGGCTAGAAAAGTTAGTGGAGTGCTCCTCCGCCCAACAAAACCCATTTCATTCACGCGCTCTGATATACTTACATAGTTTAAGGGTCTATGGGAACGAATTGAATGGAGGTTTTCATTTTAATGTTCATTGTCTAAGCAGCAGCAGCAGCAACAACATCATCCTTAAAAGTCCTTTATTTTTTTTATTCTGTATTGTTCCACCATCCAGAAAGAAGTGAGCCACTCTAGGGCCATCATCATTTTCATTACCCGGCAACGTAAATGCTTCTTCTAATAGGTAACGACAATCACGCTTTCAACACATTACCATTAATTAATTCCAATCCATTTATATCCTTGATTTACGCTCCGGAGAGCTGCTACTATACATATAAGAGTGGTATAAGAGTTGTTGTAATAGCTGGTGCTGGCCATGCTCAATATTCGTCTCAATGAATTCGTTTCGAAATTGCATGGAAATTATCTCATATATCAATGTGGTATATGGTAGTTTCCATTGGAAGGAGAGGTATATTTTATCCTTTTGTTTACAAGCGATTAACATAGCTCCGATGAAGTAATGCCAATATCAATGGAATTACAGGTTTAAAGTATCTGATTACTTTTTTTTTTTTTATATACATTCGTGACAACAAGTTTGGAGAACGTTTCATAAGTAGTCGTCATGTAAATAAATAAGATTTTTTTCCCTCGTAGATTAAGCAGTGAGTATCAAGATGTCCATTAGAGGTCTGTAAAAAGAAACTAAAGTCTACACAACATAAAAAAGGGTCAGATTTTAAAGTAAGGTTTCAAATACTGACAGCAAGGTGGCGCTTTATACTATACCTGGTTGTGAATACTCAGATCGAGATGAGGTATAATTTTCACTTGATCTGCTCGGCCTAGTCACTTACCCTCATGATACACGAGTAGACACACTTGGGACTATAGACAGATGGCACATACTAAAAATAGGTCTTCTTAGTTCTCTTTTGAAACATAAATGAGGATGAAGATAAAAGACAACAGGAGAAACCGAGTCTTGCTGGATATCGTTTAGACAAAGGTCCAGTCCCGAGTGTGCAACAGAGATGATAAATGAGGAGATACAGTTGGGACTAAATCGATAGAGAATTCGTGCTGAAAAAAGTTCTTCTTAGTACTGTTTTAGAACATAAGTGAGGGTGAAAATAAAAGACAGCAGATAGGTTAACACGTTTTTTGTTTATGCCAAGTTTGTCCTGGCCCAGCCAGCAGCAGATGTACAAGTAATTAAGCGATTTACAATAACTAAGCATTTTACTTTTCACAGTGAAATGCTTGGCGATTGCGAATTGTTTACTTAAAAACTGTCGCATACACTGCTCTTTTTAATTAGGCATTGAATCATGGTTGAGTAATCCACTTCGCATAGTGGAACACCCAGGTGGGCTTACTGTTTGTTTACATACAACATTGGGGTCTTCAGCTAACGATAGTGCGTTCCGTAATACATTGCAATTATAATTGCAAAGTATTGTGCGGATGACTGGGTTAAAGTCGCTTCCGCCTATTTGTATAGTGAGATTCGATGGTTTAGGCTGCTCAGTTTTTAAGTTGAATTGAGAAAGCGTGTCACAAAATTTCTTATGGCAGAGACGTATCCAGGCCTGGAGGCTTCCTCGAGGTGTTGTGAAAATTTTCAACACGAGTTTTTAAATGAGGCAATACAAAACCAAACTTATCAGCTAGCCTCAAGTCCTAGCCGCAAGGTGCGCTTTGCTTAATGTTGGAAAGTTTTCTCTCTCAGGCCTACTTCTGTCAAGAGGGTTTATTTTTTTTTTTTTTTTTTTTTTAATTTTATTCTGTCAAACGTGATATTTGGCATTTAACAGTTAAATAAAATTTGAAATTTATAATATTTTAATATAATTAATAAAAATGGAAGAGAAGTTGATCGAGGCTGTGCGGAGTAGACCTCCAATTTATGGCTTGGAGCATCCCAATTATAAAAATATAAGGATCAGGGAGAAGTATTGGGAGTAAATTGATGGAATTGTTGGTGAATCAAGTAAAACTTTCTATGCAAATGAAGTTAATTTATTGATAATTTTTTGTAAAACTATACAGCACAAAGATGTCGCTAACGCTGGAAATCGCTAGGTGAACGAGCCAGGAAGGAGGTTAATATATATACAGCTTCTGACAGTGGGTCAGGGGAATCGACGTCTTGGCCTTACGCTAACTCCCTGCTCTTCCTAAGGTTTAAGTTCAGATTGACAAAATAAATATTTGCATTATTTTTTAATTGTGGTACACTATAATGATAAAATCTTTTCACAAAAGTGGTGAAAAATCCACCGGAAGATAGTATGGCCAGACTCTAAGTTCTTGAAACTTTTACTCCCAATATTGCTACCTTTTATAATGCACATTATTAATATCTGCATTACAACCTTTCCTTCAGTTTGGAAAGTAGCTAAAGTGCTTGCTGTTCCTAAAAATCGATGACCGTCTAATGTTCAGGATTACAGGCCGATTAGTATTCTGCTGATATTATCGAAAGTTTTAGAAAGACTGCTTGCTGATCAGATGAAACTTTATTTATCTAAAGCTAATCTCCTTTCCCAATCCCAGTCGGGGTTTCCTTCTAGACACAGTACTATGCCACAGTACTATGCCACAGTGCCACAGTGCTTATGCTTTTGGATTTCACTAAGGCGTTTGACTCCGTAAATTGCAGAATACTGATTCAGAAACTCTCCTATTACTTTAGTTTTTCTTCACCTGCATTACGTTTAATTGAAAGCTATTTAGCTGATCGTTCTCAAAAAGTTATATCTAAAAATCGTACATCCCATTTAGTTAGGCTTCTTTCAGGTATCCCCCAGGGATCTATTCTGGGGCCAATTCTATTCTGTATGTAAATTAATCATATTAAGCTAAGTGTAACTAGAGCTTCAGTTCATCTTTATGCCGATGATGTTCAATTATTTTTGTCATCTCAGTTAAATAGTCTCCAAGATTTTGTTCCCATACTTAATGAAGATATTTCTTGTTTGGCCGCTTAGATCAAAAATAATCAGTTAGTTCTCAATTCCTGCAAGTCTAAATCAATTGTAATTTATAAGAATTCCATTGATACATCCTGTATACCTCTGGTCCTATTCAATGGGTCCCCTATTCCCTATTCCCCTTCAGTTAATAATCTTGGTATTATTTTCAATAAGGAACTAAAGTGGGAGTGAGCATGTTAATGGACTTACAGCTAAGATATACGGTAGCTTACGTTCATTCTGGCAGCAGGCAAGATATACACCACCTGCCTTGCGTAAAAAGCTCATTATTAGTGTAATAATCCCTCTGACTACTTATGTAGATGTGGTCTATTGCCCACTCGACTATAGAAGCAGATTAAAACTGAATGTTGTTTATAATTCTTGCGCTCGTTATGTTTATGGTATTATAAATAGATATCCCATAGTGTCTGTGACGCCTTCGGCAAAAATGTATTTTGAATTGCACCTTTGAAAATTACCTTAAATATTGCGTATGCCTGTACATTTTTAAAATAATTCATAACTTTTTACCTGAATATCTTCTCCTTGTTAAAATTAAATTTCCTCAATCTCCGCGCTCTAATCAACTTATAATTCCACGCCATTTAACTGGTTTTAGTTCTAAGTGCTGTTCTATGGCATCCAACTTTGGAATTCTTTGCTTTCTGCAGGTTAAAACAATCAGTTTTTGAGTATTTTTCGAATTTATAACTCATTTTAGTTTTGCAATTTTTTCAAATTTCATACATTCATCTTCACTTTTCTTATTTCATATATGTAGGGGAGCGGGGGGTAGTTGTATCAATTTTTAGTTTTTTCAATGGGGAAGTCAAAATATTCAGTATTTTCATGATGAAGCACTTTTAAATGAGAGGACGTCTATTCAGGTATCAATTAGAAGGATAATTGGGCTTAAATTAATAACAAATGCTTGTATAAATGAGTTTTTGTGAAAGTAATAGCATGTTACAACTTACCCCGTTCTCAGAGCAAGTTGTAACTGGCGTGGGGCAAGTAGTAACAACATAATGAACAAAAATATTTGTATGATTTTTAGGCATTTATTGTAAATCAATGTGAAAAATATTACTTATAACGGATTTATAATAAGGTTAACATTTAGAGACTTTTATTGTCTCTTAGTCTTTTAAACAATATCACATTTCTATAAAAAAAAAAAACAAAATAATTTTCAAAGATTAAGATAAATTTAGTCATTGAACTTGTATAGTTTTACATAAAATATACCTAAATCAAATGGCTTCTCTAAATTCAGTCTTCATCAGAATCACAGTTCACACAATTGTATGAAACAGGATCGCCTTTTATACATTTAACGTGTGACCACAATTTGCAAATCAAACATTCGAGCAACTCTTCTCCGTCAGATCTGCTGTATTCTTCTCCACAAATCAAACAGAACCACTCTTCTGTTTTTGATTCTGATTCGTCATTTAAAACCCTTTTCTTCACTTTATAAATCTTTTGTTTTTCGGTCGATTTTCCTTTTTCCATTCCTTTACCATTTTCCTTACCTCTTCCTTTGTTTTTTTCTTTATCTTCTTGCTTCAGTTTCTTTTTCATTTTCTCTTCGAATTCTTTTTCTAAGGCTTCTTTTTCTGGAGTATCGGTCAATATAGCGGATTTTCGCTTGCGTCCGTCTCTGTTAGATTCTTTCCAAGGTGGAGCTTTAGGTAGTGGTCTGGTTTTTGAGGGTGAAAAATCTGTTGATCTGTTTTGGATCCCTGTCGATCCTGGAACTGGTTCACTAGATTTTTCACCTGTCAGCTGGTTAATAACATCAGTGACGCTTATGTCCAACTGCGGAGCAGATTGTAGCAATTCGGGGTTTTCGAGATCAAATGTCAGTAACAAAAGCGGGTGCAAAGTCAGAATCTTGATAGATGTTTATATTGAAAGGCCAAATACCAGTTGTTGGGTTCATAGCTAGTGCCAAACTGTGTTTCACTATGGCGGGAATGTCATAAATAGTCAGAGTTTTACCAGGATTATTAGTCATCCAAGAGGTCTGTGATCTGTTTACATAGTTTTTAAATGGACCGTATACCCCCCCATCCAAAGGCTGCAACTTGTGCGAGCAATGTGGTGGGAATGACAACATGATAATGTGATTTTCTTTGGCCTTCTTTACAACTTCCATATTGACGTGAGAGCTGTAATTATTTAATATCAGAAGGACGCGATGTTGTTCTGTAGGTTTCACGTGTTGGATGAAGTAGTCAATATATTTTGAACATTCATTTTCAGTCATCCAGCCTGAAGAGTTACCAGTTCCTATGCAGTCGGGGGGACCACATCGAATAAATACATCTGTGTACCGGATTCGTGGGAACACGAACATTGGAGGAACACTATTGCCAGCAGCGTTTACAGCGGAAGCAAGAGTCACTGGCGTTCCTCTTTCTCGGCAGACGTCATCGCACCAACTGTGGAATGTTGTTGATGTTGTTGATGTGTTTAACGCCAATAGCTACAGATAGCTTTTTCCCTTCTCATGGAAGCAATCCGAAGTTGATATCCGCACACTTAAGCAGATACACGGTAATTTTCTCTTCTTCTTCTGGCGTAAATACTAATCTTGGTTTAGCGTATCCAACAAAAAGAGGCTGGTCGTTTTTCTTCTTTTTGATGTATCTAAACAGCGGCATATGACAAAAATCAAACATTGCAGCAGCTTTGCGTATTTTTGTGCCGTTTTCTAAAACTTCTCTTGTGGCTAGTTCATAAACGTCTTGAGATTTAGAGACCCTTTCTGACTTTCTCTTATAATTTCTCATCATAAGAAATTTAATTAAGATAAATCTGTTAGATTTGCAATAGGTAAAGCATTTGGCCAGCAGTGGAATATTATAATGCTATTAAAAAAATCTATTGTGTACCTGTCTATATATTAGGTCTGTTTAATGAACTCGAAGAAAGTTCAGAGCAGATCAGAGCAGGCCAGCTCAACTTAGGTTAACTGTCAAATTAAAAATAGAGCGGAAAAGAGCTCTGAGATCTGTCACCAAAAAGAACAATTGTTTGAATTAATCCATGACTAACGCAATGAAACCTTATTTTCACTTACAAAAACACAATTATTATTTAAATTATTCCACTAGAATAGTCCAGATTTTTATTTTTTCCACACAAAAAATGTAATTATTTGAATTGTTATCAGAACTGTCAACACAATTTGCAGTTATCAAATGTATGCTCTAAGTTACTCCTTCAAAAAAGGTAGAGCAGAAAATCTTGCTCTAGGTTACTCCAATTCACTTTAGAACAGGCTCACTGAGCGCAGTTCAGTTCACTTTAGAGTAGTGCAGTGCATGTTTTCCTGCTTTTTTCTGCTCATTAAACAGACCTAGTGACAAACATAGGCACTCACATAAAAACATGAAGGGGCAAGTAGTTACATGTTACAATGTGCCCCGGAGTTTCGTTACAACTAGCCCCATGATAAAATTTTGAACATTTTTGTTTATTGAAAAAAAGTTTATGTTATTGTCAAATGAAAGTAGCTACTGTCTACACAAATTACTAGATACTCATTTCAAAAAGACATTGCAGTAACTTAGAATCAAACTTTACGAACTTAATTTTGTTATGTTACCTGGCAAAAATAGTGCGCCTGCTCACAACCACTCACTACGCACTCCCACGCCACACAGGCTATGCTTACGACTGCAGTCCTTCAGTAACTTAGATGTTATCCGAGGGCTACTCAGAGTCATCAAGGCTGCCTGACTATCAGAAATAATAGCAATATCCTTTCCCATGATTTTATCAAGGGCTATCTTCGCTGCCATTGTGATGGCGAAAGCTTAAGCCTGGAAGAAAGTAGTGTGTACTCCATTCGAATGTCAGTTTCAGGAAGATAAATGCCTGCTCCAGCTCCCTCATTTGTGAGAGAGCTGTCAGTGTGGATTAAAGTTAGTTAGTATTTAAAGTTGAATATTGAAAAGATATTGATTAAAGTTTCTACGAGAAGTACCTACTGTTTTATTTGAATTACTCCCAGGAAAATGATTAATTTCAAGAATGGATACTCATTCCTAGATGCACCCATACCTGATACATGAAGAGACACACTTTAGACTAGGTAGTGAACCCATACTAAAACCATTTTTTTTTTTTATGCTATTTTAGAGCACAGTTGAAAATTCTAGGAAATCGAGTCTAGCTCAATTTAGAATTGAAGAAAAGTTTTTTTTTTCTATTTCTCTGGTATTAAATCTCAAGATCAAAACGATGTCTCCACATAAAGATGTTACTCAAGTGGAAAATTTTCCTTTTCTCTGCTAATGGGACACGTAGCGCTGTAAAATGTGAACTTCAAGCCAAAAAAGTTTATCAGCATCATGATGTAGTGCATTTCATTCACAGAAACTGAACTACCGGCTTTGTTTAAAAAATAAATAAAAAATAGAACCAATAATTCTCCCTACCCATAAACGGCACCAAATTTTAGCAGTCTGTTGATAAAGAGGCTGCTCAACAATCTCATCCTTGAATTTTCAGAGCCCTAATTTTACAGTGCCTTGTAGGTAAAAGTTAGGCTCATCATCCCTGAGAGAAAAAAATTGCAGTTACCTTCCTTAATTTCCAAATACCTACGTTAATTTACATTGTGCGTAGTCACAAGCTTGAGTTCTTAGGTCAACTAAATTCTGTAGATCTTTTGACAAGGATGAAAAATGTGATACAGGCATGTTAACCATATGTTGGGAACAACACCTTGGACGGCAGAGTCCTGAATCCTCTGCAACAGTTGCCGCCATACAGCTTCAATATTTTCTGTGGATCTGACTGACCGATCAAGTTGTAAACTTTTTACATCGTCAATTCAGAGAAGATGTGAAATTTGATTGCGAATTTTTGAACAAAAATGAGATTCATCATAATAACCGAACGATACGAATTATCCCCCCAAAATTTTTATAATTTTTATGCTTTGCTCAAGCAAATCTTTTATAGATAAAAAAATAAAGAAAAATTTAAAACGACACATCTTAATTGAAAACCTGTTAATAATAGTGACAATTTTTTTTTACATTTACACACTACAACATTCATTATCCTCCAATACGCACTCACATCTCATTTTAGTTCTTACCACTTTTGGCTTCACCCATATACGCGAATTTTATATGTAGATATACCGATATTTCTACTTGATATGATCTGTTTTAAAGTAAAAAGCATCATAGAACATTTTTTCGCAAAATTTAATGCTAAAAGTAAAATCAGTAAAATTCAAGAGCATCTTAATTACTAAACATAAAAAAACAATAGCATAAGTCTCCTAAGATATATGATGATTGCGTGACCCTGGTCGCACCATCCTAGAGTTCGTGGGTTACACTCTATACATTACTTCACTTCTTCTCCCACCAAATTTCGTTTAAATTTGTCTAACTTCTCCTCATTCATATTATCTACTGCTGTACCTTTTTACCAAAAGTAATACGCACTACACGGAAACGGAGAAATATTTTCCGGGTTTTATGAAGCTGGGTTTTATGAAACTGAGTTTTATGAAACTGAGTTTTTTATTTATATTGTAAGGCAGGAGAAGACAGATCCCAAGCATAGAGGCCAAAGCGCCCCATTGTGATAACCTGCTAAAAAACCCTTTCACTAAAACCTTCCTTAATTAAGCGCATCATGTCTTTGGTAAGGTAAAGTTTACAGCTTATCCATAGATAGGAGAACAGACCCATGCTTTCTCTGTGCAAAGGTCGGACAAACACACAAAATGTATTCGGTTGTGGTTGTCTCAGGCTCTCCTTCCAGGCAGGACAGACACTCAGGGTTGTCACAACTCCCATCCTAGTTAGATGAGCGTGAAGCGAGCTATCGCCAGTTCTGCATTGTTTTCTTCCGAACCCCCAAGAAAAAATCAAAGAAATTCTTATTAGGCCCATTAAGATAAAGTTTTGTGCACCTTCAAATGCTCAGATTCGACAATATCTGCTGATGCTTCATACGAACATCCGTTTTGATAAGCGATCCGATAACTGAAGTGGAAACGCCTACGGTAGTTTCTGGTCCAAGGAACGGAGAACCAGATCCAGTCCTGGCAATAAGGTCATCCCTTCCATTGCAGTCCCCCAGTAAATTAGATGAAACTAGGATAAGGATTGGTCAGGTGGAGAGGCTACGTGGAAAATTTATACATATGTACAAGACGAAAAAAAAAGTATGGCGATCGTTAATTTAAATACAACAACATAAGCTAGTGGGTACAGTGGTCACAAATTTTGTTTATTATCTTTAATTGTGCGCAGTAATTCTTACCAAATAGGTATTACCGTAATAAAGTCAGAAAAAAAAACCTTTACCTTGTTGAAATGAAAAAAAAAATTCTTAATTACAAAAAATAATAAGCAGCAAGTAAAATAGCTGAAAATTATTAAGTGCGGGTACCTTACGTATACCTACTAAAGAGCGCCCAACCCTCTTTGTCTTATAACTTTCAACAAGCATTAACTTTCATTGCCCTACAGCAACGTAGAGTATCCTTCTTATACTATATCTACGTAGGACGAACATGAGGAGTAACCCTTGAATGCGTTTAAAAGAAACTCAAACCGTTTGGATATTCCAGACGATTTGCGAAACAATCTACATAACTCCTCTCCCTGAATTAATCAAAATATATATACAAAACCCTCTCCAGTACACGAATTTATGTTCATTTTTGCACCCTGGTAATAAATTTTACGCAGGAAGCTAACTTCTCATAGTCGCATTACTGCTGCTGCATAAGACTAGGCTCCCAATTTCCTCTGAAATACCCTCTCCCATAGCTTGATATGTAGTAGTATAGAGATATACTTTTCTTCTATCCATTCCATCGCATCAGAGGAAAACTTTTCTCTGGAAAACTGCTAAATTTGAGTGCATAAGTGAACATGAAAATTCAACTAACAAACTTTGTAAGCTTATAAGTGTGCAAAAGAACGATGGTGTAAGGGTGCTCTTGAAGATATAAAGTACCTACCCTCAACCTACATATACATACCAACAAACATACTTATATATAACGTAAGTAGTTAGGCTTTGGTCCTATAGTGTCAAGTGATTTCCTTTGACACGATTATAATAACACGGTTACTATACAGGACTTAAGACTTAAGGAATAGTAGCAGCTAACTAAAATGGATAGAAAGATTTTGCTTTCAAGGCACATCTGTTTGGTAGAGCGACCAAGTGTCAGCAGACTTCACCACAGCACCAGAAATACATTGATAAATGGTTATCTGGTTGTTGTGTGAGGTGATCCTTTTCATTTCATTATTTACCACAAAAACCGAAACTAATTTCAAAAGTTGAGCGAAAACAAACGAAAGAGAGGCAAAATCGAAAAACGTGACAAGCAAAAATCAAACTTTAAAAGGACTTTAGAAATGTGGAAAAACCGCTGTAAGCCTCCCTTGAAATTAGAAAACTTATCAAGCCCCGCTAGCTAACTAACTACCAGTAATTTGGCGGCTTCATTTTACCGTATACATACCAAATACCCTCGCACACAAAATCCGGATTTTACATGTAACGACAAAACCCCGACGGGTGTTATTCGAGGGGTTCTACAAAATTTTGATAATCAGAATGAATAAGCAAAAGTTTTGTCATTCCACACGATTTGCTAGGAATAACCGCGTCCCTACCCTTTCCCGCCCCTAAAAATATAGAAATGGTGTATACCTTAAATGTTCGACCTTAGCCTAGGGCACATTGTAATTAGAAAGCGTTAGCCAGGGGGGGGGGCGTATAATTAAGATGAATATTGAAGAATTATTGTTAAAAACTCTCCACCCCTATCAAAGTACTGTTACAAAGTGGAATTAATGTTTCTGGTTTATTCTACACGGGCGGGCAGTCATGTTTTTTTGGCTTGTACTCGATTAATAAAACGATCATAGGTCCACCCCGTAGGCAGTTTCTTCAATCGTTTGTTTTTTTCTCGTTTTTTTTTTATCTAAAGAATTTATTGGAGCCATTTTCTGCCGTAAAGGATGAAATAAATCGGTGGGTGGGGGTAGAAGGCATAGATAATGGATTACGTACGACGAATATATCTCTCTCTGGTTGTACTAAAAACAAATAGAATAGAGACAACTTTAAATTCCGGACATACTAGGTAGAGATATTCGTGGATTTGCCAGTGCCTCAAGGACGCTTGACTATAATAGGTAAGTACTACTACACACCCCCCCCACCATATAAATTCTGCACTGAACGACCTACCTACCACATGTTTTTCAAAATTCCCAAGTCTCAAGTGCTACAAACAATGGTGGACTAGTTGCTTAGGGTAGGGTTGGATGATTGGACATGAAGTTCACATATACATAAATATACTTATCTACATACATAAACTCTCAAGCTCTATTGTATTGTACGGACATATATCCTTTAATATGTGCATCAACCGGTCTAGTACTGCCATACGAGTATATCCTTGCTTCTCTTCTACTTTGTTTTATGCAGTTATTTGTTCACATTTGATTCGGTAAAAACATCTTTTGACCTCGTTTATCATAACTCGAATTGTTTCTGGGACAAGGATGCCTTTAATTTTTAATATCCGAGGAAAAAAGTTGTATTTGAGTTTTGTTTTTATTCGTTGGGGGCTTCTTCTTTACTTGTTTTTTTTTTTTTTTTCTTTTTACTTAAATAAATAACTATAAAGAGGAGTAGCGGGTGGGAGAAATATTGTTGTTGTTTATTTTTTTTTTTTGGTTTAGTCTCAAGTTTTATGGTTCTGTTGATTTGAGAAGAAAATGTTGCTTTCTTTTTTTTACACCACTCTTTTATTTCACTTCTTTTGTATTATGTAGATACGAAAGAAAATCTTGTTATAATCAAATTAATTTTAACATACTTTTCACATTTTCAAATACCTACTTCAACTTACAACAAGGCATGCGTAGAAGATATATGATTTGCCTTTTTATATAATAAAAATTCAAAATGGCGGACGAATTTTTTTTTTTTTCATTTATAGTCCGATTTTACTCAAGATCAATAATTTAATTAATTACAATTGATATAAACAAATTAACATAATCAAATGTGCTGTTTCTCTAAAAGCTAGTTACACGGTTAAAAATTTGAGAATAGAGGATGGGGTGGAAATATGAGACGCCGCCGGAGGTTTGATCTACCTACGCTACTGATACGTAATGGCCCATTCAGACTCGACAAGTTACTTGCACAAGTTGAGACTCTCTTCACTTCCGTATACCTCTCGTAGGTTTAATTATTTACTTACGTCATGTTGGAAATCTTGTTCCATGCTTTTCTACTTTTTAGAGCAAATCCACACTTTTCACTTCAATTTTATGTGAATTTTGAATATACCGGATGGCATAAATTTTCAAATGAACTAGATTATGTTCAACTTTAGTTCCACTTCAGGCAAATTCCTGCAAAATTAGTTCCACGTCAGGCAAATACCTGCTAAAGTACTTAACGAATGTGAACATGAACTTACTCATATGTAGCAATATAATTGTGCAAGTAACTTGCCGAGTCTGAATGGGCCTAAAGCATAGCTAGGCAACCATTGCTGTTTGTTCTGTGAAGGTTTTGAAAAAGTCGGCGGACATTTCGTTATTAGGCTTAACGGGTGCTGGACGTGTACAGTTAGGGCATAACTGAAATGTTTTTTTCACGTGTTTTGTTTTCCAGATTATATCCGTATATATTTTTTAGTTTGGAACAAACAAATAAGGTAAATTACATTATATTCAGGACATGGTGGGTCGCAATCAGTGGCGGATACAAAGGAGGGGCGATCGTGGCGATCGCCCCCCCCCCCCCTAGAGCTCCGATCGCCCGTTCTATAGCTCTAATATAGTCAAAGTTTATACTCTAATTAAGTAAAATCAGAAAATATATATGTATATAAAAAAACTTTTTAAAAAAAACTACTTCTAAATCCACACTAAAAAATAGAAAATAATTTTTTCCTTCCCAAAAGTTCTTAGAATTTGTCTTCATTTTATATTTTAATTAAATATTGAAATTAAATTTAAAAATTTCAAGATACAAAAAGAAAGCAAAGTCTGAGCAACCTGATGTTTTCAAAAAATTGTTATATTTGTATTTAATGGAATATATCATCTGTATATTGGAAAATCGTAAGTGCATATTTTATAATTTTAGTAAATCAACTTTTAAATTTTAAGCCTTCAAAAATAAAAACTGTATGACAAAAGTTTTTCGCTTTGCTTTGTTTCATTGAGGTTCCAATTAAATGATAATAAATTCAAACTACTAGGTATTGTATAATAATTATCGTTAACTATGTAATATAAACCTGAAACCAAAATAAATTTTGTTAAAATTAATTACTAGCATGTACGATTTTCTAAAGTCGAACAAATCGTTTGTAACTATTTCCACTGATTGTACTTCCCCTACTTCCTTTATTATACCTAAACTAAAAATAACACTTTCCACGCTCATCTTTTACCTTGCACAAATAACTTCATAGTTAAGTGCGCGAGTTAATTATTTACTATTCTTTCTTAGGACAAAAAAAACAAGGTAAACAAAGTAAAATAAAATTACGACTAGAACTTCGGTTCGAACACAAATTTTATTAAAAACTGAATTTTGGGTTACACTTAGAACTTTAGTTCTGATACAAATTCATTAAAGAACTAATTTCACAGTACACTTAGAACATTAACTCTAATTCAAATACAATAAAAAAATTCTTGTCCGACATCCACTATTTAGAAGGATCTCTACTTCTCGATTCCGATCTTTGAGAGTGACTTTTTCTTAACTCTGCAATTTTCTTCTAGCTTTTTAAGAATTACATATTTTAAAATAATAATTCTGATTCGACTGTTCTCACATTTAATTTCTGCTGTTTTTTATCTTTTCAGGTAAGTTGCGTTAATTTCTGCTGCTTTGTGTTTTTCCAGGTAAGTTGCATATCCTATTACTTTTGCCATTTGTGAGACCGGAACCCTGTCTAGGCGAATCAAGTTCGTATACTTATTTTATTCATGAATTCTGTGCTTTGCTTTATGCATTCTAAATTATAATTTTTTGGATCAGCATTTTCATTTTTATTTTCTGAGTTACTTACGTTTACTAACGTAACTCGCGCATTCGGAAGATCTGTGCATCGAAGATAATTTGTTAGCGCTTTAAGAACTTTACCAGCTTCCGTCATTGCGCCAGACTTACAAATTGAATTATGTAAAACCCTCATTATTAAATTAGGGCAAAAAAGATATCAAAACACTTGTACGCAAATATTCCACATACATATTTCTTTAAGTTTTAACAGATTTTAAAACTACGTTATAAAAAAAAAACTAATTTCAAAATCCCGACGCGTTTCACCTTATTGGGGCATTATCAAGGGTTGGCTACTGACTGCAAACAGAGTTAGGTAAATTTATAAAAATAGGTCTGGTTTAAATAGCGGACTTCTGTCTGAGATATCTATTTGGTCATTCACTAATACATTGCCATTAGCTAGAGCTCGTCTAATTTCGAAAATTTCATATTTATCGAGTATGGGACCATTGCTTAAATTATGTAATAGAGTAAGGTTATTGATGTTAGTACTACGATTTTCTATAGCAAGATGTTTTGAGAGACCCGATTTAGGCTTAATGTGTTTAGCTCCTGCAACATGTTCAGAAAATCTAGTTTTTATTTTTCGTTTTGTTTTGCCAATATATTCCGCGGAGCAGTCGTCACACTTAATTTTGTATATACATACCTGTTTTTTCTAAATTTGAAACTGTATTTTTAATTTTGTTGTTAACCAAAATTCTCTTTAAATTATTATTGTTAACAAAGGCTGGCTTAGTGTTGTATTTAAGTAAAACATTTTTAAGACTATTAGTTGTACCCTTGATATATGGGACTTTTTGCCATTGAAAATTATTGTTGTAATCGACAACCGGAAAAATTAAATTTAATGCATCATTTCTATTTTTTTGGTATAAAAGTTGGTAGACTATTTTCTTCGTGTAACCGTTATTTGTAGCAATGTCGATTATCAGGTTTAACTCTTTTTTAAAATTGATTGGACTTAAGGGAACTTGGATAAGTCTGTTAAGCATACTATGGAAGGCTGCCATTTTTGTGGACCAAGGATGATTGGAGTTAAAAGGTATCACAGCATCAGAATATGTATCCTTTCTATATATGTCAAAACTTAAGGAATTGTCCGTAATTAAAATGTTAATACCTAAGAAATTTAAGCTATTATTACCAATGTCTACTGTAAACTTTATACAGTCGTCGAGGTTGTTTAAAATGTTGTTAGCAAAGTTGGTAAGCTGACGCTGCGTACCAGTCCAAATACAAAAAACATCATCCACGTAACGGAACCAGACAAAGACATGTTTTAATAAATCATTTTTTACTGTGTTAAATAAAATCTCTTCCAAATGACACATAAAAAACTCAGCCAAAAACGGAGACAGAGCTGATCCCATAGCTAAGCCTTTCGACTGTGAATAAAACACACTATTAAACAGAAAATAATTTTGGTCAATACAAACATTCAACAAGTTGATTAACTGAGACAACTTATCCGGGTTCGAAACCTTTGTTCTAATTAAGTTAAAAAGGATAGATTTCAGTTTGGTCAACGGTACTGAAGGAAAAAGATTGCACACATCAAAGGAAACTAATTTAGAATTTCTTGGTATCTTAAGATCTTTGATTTTATCAATTAATTCTATAGAATTTTTTAAAGAATATTTTGGCAAAAAGTCAATAACCTTAGGGATTGTTGAACTTAATACTTTAGCAAGCTTCTGTGCAGGAGCATTAAAAGAAGCTGAAACCGGTCTCATTGGGATGCCTTCTTTATGGAGTTTGGGGAGGCCATATAGAATTGGCGCTGATGGATTACACTGTTTTAATCTAAATTTATCAAAATTATCAAAAATCAAAGGGCTATTGTTAATTAGCTTATTCACAACATTCTTATATTTCAAGGTTGGATCTGAATTCAAAATAGTTACGTTGATGCTATCTGGACAATTAATCATTTTCTCTAATTAAACAGATCTATCTAAAATTGCAATCACATTACCTTTGTCCGCTTTTGAAACAATTAAATTATCATTGTGAATATTTTTCCTTAAAGAATTAACGTATGTAACCTGATCTATATTTATTCCTATATTATTTTTGAGTGGTTTGATGGCTTTAGCGCACTCCAATTTTCCATTGTATTCATCCGTTGGTAGCGCTGCATCTAAATGAACCGCTAGGTCGATGAGATGTTGTGTTCTATAACCCAAATCTGGAGCAAAATTCAATCCGTGACTGAGGAGATTGACCTCGTCTGGTACTAAAGTAGTAGACGAGAGGTTAACGACCCTAGGATGAAATTTCGAAGCCGAGTAGATCTGGCTCTGAGTCATAGGCAAATTTCTGTGTTGTACGGCCAGATGAAGTAACTTTGTTTTCTGCCGCTCATATTGCAGATATGCAAGGGATTTTGCTTTCTCATGAGCTTCACTAATTATTTCATCGAAAACAACATGGTGGAATCTCTTCGATAATTCACTGTAAAATACTTTTAGATGAGCACTGATGTTATCTCTTTCAGCAAATTGTTGTTGGATTTCTGACTGTAGCCACGCTTTTTTAGCAACAAATAAAGCCTTTCTACTAGATTTAGAAAGAAAGCTGCACTTCAGGTTTCTATTTATGTAATTGGGGAAATAGTTTGTTTAAAGCTAATCAGTAGTCTTCGATACAACGCAATGAGTCTATCATTATCACAGCTTTTAATGTATTCAATCGAGGAGAATTCGGGCACTTGGTGGAACATGATCGAATTATGTAAATCCCTCATTATTAAATTAGGGCAAAAAAGATAGCAAAACACTTGTACGCAAATATTCCACATACATATTTCTTTAAGTTTTAACAGATTTTAAAACTACGTTATAAAAAAAACTAATTACAAAATCCCAACGCGTTTCGCCTTATTCGGGCATTATCAAGGGCTGGCTTTGTCGATCAAGTTCTACTTTGAAATGCACCCAATTAGTACCAAACTGATTGATACAGCTAGTAGCTGCATTTCATTGTTCGGGTATGAAAGTATTTTTATAAATTTTACGATATTTTCCTTAAGTTTACGAAAGTGCGTGTAATACTACACAATATCTTTCTAAAAAATATGTATGAAGTATTCCTAATTTTTCCATTTTATATTATCAAAAGAAATTCACATTTCGTAAAAACTACGAAGCAAGCTTCGACAATCGTAAACGTACATGCGTTCCTTTTTTACGAAAGGCTTTATAAATTTTTAAAATATGTTTGTTAAAATGCGTTATAAATCCTACAAAAATCTTAAAGATTTTAAGTAATTTTGTCCAATACTACGAAAATCTTTTAAATCGAGAATTTACGACAACTTTTTAAACAGTTCATTATAAAGGGTTTTCCAATAAGAGGTGTTATTTTGATATTCAAAGAAAAATGCCATTTTTTGAGATAAATGATCGAATCTTTATTTCATTATAAAGAAGAGGGTATGCCGTTAATAATGGAATATAACATCAGCCAAATGACCACCACGACCACGCCTACAGGACCATATCCTTTTCATGAAATTATCCATAACCAAATCGCAAAGTGGCTGCCCTATGTCCTCGATAGCCTCACGAATTCCATCTTTGAGGTCTTGAATCGACGCTGGGCTGTTGGCGTAGACCTTCTCTTTCACGTGGCCCCAAAGGAAGAAGTCGCAAGGTGTTAAGTCACAAGATCTCGGTGGCCAATTGTGATCACCTCTTCGAGAGATAACACGGTCCGGAAACTTTTCCCGTAAAAGATCAATGGTTTCGTTGCTTGTATGGCACGTAGCGCCGTCTTGTTGAAAGTAAACGTTGTCCAGATCAATACCATCCAATTCCGGCCATAAAAAATCATTAATCATCTGTCGATAGCGCAATCCATTCCACGTAACTGTTGTTGAGGATAGAGAGGCCTTTCAACAATAACTCTTGGGTTTTCCGAGCCCCAGATGCGACAATTTTGCTTGTTGACGAAGCCATCGAGGTGGAAATGGGCCTCATCACTCAAGATGAGTTTTCGATGGAATTCCGGATCATTTTCATGCATTTCAAGGACCCAATCAGCAAAGACTCGACTCTTTATGCAAAATATGGTGTAATGACGTTTGTGGAATGCCTAATTCCAAAGAACGACGAGGAATGGACAAACCTGGGTTTTCTTCAACACTTTCGGCTACAGCAGCAATATTCTCGGCTGTTCTTGAGCGACGTGTACGGGTTTTATTCTTCACATCACTAACTTGTCCCGACAGCTCGAATTTTTCTACCAATTTCTGTATTACGGTCCGACAAGGTGCTTCACGACGACCCAAAAATGTTCGAGTTTTACGAACCGTCTCTGCCACATTTTCACCATTTTTATAGTGAATTTAAATAATTTCAATGCGTTGTTGAATCGTGTATCGTTCCACTTTTATTAATGGCGTAGATTCTACTTGTCAAATGTCAAAAAATCACAGCTCCCAAAGTGACATCTACCGAAATAGCGGGCTAATTAAAATAACACCTCTTATTGGAAAACCCTTTATTATTGTTTAAAATTTTGTACAGGTGTATCAAACTTTTGTATTGTTTCAAATTCACTCAGTCATTTCACCACTCTATGTATGATATAACAATACTAACAATAAACTGATGTAATCTGTAGCCAAGTAATATACGAGGTGTGATCAAAAAATTTGGTGAATGAATGTTTATAGCAGCAACTTCTAGAGCTTTATCCATTAGAAGCATTCGACTGATAGCCTGATTCTTTCAGAACGTCAATGTTAAGGTTACACAGGTTGTGACTTGTCAGTCGGCTTCCAGAGTATGAAGAGTAACGTTATGTTTACCATGTCTATCTCACATTATGGATTCCGAACAATGTGTTAATATTACATTTTGTTTTAATTTAAAAAAAAAGTGCCAAAGAATCTAGTAAATAGTTAAAATCAGTATATAGTGATAATGAACTGACTCTGAAGACTGTCTATATATAATTTGAGCGATTTAAAAGCAAAAATGAGTGGGTTGAAGACGAGTAATGGTCGGGATATCCTTGAACCTCAAAAACATACGAAAAGTGTAAAAACTGCCAAAACGAATTCGTTCAAACAGGCGATTGACTATTCGAGAGCTTGGAGTAGAACTGAACATCTCGCCTGAGTCCGTGATAAGCCAGAAAAATGGATCAATGGCTTCCTCTTTCATCACTACAATGCTGCGTGCCACACCTCGCTCTAGGTAGGCGAGTTCTTTGAAAAAAAATATTATAATAAATCCTGTCTGTCCACATCCACCGTAACTCTCCGAATTTAACACCATGCGACTTTTGGCTCTTACCAAAATTAAAAACTGCACTAGAAGAAAAACGTTTGACACCTTTTTCGACATTTAGAAGGTCACGACAGAGCAGCTGAAGGCCGTTCCGAAAGAACCCTTCCAGAAATGCTTCCAATAAAGCAATCAACATTGCGATAAGTGCATCGCTAGCCAAGGAGAGTACCTACTTTGAAAGAGAATAATTCGAATTTTTTCGTAATAAAACCATTCACCGTATTTTTTTAATCACACCCCGTAATATAAGTAATTAGTTTCCAGATGCGACAATTTTGCTTGTTGACGAAGCCATCGAGGAGGAAATGGGCCTCATCACTCAAGATGAGTTTTTAATGGAATTCCGTATCATTTTCCTGCATTTCAAAGACCCAGTCAGCAAAGACTCGACGTTGTTGATGATCGGCCGGCTTGAGTTCTTGTGTTAACTGAACTTTATAAGCCTTAAGACCCAAATCTTTATGCAAAATACGGTGTAATGACGTTTGTGGAATGCCTAATTCCAAAGAACGACGAGGAATGGACAAACCTGGGTTTTCTTCAACAATTTCGGCTACAGCAGCAATATTCTATGCTGTTCTTGAGCGACGTGCACGGGTTTTATTCTTCACATCACTAACTTGTCCCGACAGCTCGAATTTTCTACCAATTTCTGTATTGCGGTCCGATAAGGTGCTTCACGACGACCCAAAAATCTTCGAGTTATACGAACCGTCTCTGCCACATTTTCACCATTTTTATAGTGAATTTTAATAATTTCAATGCGTTGTTGAATTGTGTCTCGTTCCATTTTTATTAATGGCGTAGATTCTACTTGTCAAATGTCAAAAAATGACAGCTCCAAAAGTGACATCTACCTAAATAGCGGGCTAATTAAAATAACACCTCTTATTGGAAAACCCTTTATTTCTAGAACGGTTTGTCGGATCGAAAAAATGATTATACCCAATTTTATAGGATTTCGTATTCTGAAGAAGTTTTTAGTACAATAAAAATGTCTTGGACTGATCGTTTTCACAGTATACGTAAAAAACCAAAAATTTTATATGGCAACACCAAGAAAGAGTTGCCTGATTTAGTCCATCTTTGAAATTTTATTTGCTAGTACAATGAAAGCACCATGTACCAAATTTCAGCTCTCTATATCGATGCGTTCTCAGGCAGTGTCCAAATATATAATGGAAAACGAAAGTATGGCAACCCCACGAAGGAATTGCCCAATTTGTCTCATATTCGAACTTAATTTTTTCTGGAGTTATCGTGCGCACAGACGGACGGGCATGCAAAAATCAAAATAACTTTTAATAAATATTATGCATGTGCATGGATGTCCAATCCATTTTGTTCTACCATCATTATTTCTAGCAATTACAAACGGAATGACAAACTTAGTATACCATATAGATTTCATCTAGGGTATAAAAGGAGTCTGTTGATGTTATGGAGAAACCGAAATGACTATAGTAGACTTTAGTTAAGGTAATCCCGTATTACTTATCTAATCTTATAATTTTAATTGATTACATAAATAATATGTAGGCAATTGTATTGGTTTCTCATCTGTACCTTTAATACAAAACAAAACTGTACCACTAATAAAACTAATAAAAAATCTTTAATTGAAGTACACCTGACCCTCGATTTACACGGTGGATTCGTGCTCCAAGAGTACTCTGTAAACCGAAACCGTGTAAATCGAGACCATGTAAATTGAAACTGTGCAATAAAATTTATGTTATACTTATATTGAAAAAGTAGACGTCTAAAGTAAAACAATATTACACATATATTAATATATTTTGATATTAGAATGTAGTTTTTCATAAATTCCCCTCGAACATACATATTAAATCGAAAAAACAAAAACTTAATTAGTATTACATGAATTAATTCAATAAAGTTAGAGGTTATCCGCTCTATTGAAAAAGGTTTCCACTTTAAACAATCTACGCTGGCTGTTTTTATCGATGTAGAAGGTGCCCTTAACAATGTCCTTCATAGAAGTTCACTGAAACGCTAACAAAACATGGAGTGAATCGATCCCTAAAACACTGGATTACACACATGTTAAACAAAAGAACTGTCTTTGCCGAACTGGTCCAGAGAGGCACCCTCAAGGCGATATTTTTTCACCTTTGTTGTGGGTACTCATTATGGATAATGTCTAACACTCTAAGGCTTACCCGGATGGGCACAAAGCAGTATGTTACGCCGACAACCGGTTGATCTTGGTCACCGGTAGGTACGAATCTGAACTTTGCGAACTGGTGCAGAATGCGATCCAAACGGACGAGGGTACAGATTTCGGACTTTGCATTAATCCATTGAAAACAGATTTATGCCTCTTTACTAAGACATAGAACACTCCACTGAAAGACAGAGAAAATATCTAGGTATCATATTAGATAGAAACTTAAGCTGGCAACCAGACATTGAGGATAGAACGAATAAAGCACTTCGAAGCTTGGCGATGTCCTGCAAATCCATAGGGAAAAACGTGGCGACTTTAACCATAGATGATCCTTTGGATCTATACTAGCATCATCCGATCCATGCTAACCTACAGTTCTGTGGTGTGGTAGAAGGCAATGGAGCTCGTTAATCATCTCGGGATATTGGAGAAGATTCAACGATTGTGTCTTCTTACTGTAAGTGGCGTTCTCAAGTCAACCAGCTCGAAGGCTCTTGAGCTCATCCTCGACACATCCCTTTCATATACACGTCAAAAAGGGGGCGTCAATCGCTGCACTTAGGCTGCATCTTAATCCGAGCTGGATTCACACTGGTACAAGAACTGCACATGAATCCATCTTTGAATTGGTGTAGTCCATCGTACTTCCCCCCCACTATGCCGAGCAACTTTAAATCGAAAATTCCAGATAGGGTAGAATGGGAATCACATTCTGTGCTTCAACTATTGACAAACCCTATCATATACATATACAGACGGCTCCAAACTGGAAGAGAACACTGGAGAAAGTGTTTTCTGCTAGGATTCTCACATGGAAATTTCCATTCACCTTGAAAGTCATGTAACAGTTTTCCAGGCGAAAATCAAGCCCATCCTTGAAGCGGGAAGGTATCATCTAAACTCAGGTACTAAGAACAAGGAGATTGCAATCAGCTCGGACAGCCAGGCAGCTGTTAAGGCCTTGTCAAAACCTTTTTACAACTGCCAAACTTGTATCTGAATGTAAAAATACCCTGAATTCCCTTTCTCGGAACAACGGCGTACTGATGCTTTGGGTGCCAGGTCATAGCGGTATTAGCGGTAAAAAAAAAGGCGGATGAACTTGCTCGTCTTGGTGCAACCTCGGAAGAAATCTCCTCCATAATTGAGATCGCACCAAAATACCTTTGCTTCTACTATCTCGACCTGAGCCGACTGCCAAAACGGTCGCCTTTGCTTTGATGACCGCTCAGGTAGAACAACAAAGGAGCTGTGGGGCTTACCCAACCCAAATGAAACGAAAGAGTTACTGAAACTAAGCAAGCCCACCCTGAGAACTGTAGTGTCAATTCTCACTGGACACTCGTTACAGACTCCCAGGCTCACACCTCCTGGAAAAACTGTGTTGTGGGCCAATTTTGAATTTTATTAGAGCGTCCGAGCAATTGCTCATAAGTCTGAAGGGTGAAGAATGGGCCTTGCTGTAGCCAACGTTCCAGGGATTCTTTCCGGATTCCAAGCTCGTTTCAATCCAATCCCAATCCATCTCTATTTAATACACTAATACACACTCCATAGAACATTCCTGGAGAAAATTGTTCCGATTACTAGAAAAGTCTGCCGTCTGCCATCGCAACTGTGTTTAGCCCTTAATTCCTATCCTATTTTTTACTGCATTCTGTTCTGTTGCATTGTGGGCCTTGTTCTCCTCTTTTGAAAGCTCAGAACTCAAGCATAAATATTTTCAAGCTCATTCAAAAGAAAGCATGAACGCACAAGCAACCCCATAATATTTCATTGTAATGCATCCTATTCGAACTGAGTAGGCGATATAACTGTATACTACATAGTAGTTTTTTGAATTCTAAATTTGCGCGATTGTTTTTTTTTTTTTTTTAATTTTTGTGACCGTGTTAAAGTGAAAATTAGTATAACATAAATGAAATTTTTCCTTATTTTTTCAGTCGTGTTAAACCGAAACCGTGCAAATCGAGTACCGTGCAAATCGAGGGCTAGGTGCTAGGGCGCACCGAGAGGAGGGACGAACGGGACCGGTCCCCCTCCAGAAGGTCAGTTTTTTAAAGATAATTTTCAAATTATGTATAAAATATAATCTGTATATTATTACAAAGTCCGATAAAGTACAATAAAACCTTTAAGTATATAATAGCAGTTCTTAAGAGCTCAGATGATCGCAGGACGCGACCTTAGAGCCCTATTTTTCCGACTCCTTTTGAACTTGGGACACCTGTGCCCCCCCCCCCCCCCCCAGCAAAATCCTGGGTGCGTTACTGGCTAGGTGTAATCATAAATAAGGGCATGTGTCTGAAATTGTTTGGTTTTAATTTTTTTTTTGTTTTTTAATTAACCCGAGCATACTTATATTCAAAATTTCCCTTATCACTAATTATCTACAAAATACAAGTAAAGTGTAGCCGTATATGTACTGCACTTCCATAAATGTTCAAAATTATCCATAGAAAATTCTTCGTCTTCTTCAACTTCCTTAAAACTCTCGTAAGACATGTGGCATAAATGAAAATAATTCATCTAATAATCTCCAAACTACAAAAAAAAATATCATAGGAGGTAAATTCCAGAATTTCATTAATAAAAAATCCTCTTGCGTGTAGACGACAGCCTTAATTTTATTAGTGGGCACCGGTGGAGCTCGAACCTAGATCCATAGAATATTGTGTAATTCTGTTAGCCATCATTACACCGCATCGATACCTTAAAAGCAAATATTTAATTCATAAAAATATACCACAAATCAGGCCTACACCATACCATCATAAAATCCGCAAACCATCATCAACCAAATGAAAATGAGCATCATCTAATTCAGTCACATGTTTTGACCACAACCCGCTGCCGGCCGGTTCTTATTTTAGATTTGCCTCTAATACTCCTGAAATTATTAAGAAGTAAATGTATATACATATACCTACCTACACTTACATATATATATGTTATTTGTGTAATTTTCAAAACACGCCGAACCAAGAAATAATTCTCTGCTTTAGTAAATTGTAACATGATCGGATTTCCCAGTCTCTTTTAGTCATTTGCGCATGCCATTCAGCTTTTGAATATTGTTTTCCTTCTCCGTTTATTTTCGTACATACAAATTTCTACACACCCACACATTTACACATATGTATTTCTATTCCTTGAAAAATATTTTGATTTATATCACAGTTAAATTTACATAATAATTCATGTATACTAAAAATTAAAACATTAATTTTATTAATTAACCTAAGTATGTAAAAATGTTATGTTTTCAGTTTTATGTAATAATATAGACGAAAAATAATTCCTTCCCGCATTTGATGATTTCAAGCCCGGACATGCTCCATACTTCTTTACATTCCATATGCTAATTATTACTATTGAATGCAAGGAAGCATGGAACTTTCATAGGCGATTTATTTACGCGGGGTTTATGTAGAAGGAAATGCGAAATATTTAAAGAATTTTTGAAATCTATAGAAATTAAAAATGAAACAAAAAAACAACGCACACAAAAATCATTTGGAACTTACCATTTGCCAATTTTCTGTTTCACACATGTTCTACAAATGATCTTGCCTTTTACTTGGTATATTGTGACTGCTTGCAACCTTAAGGCAGTCAGTCTCTGATGCAACCGGAGATAATCCGACCTCTAAGTTCACTGCACTTAGTTTAGGATAAATTTTAAGATAATAATGCGCGCGCATTTGCAGTTTACAATCCTCAACTGATGGTAGCCATGTGTTTTTTCTAATATGTATATATTAACTGTTAAGGAAGACTATGGAATATGAAAGCATAATTGTGTTACCTACCTGTGAGAAAACAATTTGTATAGCAAAAATTAAAAAATAAATAAAATGTGTTTGCTTTTTTATTTATACATTAAAAGTTACTCTAAAAATTTATTTTCGTCCGATTTTCCAAAGTTAGTAGCATAAGACATTAAGAATCACATTTAAGTAGGCTCATATCAAAAAGCAAGCTTCTGGTAGATCAACAAGGAAACCCGTCGTATTGCGAGGCAATTGTGGCCTGCATATGACAGGAAGAAGACAAGAGAACTCCTTAATGGTAGCAGAACAACAAAACCAGGAATTTAGTAAGGGTTATCATTGGGGACTATGCTAGAAGACTGGAAATAGCGTCTAACGATTTGTGCAGGAGCTGTAAGGTTTCGAAGAAAATCGAGTCCGTCAAACACGTACTTTGCGAGTGCCCCGCTCTAATCAATAAAGAGGTAAGCTATTAGGCAGCTACTTCTATTCAAGTCTGGGCGAGCTGCAAAGCAAAGAGTTCAGATGCATCCTAAGCTTCCTAAGGGAAGCAGAATGGATCTCGGATGGATTTAAAGGTTATGGCATGAGGCCAATGGACCAACTGGAAATTTAAGTGAAGCAGTGATGGTTTGCTTTTTTTGTTTTTTTTTTTCTAAATTGAAGAATTAAATAATAATTGTCTAATTAAACAAGTTTTCGACCAATTTTATAAGGAAATGAAATAAATAAAAACCTTGAAATAAAATTTAAGCCAGGTTACACTCGATGATGAACGCTTATAATACATAATCACTCTAATACCTACATGGCATGTACTATATGTCACATATAATCCAGCTGTTGTACTACTGAAAAAATACGATTTTGAAACTAAATAAAGGAAGAGATACGGCAGAAACTACATTCTAGATATAACTATCTATAGTTACCGACGACATTATTCATTCGGAATAATGAAAAAAGTAAGTTTAATAATTGAAAAAGTGCCCCTGTACAATTAATGATTTCCAGCCGAATTTGCGTTCAAAACAAAAAAAAAAAAAAAACGAAACATAAAAAGCTCCCCGATTTCATTTACAAGCTCCTTCAGTATCCATTGATTAAGAAGATGCCACTAAAATTTCAAATTCCGAGTTCCTGGATTCACAAAAATACTTACAAGAATTGTAAAAATAGGAGACACAACAAAATAAACAAATTAAAATTTTTTTAAATAAAACAAAACCCTTTATCAGATGCTCCGCCATCTACTGTTGTCTAGTAGAACTAAAATCACAATTTCCGTGAAGGAAAGGTGTTTTTTTTTTTAATTGATTTTAATTCATTGAAAAAATTAGTCTGTTTGCTAGAAATATCTCATTCTAAATAATAGTACAAAACTGTGACTGAAAACATATCCAAAAATAAAGAGAACGGACATTAACTTATAGTTACAACTCTATAGCCCTATAGTCGTGTTAAAAGATCACAACGAGATGATAGAATCAATTGCCTTTCAAAAAAATCCTTTTTGCATATTCCTCCTACAACAATTTTTTGTTTCTATAGGTAAATATCCTGAATCCATAATAATAATTATGTAAAACAATGTAAGATTTGACTCAAAAAAGCGTATATAACCATTTATTTTGCTTTCTGATTGACCGCTACCGCAAGTCATTATGAAAAGTGAAATTTAAAAAAACAAATATGAAGGAAACAGATCGATGAAATTCAACTGCTGCCGGATAAGGCGAGCACATATACAACTTTGTAGTTAAAGTACCGTTACCCGTAAAAGACAGTTGTTGGTAAATTTAGATAGAATGTATATACATATGTGAGAGCAAATAATAGAAATACTTTTTTTAACTCTTCTTCCAGTATCGGTATTATCAAAAATTTACCAGTAATGCTGCTGTATACCCTTCGCCCTTCGTAAAGCAAAAAATCCGGTTTTCTGGTTCTATCACTACGGAGTTATCAAAGTAACCTTAAAACTCATGTCATTAAGTCAAAAAACAATATATGTACAATTGAAGACAAGATAGTTTCTCATATTGAACGATTTTTACTTAATTCACTAATAGATGTCGCAAAAATAGCATTTCTTTTCTCTTTCTTACATATATACTTACTTATATAACTGTATTTATTGAAAGCATTTTTGCACACATGTTACCACAGACGATTTTTTTACTGGTTTAATTTTCCCAGAACTTCAATGGTGTACTGTGCGTTTATACGATTTTAAAAGTAGCATCTTTTAAAGAATAATTGTCTTCCAAAAGTAGGATTTGGAGGCTTCGCGATACAGTTATATATATAGAAAGAGACAAAAATCCGACATGATTCTCAGACAGTATAATGAGAGAGGAAAAAGTTACAGTCGCCCTCCAATGATCGCACAAAAAAAACAAAGCAAAAAAAAAATGCTTAAAACGAAAATTCTGGTAATTTTGTTAGCCACTGTATGACAAAAATTGCAACGAGTAAAATTCATGAAATATTTGTGTTTTAGTTAAGGTGTAAAATTCTACTCAAAAGTACTCATTTGGCTAAATGAATCAAATCAAGTAGTAAAACAAAAAAAAATAGCAACACAAAATTTTGTAAAAATAGTATAGGTTTTCCTAAAACAATTTAGCAATGGACAAAAAAAAAATCGACTTTGGTATTTTCCATGGCAGTTAGACTAAACTGAGTTGCGCACGAGTTACTATGAAATAAAAGCGTTTTCCGGTATATTCTATGGACCACTACACATTATCAGTTGTTTATAATTTTTACATAACTGAATTGAGTTCGTATGTATTACTACACTCTCAAAACATATCCAATTCATAAGGCGCTATTAAATCATTATAAGCAAAATCGTCATAAGAGTTTAAAAAGAAATTTAAACACGTGAAATATGTGCAACGGCCTTAAGCGTTAAATCAAATGTCAATATCAGCCAGAGATTTTTTTTATGATGTTTTTTAAATTTCATTCGAAACACCCTGTATATTTATAACTAAAAACAGTATCCTAGATTTTCGCATGTCTATTGAAATATTATAGATGAAATGAATGATATGCTGTCGATCTGTTCTAAGATACTTTAAAACTTCTCCGATTTGTTGATTCATTCAGGATATTGCCAAAAATCATTTTTAAAGGTCAAGTATATGAAAAACTTTCATATTGTTCAATGTCATCTATAATCAATGAATATCAACGCTATCGTAGTTAAACCTGTTTAAAAATCCACGAAAACGTGATAGATAAACTATATGAAATAATTTTTCTGATGTTATCTTCTCCAGTTTTACTTTTAATTCTTTCTATTCTATGATAAGTACATAGTCATAAAAATACATAAAATACATAAAAATTTACTCGTCACTTGCGATAGCTCCTGGGAAATTTTTAGTGGCTAAATGACATTGGCCCTAGTATTGAACTTTGTGAAATCCCACAAGATCTATAGAAGAGCCCAACTAGAATTATTTTTAACTTGTACGTTTTGCAAATATTTAAAATTTTAGACTTTCTAAATAAAAAGGCTATCTTTGCCGTCAAGTATATTTATTAATGGGTTTTATCCCTAATAGAATGACTTTAACTTAAAAATGCAGAAAAATCTAACATTTCGACCTAGCAATCAGAAAGGTCTCATCAGTATGATTATCTCTAATTGCCTACCACAGAATGATATTATGATATGATATTATAATAATATATGGTAGGCACTCAGAGATAACCATACTGATGAGACCTATCTGATCGCTAGTTCGAAAAGTTCAGTTTTTCTGCATTTTTAATGCATTTTTTAAAAAATTAATTGAAATTACTATTTTCATTGAATTTCAGTCTGCTGTGGACAAGATATTGTCCAGCTTGTCTTTAACTTACACAATATCATTCGAAAACTCTAACTCGAGGCCTTAACCTTTTCAAGTAGAAAACAAAAGCTAATTACTCAATGTAGAAAGTGTTTTAATCAAAAACTTAGTCAAGCGTATAATGGTTACAACATTTTTCTTTGTTTGCCATTATCAGGATGAAGGTTGATCTAAACCAACTACTTTCAACACAAGCAATGGAACGAGTTCTTTTCTTTTCCTTACATAACGCAGTAGTAACAGCTCATCAAGCCAATTTATAATAGATTTACTGAATTCGAATCATGTAGATTTACGATAATACAAAATTTTTGTTCAAAAATAAATGAAAAAGAAGAAATACGAATAACGAATCAAAGTGATCGCTTCTGTATCGACACAGTAACTGAAACCAATTTTGAAGTAAATTAATATTAGTCCACAAAATAATATCGCTGTTGATCACAAGACACAGTCTTTCAAAAATTCTGATCAAAATTTGGAACCATCACTTATTTCGGTGAACTCGTATATCCTGCGCATCTCAGAACTTTTTATTAATTTGAATTAAACAAATTTTCAGAATTTTCAAAATTTAAAATCCACAATGCGCTTTATCATCTGCATATTGTTCATAATACTTATAATTATGAACTGCAGAGTAATTTTTGTAAATCAAATAATTCGAAAAAAAAAAACAATCTTATCATAATTTTTATCTCTAAGTAAAAAATTTTCAAAAAATCAAAAAAAAATCGGAAATTTTCATTTCAAATTATTATGAAATTTATAAAATCTCCAACATATTTGAAAATTTTGCAAGTCATGCAACACTTCAAAATTTACATAAAAGAAACTTCTCGTAAATGTCTATATTTATAACAAAATGTCATCAACAATTTTAATTTTCAATTTGCGGTTGTATATTTTGGGAAATATAAAAAATAAACTGAAAAAAAAGAAGAAATCTTCTTGAGTCATTCAAAAAAATTAATATTTTTTTTCTTTGGGGTGTACGAACTTCACTTGACATTTTGCTTTCATAGTGAAAATACGAACCATGATACAAAAAAAAATTATCTTCAAATTGACTTGACCAAAAAATTTGAAAGTCATGTTGTCAAATTTCTTTTGTGAAGTTGCCATTTTTATTTTCAAAAATATTTTCTTCTTTTCAATCCGAATTCGTTTTTTTTTTCTTTTTGTCTTAATTTATTCTTTTTTTTTCAAATCATCATCAGAATTGAATAAAAAAAATCACGGTAAAAACAAAATATGTCATCGGAAGAAAAATAGAATTGGCGCGCGCGCACCCCCGTGCCCACCCACATTAATTGAAAATATTATATAACAAACAAAATGAAAAAATTTCATAATTTTTAGTAAATTTCTTAATTTTCATTTAAAATCAATAGGAAATTTATTAATAAAATTTAAAAACTAAATTTAGAGAAAAATTCATATATGAAATTTGATATGCTTTCTGGGTGAAAATATTTTTAGAAAACTATTTTTGACACACTTTTTCTATCTCGACAAAAAAATGCGCAATTGATTCATCAAAATGAATACTGAACGCTTCATATATAATGAGAATATACCTATATAGAATTCACACTCATATATTTATGTATATGTAATAGTCATTAGCAAATTACACAATATCAAATTGAAATTGAATCACTTTTTTTTTTACCATTTTGTTTATAAAAATTGTTTTTATTACTTTTATTATTTTTTGCTTTATTATTTTTCACTTTTCTCACACATTTCTAATATTATTTTAAATATTTTTTTTTTTTTTTTGCATAAAGTACCATTATATTCACCATAATCAAATCATCGTCAGTTCGTCGTCATCCATCACTAGTAAAAAAAAAAAAAAAGCAAAAAAACAAAAACAAATATACTTATTTATTTAAATTAAATATCCGCACCTAAACTATTCCATGGCAGTTTTGCAACTAATGAACTTTCCCGGGGTGTTGACTAAATTCATCGCGACAAAATAAATACACGAAGAGTTGTATGTAATACGTATATAGGATCCATATCTATATATATATATATATACACAGAACAGCACATCTAATATTTAATTTCATTGATTCTGTATAACTAGTAGTAGTATGTATATTTTCGAATATAAATATATAAAATAATAATAAAAAATAAAAACCAAAAAAAAATTTTTTTTTTTATAAATATAAAACTATAGAGACACTTTCACAAAAACTATTACTACACAAAAGTTATATAAAAAAATACGAAAAATTTTCTCAGTTAATTTAACTTTTAATCAAAAAACTATTGGATGTTGACTGATCAACTTCTAAAGAAGAAATGCACTAAAGGATGCAGAATTTTTAGTTACTAGCTGACTTAGTAGAAGAAAATATAAAATACATTGAAACGAAAAAAATTATATATCCCGATGATACTACTGAAGATGATGATGCTGATGCTGATGCTGATGATGAGAATAAGAGAATATCTATAGCCCTACCCAGACTCGTGTCAAGAAAACTGTGTAAGGGGTCTAAAAATGGCCACAAGCCGTATTGTAAAACTAGTAAAGTCCGCATGCGCATCTCAACTAACATAAACTAACAACTACCACCTTCACGTAAGAAAATCTTCAGAAAAATCATCCTATCGTCCGTCATACAATATAATGTATGTATGTGTATATTCAAAAAACTCGTGCATGTAAGTATGTCCAATGTCCATGTAGTTATTCCACCGATGGATACTGACTGAAATATATTTTAGGAGAGCTCTGAAAATCTTTTTTAATTTTCCTGTTTTTTTCTTTTCCATTTTTTTTTTTTCATCATTATTTTCATCTGAATGTACTCTGTAAAACAGACAAGTTCCACGTTGTCCTAAAACAAAACAAAAAAAAAACTTCTTGTTGCCTCCTTGGGACACGAATGCGAATCGTCTTGAATTGCTTTGCGTTGCCTCGCTCTGCGATGTTTTGTGTTTTTATTTTTTTTGTAATATATTGCGCATACGGCGATCACATGTGTCTACGTTCCAACTGTAGGGGGTAGACGAACAACTCATTCTATACTATACCGCGGGATTAATCTAAGCTAAAAGTAAAAAAAAAAAATAAATAAAAAATGAAAATTATAAAATAAATTTCACATGTGGGGTATAATCTAAAGTTTTTCGTAAGGGATGATGATCTCTCTCTCTGTTGAATTACAACACTTGATCAAATCTTACTCTAGAGTATAGTTGAAAATGTCCAAAATACTGGGTTGCAATTAATACATATGTAACAAACAGTGAGTAGACAAAAGATATGAAATTTCTAAAAATAGTAATTATGAAGATTTTTTTTGTTTTTCATTTTTACGAAGGTATTTTAACAGTGAATTGTGGGATGTCCATCATATAATAGGGGAGGCTTACACACAGCTTCCCAAGAGCTTAAGTTTTTTTTTTTTAAATACTTAGAAAGTACTGCACTTGTATATAAAGAGAAAAAAATTTATACTCAGATCCTGTCATCTCTGTCACCTCTAAAGCTAATTTTATATCATTTTCTGGCATAATAATTCACAAAAAAAAAACAAAAAAATTTTTTTTTGTTCTAAGTGATGATCGAAGCCTTAGAAATTGCGAAATTTCTTGGAAAGATGTTTACTGAATGTTTAGGTAAATAATTGTTGGAAAATATCAGAAAGCCTAAATTTTCCTCTAACTAACAGAATTTACATACAAACGATAAAGAACAGGGAATCAGATGTGCGAACCTGTACAAAAATCATGGCTAAAAATGCATTTAAAGTAAAATTTTGTTATCTTGTTCGAAATGAGAAGCTCTAACTATAGACAGAATTCTAATAGACAACTCCCGCTTGATTCGATCTTATAACCATTTATGGAGTTTTATAACTGTCTGTAGAAAGTAATTTTTGATTCAACTAATAGATGTATACCTATATGTAGAGTAGGTATTAATTAAATATCGTCGAATATTGAAATTTTGAATAAAATCCTAAAAATTATTAAAATAATGCAAAAACAAAAACTGGTCTGAATATAGAGCCTTACATAACGCCACATTTATAGTGCTCCTCCTCTCATCAAGACCTATCACCATGTCTCCCCAGACACCCAGACGAGTATTTTATGTTTCAAATTTTCTTTTCTTTTTTTTTATATTTAAAGTTGACTTATGAAAGTGAATCATCAAGAAATGTGTCTCATTATGCAAGGCTTTATATTTGGAGCAATGTCTTTCAGCACTTAAGTATTTAATGATTTTCAGGATTATATTCAAAATTTCAATATTCATTATGTACGGAGACGATATCATACTCATATTTCTCTTTCAATAATCTTGTTTTTTTTCTCTTTTTTTTCTCTTTTTTTTTTATCATTTATTTTGTGCAAATTAAGATCTCTCTAATTCAGTGCAATATCATATGTTTTTCTTTTCTTAATCTTAATCTACATAAATGGCGAACTTCTCTTCTTCTATCGCTGCTTAAGTGTTTCTCTTTATTATTAACAATAGTCTCTGCTAGAACAGAGTAAAAGTGATGATTGATATTCTGTACCAACTCTCTTCTGGGCTGAATGTCATCTCCAATAATACTAGGAATGCCTGTTGCCTGTGCCTTCACGCAATGAGGCGTCAATATTGTTGAGGACTGATGCACCCAATGCACTCTACAAAGACCAGCTTGGTGCTCTTCTCCAGAAGACGTACGTTTTGGGTACTTTGTTTTTCCAAAGCTCTTTGGACACGCTCTGTTACCATGTTTACATGCAGGGTTGAACCAGGGTTCAACTCGGGTTCAACTCGGGTTCAACTCCATGTATACTCAGATCGAGTTGAAATTGGTCGACTCGACTCCTCGACTCGACCACGCTTATCTGGCGTAGTCGAGTCGAAATGGTGTCTTATAAACGCGGATTGAATAGTCCAGTTGACAGCTAACAGTTGGGACTTATTTCGTTTGCTCGTTAGTCGAAATTTTTGTGGGTTGTATATTTATTGTGACTTTATTTTGTTTAAATAAATAAAATTTCCATCACAAAAAATACCATACATAAAATGTTATGTTGAACTGTCACTTCAACTATTTTTGAATCCGTCCTCAACTCAATCTCTCAACCCTGCATGCTCAAAAACACGGGTCGAAAACTCAACTCAATCTCGACTCAATCTTTCAATTCTGCAGTAAACATGTAACTGTCTCTCCATGTCAAGCTCAGGCAGATGGCAAAAGGGCTGTCCGCAGATTGCGTTCATGAGTATGCTGGGAAAACTGCTAAACTGGCTTTAGTGTATGGTCTGTATGTCGAAAACCCTCTGGCCAGCATGCCACTTGATGCGATGGTACCAGAGCTTCGTTTTTGGCTTCGCTTCTCTGTTAATTTTCCTGTAAGGGAATCGTGGACTGACGGAAGTGCCTTACCAAATCCTCCCCGGCCGGCTCTAAAAAATTTACCGGACGGCTCTCTCACTAATGAGCAAGCCAGGGCGGGGGTTTACTTTTCTGAACCTGACATTGGGATGGAGAATTCACTGTCTTTCAGGCTGAAGTCTTCGCCATCGCAATGGCAACGAGGATAGTCCTTGATATGGAGATTAAGGAAAGGAACAATGAAATCCTTTCGGATAGTCAGGCAACCTTGATGGCTCTGTGTAGCCCTCGGATAACATCTAGGTTACTATAGGACTGCAGGTCGTCTGTGGAAAAGTTGTATATCCGCAGCATGGTGTTATTACAGTGGGTTCCTGGTCACATGAGGATTATAGGAAATGAAAGGGTGGACCTTTTAGCTAGGACTGGCTCTATTTACTTGTTTCTTGGACCGAAACCGGTCGTAGGCATTGCCACCTCGAGTATCGGATCTCTCATAAAAGCGGATGTTTATTGGAAACATCAGCAGAGACTAGCAAACCTCAGTACTTTCATGTGTACAAAACTTTTTCTTGAGAAGCTCAATAAGAATAACTCTCATTTTCTCAGGGGGCTCGGAAGGAAATAATGTAGAACTGTGGAAGGCTCTCCTTTGGACAATATCCAATAAAGCTAAGGCTGTGCGAACAGCCCCGGCCCAGATGTGGGAATTGATTCCATTCTAAGTCTGATGTTTGACTTGTATAGAAAATAGAAGATGTAATCTGTCCAGCTTAAACTGAGATTAATTAAAACATTCTTTTCAATGAATTTACAAAATGGATTGAGATGCAAAAAAATATCGAACTTTTCTTAATGCCAAGAATGCATAAAGACGGTGCATCATAAATCAATGTTCTAATACAAAAAACGGGAGTGGAAAAATTATGATCTTGTTTACAAGAGACGAAACAACTTTAATACTTAGATGCATTGAATTTAACGCGATTCACATTGATCTAACCGAGGATATTGGCACGATCGTTATTCAATGATCGAATCATGCAATCTTGTTTAATAAATTTGGAGTACGTAAGAGTGTCAAAGAAGTAAGCGAAATCAAGGGTAATGTCATCAGCGAAACTATGGATAGGATTGAAAGTAAAAGAAAGCAGATCATTCATGAAAATTTAAAAGAGAGTTAGAGAGATAGCGGAGCGCTAGGGCACGCCGGCATTTATAAGATGAGGTTCAAATGTAACGCCATCTACTACGACCAGTATTAAGCGACTGGATAAGAAACTTTCAATCCGTAATAGAAGAGGAGGGGAGTCACCAAGTGCTTTAAGTTTGACTAAAAAGGTTGAATGACAGACTCTATCAAAGGTCTTTGAAATATCCACGGCAACGATTTTGGACTCAGCAAAATTGTGAAGACTACAATTCCAATGTTCTGTGAAAAGAGTCAACAAATCTCCAGATGAACGTCCAGCCCGAAAGCCATATTAGTGATCGTTGATGAGTTGATTCGTTTCTAGATACTTCATTAATTTTGAATTAATGATAGATTCAAAAAACGTTGCAAGGATCTAAGCGATTACAATTGGTCGATAATTTGAGAGATCTCCTTTATTGGGAATAGACGGCTGAACGTGGGCTAGTTTCCAAGCAGTTAGAAATTTTACTGTCGAATAAGAGAAGTAGAATAATTTGCGCAGAGATTTAGCCAAGGCTGTGGCGCAGCTTTTAATTAACAGGGGTGAGAAACCATAAGAACATGCGGCCTTAGAGACGTTGAGCTCCTTAAGGATCTTGAACACATCTCTCGTATCGTACGGATGTCTATTGGTTCTTGTACATAACCACAAAGGAAATGCGAAACAGAAATATGTAAAGTGGATAAAAGATGAGACTTTGAAGGGAATCAAGCAGCCAAATATTAGCTTTATCTAGGGACTTAACAATCACTTCACCGTCGTCAACCAGTGAGGGTATTGAGGAACTGCTGAAGTTATTCCTGATGGTTTTGATCAAGGACCATAAACCTTTGTTGCTTTTGCAGATTTCCAAGATTCTTTGTCTAAAATTTTGGTCAACAAGAAATTTTTTCGCTGTGAATAATAGACTTGCAGGTGTTCTGTGAAATTTTGTAGACTTGTTTCAGTTTTGGACATGATGGCAATTGATAGGAGCGAAAAGCAGACTCTTTCGCCTTTATTGCTTGGTTGCACTTATGGTTAAACACAGAGCGATTTTGTTGTTGTTGAAATATGCTGTAAGAATGCGTACTCCTTTCGCACATGTCAAGACATAGAATGTCACTAAGATCTACTGTGTATTCATCAACATCCCTTGAAACAATACAGACCGACCAATCAATTTCTATAAGATACTGATTGAGGACGATATCAACTAACCATGGTGTTTTTTTTTTTTCAAAATACTATTTTCGTCCTAAAGGAATACAAAAAAGTTTCCTTATGACTTTCTTCAATTCTATAGCCATTCTGCGTAAGGTTGTTGCCCAAACTTCGAAATTTTTAGATTCAAGAAGAACACTTCTCTTCGTATTGCCTCAATCATTTTTATTTTTCATTTTTTTCATTACTCGCGTTTTATCTCCCTTCTTAGACATTTTGTTTTATTTAATTTGGATTTGGATCCACATTAATCAAAGTAACACAATGGGAGTGGTTTGATTTTTTGTTAACTATGAAATTTACAAGGCATGAAGAAAATATCCTCGACTTAAGTCACATAAACTCAAGCGCACTTCTATGCAACAAAGAATGCATGTTGATTTTATTTGCGATGCACTTTAGAGAATTGCCCAACAGATGGCTCTATAGGAGAAGTCTTCTTCATAAAAATTCCAAATATGTGTCATGTAAGTGTAGTAAATTTCATTCCCAAACAAAAACGAAAACCTATCATACATACGAGTATCTAAAATATGTGCATGCATCAGCACTATAGAATACAATTAACTCTTTTATTGTATTTAATTGTCATCTAAATATAAAATGATTTTTGTAAAATTACGTAATTAGAAGCGTTTATTCAATTATTGTTGAAATAATTTATTACCTCGGAATGTCCTTCAAATGAAAACTGGTTTCCATAAACATATCATAAAAAGGACATTTTCATATTGAACTTCGAACTAAGAAAATGGAGAGTCTCAATTCACGTGAATCTTTTAAGTATATTAAATTATCTACGCGAATCGGTGGAACGCGTCCAACTAAGCGATTTCGCATTTTATATAGATTCTACGGAGTAGTTTACCACATAAACTTGTTAATTTTTTTTCCAATGTCATTTGTTATAAATTTGTATTTCGTTGATAATAACACGGAACTGTTTAAGAATATTGCATGGTGTCTTAGTATGATAACCGTAAGCATTAAATGTATGGTATTAATTCCTGTATTTAAAAAATTCCATGAGAATATTAGAGTGATTCTATCTAAAATGGACAAACGTTTAATATCGACAAATGAAAAGGAAGTGATTCGATCGATTATAAATTTCAATCAAATAATTCACATAATTTACTTATGTTTCGGACTCGGAATGTTTACACTTTTGGTCGCATTTTCACTGATTACGAAAAATCACCTAATGTTTCCTACCTGGTTTCCATTTGATTGGAAAACATCAAGAAAAAATTTTTTTATTGCATTCGGATATCAATTTGTGAACACTTTAATGGCATTAATTTCAAACATTACAATGAATATGATTCCGATAGTGAACATAATTGTTCTCACAGGTCATACTCGCGCATTATCAATGCGAATTCAATTAATTGGAAATGATGCCGATAAAACTCCTGAAGAAAACTACACGGAATTGGTGAAATGTATCGAGGATCAAGGAAATCTTAACGAGTAAGTTTTTATTTTTTATTGAGCAATATTTAATGGTTGAAATTGAATTTCTCTATATTTAGATATTTCTTCGAAATAACGCAGATTATATCTAGATCTATATTTGTGCAATTTGTTATGACAACTTTTACCATCGGCGTTGCTATAGTTTACTTTCTTTATGTTAATGAAAGTTTAATTGAAAAAATAATCGGTTTTGTATACCTTCTTGGAATTATAACTGAAGTTTTGCCTTGCTGTTACTTTAGTGATGAATATACGAATGCTGCAGACCAATTAACAACTGTAATTTTCAACTGTAATTGGATTGATCAAAATCCAAAGTTTAAGAAGGCGATAATTATTTTTATGCAACACTCTCAAAAGTCGAATGTAATGCTAGCTGCCAAACTGATTCCGGTTTCATTGCAATCTTTTTTGATGGTAATTTTGCGATTTTTAGTATTCATAGAGTTAAGAATATTAATGAATTTAAATTATTTGCAGTTATTGAAATTCTCATTTTCACTGTTTACTGTCCTCAGGCAATTAGATTCGTAATTTGTGGAGATCATAATATGTATTAAAGTTCTGAGACCAGTACAGCACCATAATTAATGTCAATAATAAATTTTCTCCCACTTTACTAATTTGGTGAATAGAAAGTGATTTAAATGTATATGTTGGTCACGAACTCTTTATGGAATATTATAAATGTATATGTACACGTTTGACCGACTAATTACAACACAAATGTGTAATTTTCTTGTAATCTTAATAAATATTTAATAAATCAATATGCACATATTAAATGGTATTTTTACTAGTAACTTTTAGAAAATGTAACAATTAATTATAAAATTTCATTTTCTATTTTTTTATTATTAATAAACCAAAAATTTAAATATTCAAGTCAATTTTGCAAAAACCAAAAATTGATAAAAAGAAATTAATCAAACAATTATTTACACGGTGTCCTATAAATTCAAATACAAAAGTGATTTATTGTTTAAATATGAAATAAAAATGTTTAGTTCCTATAGTTACACAAAACAAAAGTCCCTTAGCAGTACACATGCCAAAAAAAAAATACAATTTGTATCACTCTTGTTTAGATAGAGGAGTGCGATGGAATTCATACGTGAAACTTATTGTTAAAAAAATTATTAAAGGAATGAAACCTTGTGAAATTTTTCGAGGCCTGCGAAATGTAGATATAAAGCGGGACTTCATATATAAAACAATTAAACGGTATAAGAAAACATCCTCTGTTAACGGTCGTAAGAGAAGTGGACGTCCACGGACTGCGCGTACTAGGCAACGCATTAAGATCGTAAGCGAGCAGATTCGGCGAAATGAAGGTCGTTCGGTGAGAAGAATAGAAATTTGGAGTCTCAAATTCTTCAGCGTAAATAATACTCACCAAGGATCTAGGAGCAAACCCATACAAAAAACAGAAAATTCATGGAGTTTTAGCCTCATCCAAGGAAAAAAGAGCTGCAAGAGTTGAAACCAATACTTGCTTGGCGCGGTGGTGATGAGTTCGTGTTTTCCGATGAAAAACTAATCATTCTGGAGCAACCACACAATCCACAAAATAATCGTGTGTGGGCAGTGAGAATAGAGGATATTTCCGAAAATGAACTTTATGTGCTCACACAGACAGTGTTGCCAAATCAGTGCTTTCAGCGTTAATTTTAGTGCTTATAAATGATTTTTAGCGGACAAAATGCTTAAAAAACGCTTGCGCGTTAATTTAGTCCTGAGCAGAATATTTTAACGCTTCTAGATATGCGCCAACCAGCAAAACACTATATTTATAAAATAGCCTAGGCATAAACGTTGCACTTGTTGCTGATGAGAGGCATCACATAATGTTGAAGTATACGGCAGTGTGTACGTCGTCATCTAGGCATATACTAGTATTTTCGTTTCTATCCATAAATTCCAATTACATGCATTTCGCCCATTAAAGTGTAGCAAACTTCATTTCATTCTTTCAATCTTAAAGTCGCGCGGACATTGAACGTCAAAGTTAAATATCAATCTACGGCAGAGAACTTGAGTTTACTAGAGTTTTTTTTTTTAAATTTATATGTACATAACTACAAGAACATTGAAATATTGTAATTATAATTTTATATCTATTACTATGGGCGTTCAAAATGAAGAGATTCTTAATCACTGTGGAGAAGGAGTATAAGTATATTTTCGAGTAAAATAAGGTTGTCACATGTGATTTATTTATTTTTTGCTTTTAGTATTGAAGCGAACACTGATTCTAATCCCGATAAAGATATTCCGACTTCAATTGTAAAAAAGCCCGCATATCAACAGAAACCACGACCATCTTGGTTTGAAGATACCAGATTGAAAAATTGACTTTTAAAAATTGACTTTTAAAAATTGATAACAGTGAGACAAAATTATCATGTCGTTTTTGTAAGATTTCAAAAAGTCATTTGACTGCTGCAACTCCTTTTAGCGATAATAGACAACGCAAAAAAGAATTTCAATCAACTGCTTTTAATAAGGAAATTTCGACTTTTGAAGGGCGCTTGGTTATGTATGTAGCCTGTCATCAATCTATTTATTCTATTGACCATTTTGGGGGAGTTGGTCAGTGCTCACTCAAAATTATCGCTATCACTACATAGAGCAAAGTGTTCTAATATAATTAAAAATATTTGGAGTGCTCAGTTTAAAACAGAATTACGTGAGGAAATTGAAGACAATTCATTTAGCATTTTAATAGATGAGTCGAACGATATAGCAGTAAATAAGTTATTAGGAGTAATATTATAATATACTATTCAAACAAATAGAAAAACATTGTTTCAACCTTCCTCGGATTTGTATGTCTTACAATTTTCAATGCGCAAGGCATAGTATGGTAGATGCTGTTAAATTCTTACTGAATCAATTTAATTTAGATTTAACGAAATTATTAGTAATTGGAACCGATAACGCTACAGTAATGATAGGCATAAATAAAGGAGTTCACTAGCGATGTCTAATGCAGCTAAAGAACTTCCGAAAGATATAGAATTTTTACTTCGGGAAACCTATAATTGGTTCTTTACGATTACACAAATACCGTATTTTGTATAAATTGATCAATGACGGAAATGATCCTTTAATTATACCTCAAATTTCGGACACAAGATGGTCATCAGAAAGCTTCGCTGTATCAAGAATTCATTCAATATCACAATGGTTAGAATTAAAAACAACTTATCAAATAGAAAGGCACAATTGTAAATCAACTGAAATACTCAATGAAATGTATAATGACGATAATAAGATTTACCTGTCTTCCTAAAACCAATTCTTACCGAAATGGATCAAGTTAACAAAGCATTTCAGAGTAAAAATGTAGATGTCACAAAACTTTTAAGTGACATAATAAACCTGATTAAATCACTAACACGGAAAATAGTTCCATGTGCCGATTTTGAAAGCATTGACATTTTGTCTATGGACATTAAATAATTATATAGATTTCGAGGCTAATTTAAGTTTTATATTTGAGCAAGAAATTGCAGTTTTACCCTGTAATAAGCAGGCATGTATTAAAAAAGTTTGTATACAATTTGTTCGATGTCTTGTGGAACAAATAAAAAACAGATTACCAGATATCATAGAGGTGTTAAAAAATATGAATCTTATAAGTATAGTAGATAAAGCACTTTCTGCTAATAAAAATGATTGTTCATCAATAATTTCGCTCGCGAAGCTGTTTGAAAAAAGTACTGAAAGTACTGGGAAAGACAGAAACAGAATGGAAAAATTTAACAAATATAAAGTGTCAATGTAAGGCAACAAAGCATTTGTGGATTGAAATAAAAATTTATAAAGACTCGATCGGATCAAATCCTTTTGAAAACATTTGCTCCTTGGCCTTAAAACGGAGATGTAGAACGAGTGTTTAGCCAAGTCAACTTAATTAAAAACTAGACTAAAAACAGGGATGTCTACGGAAATGTTACAAGCGATTTTAACAATAAGATTTGGCTTACAAAGAATCAACAAATGTTGTGTTGATAATATTCTTCCGCCAAATGTAATTACATAGATTGGGTCTATGGAAGCCTACAGCAAAAATACACCTCCAAATATGGAAAGCGGACAATTACTTGAGGATGGTTTAGATTTATTTTAAATCTACTTTTCTCAAACACCAAACAATAATTTATGTAAAAAACTTGTCTTTTTATTAAAGAATATTTTTTGTTTGTTATCTGAATTTTTGTTATTGTTTTGTTTATGTTCAGAATGTATATACTTTATTAAAATATTTATTGTACCTTTTAACATACTTTCATTTAAAATCCTAATAATTGACAGTTTCATAGAAACTGCACATTGAAAAGTCGAAGAAGTTACTATTTTTTAGTGCTTAAGAAGAAAAATTAAAGCTCAAAGTTCTTGGAGACGGTTCTCAACCATCAAAAGGACTTGGCAACACTGCACACAAATAACCTCCATGGGAAAACAGCTCTTCAATAAAAAGTACATAAAGAGAAAAGAGAGAAAGAAAGAAAATTAAGCTAGAAAAACTAGAGTATATATCGCACATAATAAGTACCGCCTTCCAGCAAAGAGTTAAGAGTAATTATTTAATCAACATTAACTTTAAAGATACTAAAACTATTTCAAAATCCAGTAATCAAATTATATAGAAAATACCAATACATGATATGGAGATCAAGAGCAAGGAAATTGATATCCTTTCGGATAGTCAGGCAGCCTTGATGGCTCTGTGTGGCCCTCGGATAACATCTAAGTTACTGGAGGACTGCAGGTCCTCTGTGGAAAAGTTGTATATCCACAACAAGGTGTCCCTTCAGTGGGTTCCTTGTTGCATTAGGAAAGGACGGATCTTTTAGATAAGAGTGTCTATGATTCTCGATTTTTTTGGACCGCAGTTCGCCATAGGCGTTGCCACCTCGAGTAGCGGATCTATCATCAAAGCGGATCTATCATCAAAGCGGATGTTTATATGAAGCATCAGCAGAGATTAGCGAACTTCAGGTGAGGGGATCAATAGGAATATCTCTGATTTTCTCATGGGGCTCGGACGAAAATAATGTAGAACTGTGGTTGGCATCATCACCGGCCGTAGCCAGCTTCACGCTTATCTAACTAGGATAATTTTAATGAGAGTTGTTGGCATCCCTGACGGCCTTCGCTTGTAGCAGGCTGGATACTCTAGGCTCTGCCTTCCTATCTCCAGAGGTGTTGAAAAATCTTCCTCACCAAGACCTGATGCGCTTCATTAAGAGGACAGAAAGGTTTTGGTGATAGGACCTCTCTAGCAGGACAGCACAATGAGCCGCGGTGTTTTCAGTACTTGGGATCTTTCGTATCGTTCCCCTGCCTTAAAGAAAAAACAAAACATTTAGGAGCCTTATACCCTAGATAGACTGCCTCTATAATGATTAAATTTTTATTAAATGTAGTGTGTGATACAAATGAAGTCCATCAAGGACCCATTGGCAACATTTCTATTCATTTTCAAATGGACCCAATTTTACTCCATTTAGTGAAATTGCAGTTAAAATGCCACCTACCGTCATTAAAATGAACTGAATTTATTGGAAAGTTCTTCCAATAAAGTTTGCAGTGACAATCATCAGCTGATCATGAAAGAAATCTCTTTGCCGCTTTCTTCTCATGTTGATCTCTTTCAGCAACAAAAATCGTCTTCTACTAAATACTTTGCAACTACAGTAAATAATTGCAGATTTTCTTGATAGCATTTAATTAAATTATTAAACTCTGCCATGATTTTTACTCACATTGCGGAACTGTCAATGACATTCCAAATGAAATAATTTTCGTCCATAATCTGTCACCTCTTCATTTCTTTGAAATGACTGAATTTCAAATAAAGTCATTATGGACACAGTCTTTCTACATGTAATTTTCGTAGGGTCATGTTCTATTGATAAGTTAATCATGGTTATACGCAGGAATTCCATCTTCGTTGGTTTCATTATCGGGTTATAAATTGCACCGTAATGATAGAAAAAATCAAGTGAGCGAAGGTGTGGCTATTTATGTTCGAACTGATCTTAACGCCAAACCATTGTATCAGTCACGAATTTCTGTGTGTAAAACTAAGTTTCTATAGTGAAAAATGCTTACTTGCAGCTGTTTACTGCCCACCCGCATATTTTAATATTGACTATGCCACTGAATTAGAATCTGTGATCTCTAGGGATACCCCAATACTATGATTGGTGGCGATTTCAACGTCAGTACGGTTTGCGCGAACAACTCTACTAATACCTTTGAATATTTATTTCAATTATTATACTTAAGAATTTTTTATTTGTTATTAAATCAACCACAGGTGCAAAGCACAGCTTGGCAGAAAGGAAAAAGGGAAAGAAATTAGGGAACATGAGAAAAAGAGGCGAATGTGCCGATGTATGTTACTCTTAAACCTACGCAGATTGTATGCCGGAGGAAAGACAGAAGATGGTAAGTTGTCTGACATTCGCACAGTTCGGGATAAAAAATTTGAATAGTAAAAGGATGTGCGCGACTTGCAGCGCGAGTATTGCGTGCAAGAATCATTCTACAAGGGATGAGACTAGATATTTCATCAGAAAATTGGCCATGCATGTAGCGATAAGGGAAGCGAAGGGCATCCAACATTGCGGCAGTGCTCTAGTGAGTCTATATGGCAAGGAATGGTCAAATCGCCAATGAGCTTTAGGGCTCTCTTTTGGACAATATTCAATGAAGCTAAGGCTGGGCGAACCCGGCCCAGAAATGGAAATTGTATTCCATTCTAGGTCTGATGTATGACTTGTATAGAAAATATCCAGCTTAGACTGAGATTCATTGGAACATTCTTTGTAATGAATTTGCAAAATGCATTAAGAACTTTTATTAATGCCAAGAATGCATAAAGACGGTGTTTCGTAAATCGGTCCTCCATCAAAACAAACGGGAGTGAAAAAATGTTGATCTTGTTTTAAAGAGATGAAACAACTTTGGTACTTAGATGCATTGAATTCGACGTGATTCGCTTTGCCCCAAGCGAGGATATTGTCAAGGTCGTTATTCAATTATCAAATCATGCAGTCTCGTTTGACAGATGTGACGTTCCTTCTGGAGCCCACAAGAGTATCAAAGGAGTAAGTGAAATCAAGGGTATTATCGTCAGCGAAGCTATGGATGGAGTTGAAAGTAATAGAAAGATCATAAATAAAAATTAAAAAGAGAGTCGGAGAGATAACGGAGCCCTGGGGCACACCGGCATTTACATGCTGAGTTTAAGAAGTAATGCCATCTAATGCGCCATCTAGGCGACTGGATGAGAAACTTTCAATCGATAATAGAAGAGGAGGGGAGAGACCAAGTGCTTTAAGTTTGGGGTTGAATGACAGACTCTATCAAAGGTCTTTGAAATATCCAGGGCAACGATTTTAGACTCAGCAAAATTGTGAAGACTACAGTTCCAATGTTCTGTGAGAAGAGTCAGCAAGTCTCCAGATGAACGTCCAGCCCGAAAGCCATATTAGCGATCGTTGATGAGTTGATTGGTTTCTAGATACTTCATTAATTTGGAATTAGTGATAGATTCAAAAACCTTTGCAAGGATCTAAGTGATTACAATTGGTCGATAATTTGAGGGATCGCTACCCTCTCCTTTATTGGGAATAAGCGGCTGAACGTGGACTAGTTTCCAAACAGTTGGAAATTTTCCTGTCGAATAAGATAAGTAGAATGATTTGCGCAGAGATTTAGCCAAGAATGTGGCGCAGCTTTTAATTAACAGGAGTAAGAAACCATAAGAACATGCGGTCTTAGAGACGTTGAGCTCCTTAAGGATCTTGAACACATCTCTCGTATCGTACGGATGTGTATTGGTTCTTGTACACAACAACAAGGGAGATGCGTAACATGTATATGTGAATATTAGCTTTATCTAGGGAGTTAACAATCACTTCATTGAGGAACTGCTGAAGTTGTTCCTGATGGTTTTGATCAGGGACCATAAACCTTTGTTGCTTTTGATTCTTTGTCTAAAATTTTGGTCAACAAGAATTTTTTCTCTGTAAATAATAGACTTGCAGGTGTTCTATGAAATTTTGTAGATTTGTTTCAGTTCTGGACCTGGTTGTATTTGATAGGAGCGAAAAGCAGACTCTTTCGCCTTTATTGCTTGGTTGCACTTATCATTAAACACAGAGCGATTTTGTTGTTGTTGAAATATGCTGTAAGAATGCGTACTCCTTTCGCACATGTCAAGACATAGAATGTCACTAAGTTCTAATGTGTATTCATAAACATCCCTTGAAGCAATACAGATCGGCCAATCAATTTCTATAAGATACTGATTGAGGACGATATCAACTAACCATGGTTTTTTTTTTTTTCAAAATACTAGTTTCGGCCTAAAGGAATACAAAAAAGTTTCCCTATGACTTTCTTGAATTCTATAGCCATTCCGCGCAAGGTTGTTGCACGAACTTCGAACTTTTTTAGATTCAAGAAGAACACTTCTCTTCGTATTGCCTCAATCATTTTTATTTTTCATTTTTTTCATTACTCGCGTTTTATCTCCCTTCTTAGACATTTTGTTTTATTTAATTTGGATGTGGACTACTGATCTCTCAATGTAATCCACATTAATCAAAGTAACACAATGGGAATGATTTGATTTTTTGTTAACTATGAAATTTACAAGGCATGAAGAAAATATCCTCGACTTAAGTCACATAAACTCAAGCGCACTTCCATGCAGGAAAGAAAGTATGTTGATTTTATTTGTGATGCACTTTATAGAATTGCCCAACAGATAGCTCTATAGGAAAAGTCTTCGTCATAAAAATTCCAAATATGTGTCATGTAAGTGTAGTAAATTTCATTCCCAAACAAAAACAAAAACCTATCATATATACGAGTATCTAAAGTATGTGAATGCATCAAGACTATAGAATACAATTAACTCTTTTATTGTATTTAATTGTCATCTAAATATAAAATGATTATTGTAAAATTACGTAATTAGAAGCGTTTATTCAATTATTGTTGAAATAATTTATTACCTCGGAATGTCCTTCAAATGAAAACTGGTTTCCATAAACATATCATAATAAGGACATTTTCATATTGAACTTCGAACTAAGAAAATGGAGTGTCTCAATTCACGTGAATCTTTTAAGTATATTAAATTATCTACGCGAATCGGTGGAACGCGTCCAACTAAGCGATTTCGCATTTTATATAGATTCTACGGAGTAGTTTACCACATAAACTTGTTAATTTTTTTTCCAATGTCATTTGTTATAAATTTGTTTTTCGTTGATAATAACACGGAACTGTTTAAGAATATTGCATGGTGTCTTAGTATGATAACCGTAAGCATTAAATGTATGGTATTAATTCCTGTATTTAAAAAATTCCATGAGAATATTAGAGTGATTCTATCTAAAATGGACAAACGTTTAATATCGACAAATGAAAAGGAAGTGATTCGATCGATTATAAATTTCAATCAAATAATTTACTTCTGTTTCGGACTCGGAATGCTGACACTTTTGGTCGCATTTTCACTGATTACGAAAAATCAACTTATTTTTCCTACCTGGTTTCCATTTGATTGGAAAACATCAAGAACAAATCTTTTTATTGCATTCGGATATCAATTTGTGAACACTTTAATGGCATTAATTACAAACATTACAACGAATATGATTCCGATAATGAACATAATTGTACTCACAGCTCATACTCGGGCATTATCAATGCGAGTTCAATTAATTGGAAATGACCTCGATAAGTCTCCTGAAGAAAAGTACACGGAATTGGTAAACTGTGTCAAGGATCAAGGAAATCTTAACGGGTAAGTTTTTATTTTTTACTGAGCAATATTTGATGGTTTAAAGCCAATTACTCAATTTGTACTCGTAGGTACTTAATTCAAATAACGCATATAATATCTAGATCTATATTGATTCAGTTCGTTATGACTGCTTTTATGTTGGGCATCACTATCGTCTACTTTCTTTACTTTAGTGAAACTTTAATGGAAAAAATAATAGTTTTTGGATACCTTTGTGGAATTGCCCTTGAAATTTTTCCATGCTGTTACTTAAGTGACGAGTATTTGAATGCTGCAGACTATTTAACTACTGCAATTTTCAATTGTAATTGGATTGATCAAAATCCAAAGTTTAAGAAAGCGATAATTATTTTTATGCAACGCTCTCAAAAGTCGAATGTATTGCTAGCTGCCAAAGTGATTCCCGTTTCATTGCAATCTTTTTTGATGGTAATTTTGCGATTTTTAGTATTTATAGAGTTAAGAAATTTAATTAATTTAAATTTTTTGCAGTTATTGAAATTCTCATTTTCACTGTTTACTATCCTCAGGCAATTAGATTCGTAATTTGTGGAGATCATAATATGTATTAAAGTTCTGAGACCAGTACAGCACCATAATTAATGTCAATAATAAATTTTCTCCCACTTTACTAATTTGGTGAATAGAAAGTGATTTAAATGTATATGTTGGTCACGAACTCTTTATGGAATATTATAAATGTATATGTGCACATGTAAAGGATCTAATCGACCGACCAATTATGAAAATTGAATAAATAACTAATAAGGAAACGGCATACTTAAGCCACTCGGCGAAATGTATTAGTGTGCTGTGTTTGTATTCGTTTTGCCATGGCAGTAATCAAATCGTTACATTTTGAAGGGGGACACTTTTTATAATCCAAATTTGCTATGTGAAATAAACAAATTTTTAGTACCCCCTTATTTTTAGATAATATTTCTTAGCGTTGCCTCTGATAATTTAATGTAGTTGTCACAATGAAATGTCAGAAATCAAGCAGAATTGTCAAATAATGTACAACCCTCTTGTCATTTCCAGCCCCCGATCATAGGGTCTGACTGTCATTGAGTACACTGTATTTGCACGATACCCCGCTTCCTTATTAGTTATTTATTCAAGGATTACGACACAAAAATGTAATTTCCTTATAATCTTAATAAAGTGTGAAGTTAATATTTAAAATATGAGTGTCTTATTTAATAATTCTATGTATATATATAGCAAGTAGTAATATTTCTAATTGTATAGAGAAAGTATGAGACATGTGGTTGTGGACCAAATTAGCCACGGAAAAATATGCAAGAAAGTATTTACAGTATTTTCAGTTTTGTTTATTTAGGAAATGACTTTTAGAAAATGTAACAATTTATTACAACATTTCAGTTTGCTCATTTTTTTATACCCTAGATGAAATCTATAGGTTATACTAAGTTTTTCATTCCGTTTGTAACACCTCGAAATAATGATGGTAGAGCCAAATGGATTGGATACCCACGCATAATATTAAAAGTTATTTTGATTTTTGTATGTCCGTCCGTTCGTCCGTTCAACCGTCCGCACGATAACTCGAGAATGCGTTGACTTAGAGGGCAGAAATTCTGCACACGGACTTTTTTTAAAAGGAAAAAAGTAATGACCATAGTAACCAAGCCCTAGGACGTTCAACAGATATTCTTAGGAAATTTTCCTGTCCGAAGAATCCATTCCATGGAATATTCCCAAGAATGTCATAAGAATTTTATGGGATGGTCACGGGGCAAAAAATACGCTGTCCGAGAAAAGTATGCCGTCATTATTCTAAGGAATTTCTTCAGAAATAATAAGAACAATGTCTTGCCGTCATTATTCCAAGGAATTTCTTCAGAAATAATAAGAACAATGTCTTTGGAAATTTAGTGGATATATCCGATGGATACTCTATGGAGATTGTGTTCGGATATTCTGCAGAATTATTCCACAGAAATTCTTCAGAAATCAGAATCTTCAGAATTTCTCCCTACTACAATAAATAAAAATCATTTGAAAAATATTATTGTTAACAAAATAAAATTTATTTTTAAGAAATTTATTCAAACAAAATTAAAAAACAATTCAATTATAAAAAGAGAGAGAGAAAAAAATCTTAAATTTATTCAGAGCTGGGTGGTTTTCTTTCAGTTTCTCTGTAAATGAAAATGTTATTAGTCTACTGCACCCATAGAATCTTGACAGAGTTATTAAGGAAAAACTGATTTTTCTTAGAATCTGCTCCGTAACTTACAGTTTACCCTATAACTCGGTAAATACTTTGCGGAAATAAATCGCACCTTGTAATTTTTTTAGAGCAACCAATTAACTGTTAAACTGTTTATTCAAAATGTTCCTAGGTGATATGCCTTCCTTCATTTTTGACTTAGAATGTGTCGTCGTGCCTTTAGAACAAAATAAACCACAATTTGAAAGTATTAATGCTTGAAAATTTCTTATAAGAATGGGATGCGCAAGTATGGGAAAAACTTCTTCATTTTATGACCTTTTAAATTCCCGAAACAATCATTTACTTAAAATCAACGTTTTCAAAATCCCAAAGCAAAGTACGCCTCAGGTAGCCGTAACTTCTGCCACCCATATTCTACTAATATTGGTTTATTACTCTGAAAACTTACTCTGCAGTAACTTTTTGACTTGGAATCATGTAAAATCTGATTTAACTATTCTTTTAATGATTAGATAAACGCATTAAAGGATTATTAAAATTAATGATTATTAGAAACAAATAGTTTATTTCAATTTATTAACAAAACTCTTATCAAATACATTAATTTCTCTTAGATGTCGATGTACTTTGGCGAAAATCGAGCGATCTGGCTGTCTCCTTGGGAAACCTTCTTCTGTACTCCTCACATGCCCTCCTTGCATTTCCATCGCAAAAACCGTAAATGTAATGGATATCTGAGTATTTCTCAAAAGAAAAACTTGGCATCTTGAAAAAATACTAATGGCAGTCAATTTTAGCCACGATATGAACCAGGAAAAAATATTAAGATGACAAGAAAGCCAAGGAAGTATTAAAAAATATAAGAAATTAGGAACTAAAAAATAAAAAAATATTTCTGCTAACTTTCTTTGCTGGCTAGCCTGGTCACACTTTACAATCGAATTGAAGATGTAGAGCAATGCAATGAGCTATTTAAACTATCAGACGAAACCAACGTAAAACCAACATACACACATGTGACTCTAATATAAGTCAGTGACAGCGAGCGTAATAAATAAATAATAAATGAAATAACATTTTTATGGCGAAGGATTAACTTCTTTTCAAGACATCTGCCGCAGGGGCTAACTCAGAAATTACTTTGTTTAGGTAGGGTACCTGAGGCGTACTTTGCTTTGGGATTAAATGATTGTTTCGGTAATTTAAAAGGTCATAAAATGAAGAAGTTTTTCCCATACTTGCACATTCCATTCTTATAAGAAATTTCCAAGCATTATTACTTTCAAATTGGGGTTTATTTTGTTCTAAAGGCACGACGACACATTCTAAGTCAAAAATAACGGAAGGCATATCACCTTGGAAAATTTTTAATAAACAGTTAAACAGTTAATTTGTTGCTCTAAAAAAATTACAAGGTGCGATTTATTTCCGCAAAGTATTTACCGAGTAATACGGTAAACTGTAAGTTACGGAGCGGATTCTAAGAAAAATCAGTTTTTCCTTAATAACTCCAAAACTACGCAAGATAGGACATATGTCCTGTTGGACTGTTCTGTTCCTTTTTCTGTCAAGATTCTATGGGTGCAGTATGGCGGTACCCTTCCGGAACACCCTGTATATAGCGTTCTCCTTCGGTCTAAGCACCAAGTACCAACTAAGAGAGAACTGTAAACAATAAATAAATAAGTGGTTTCGTCGAAATAAATGTTTTTAAATTAATTATTTCGGTTAATTAATGATAAAAAGTGTTTTACCAAAGGCAATATATTCATAAATACTCAACAGTAAATGGAAAGGTTTTATTAAAATCACTTTTCAACTTCCCGCCAATGGTTTTTTCAATACTTTTGGCATCGACGTAATTTTGACACACAAAATTGTACCCGCATGAAATAGCATATCGAGCAGTCCTTATTAAAATATGCCAATGTGAAAAACTGAGAAAAGTTTGGTTTGAATAATTCCTGCAGTTTACACCCTAAACTACTATTTTATTAAAAAATGACTTTTTGTAAAGAAATTATATTAAAAAATGACTTTTCCTAAAAAACAAGTACACTAAAAAATGGTACATCATCCACACCGCTTAATGCGGAAACCTTCCTAATACCTCACTACTACACAACTGCAATGGCTAAACTAAACTTTTTTTTCTCAATTTAATTTGTAAGATGACCTCCCCCCCCCCCCCTTAATTTTAATTTTTTTTAATAATAATAATAAATATAATAAATAAAAATAATAAATAAATAATAATTTTTTTAATAATTAGATCCGCCACTGACTCACATTCGTCATTATTGTCCACTATAATTTTTGTTCACATATGACTTCTAAGGATAACCCGAAACCATTTAAATCCTTAAAAAAAAAAGAAAAATATAATCTTCCCGAACCTTAATCTTAAATTAAAGCTTTTCGCTATTGCACACCAAAAGTGACATATTTATACATAATGTACAAAATAAATGTAAAAATCAGTGTGCAAAACTACTATAGTTATGTACATATATATGTACATATGTACATCTAAGAAAACACCAGCATCAGCATCTCTTCTGCTCCCTTAACAGCTCTTGAAATTCACATATGGGACATTTGGCCACCCTAATTGAATCATTATTAGTCGTTCAGCTATTCCAGGCTTATTCCAAGCATGTGTTGAACGCATTTTTCACAATCAAAAAGCTTTTAGGGGAGGACTCCATGAGAAAACTTTTAGCATTAATTCAAGGCAAAAGATTGTGTGTCGTCGGTGAATAAGAAATAGGCGAAAAGATCAACGGCATCAGCAACTCACTTGCATACAATAAAAAGCATACGGTGCAAATCTATACCTGCTACGGTTGAAAGCTTTTATACTTAAGGAGCTAAGGTGGGTGATTTTCATATATATGTTACATATACGCTTTGAAGTCATCATCCATAAATCAGAATCGACTTGACGACTACTTTGGTTGGTTTTTTTTTTTTTTACATCCTTAACCTCATCCTTTTTCTCGTCCTGTTAAAAGATTCCTAACGGGCAACCAAGTAAATATTATACAGACAGATACGTTATCTTCTTTGGTGTCTTCTTGTTGGAAATACTGCAAAATTCCATGATAGACAAATAATAATCCAAAAGAGCTTTCAGCACGCGACGAACAGCAGACGACAGGCTATCAAAATTCCACCCATCCCCCATTTGTGATTCAGTCGAAGGAACATGAATCAGACTTTGTCGGAAAAGTGCTTGACATTTGATACGCGCGCGACATTCAAATTATTTGTGGTCCTCATCATTCAGTCAGGATGATAGTCATTTTCACATCTACTATGAAAATACTTCTAGTATCTCGATACAGGGATATTACACAATGCAAGTATATACATCTATAATATATCATTGTATGTGTGCATAAATGGTTTCCAGATAGTGACAATATATAACAAGATGCCCAGAAGTTCAGGTCTTAATTAAGAAAATTTTCTATTTTCGATTTTTGTCTATAACAAGCGTATATAAAACGTGCAAGCTGTAGGTACTATATGCCTCTTAGTTAGAAGAACTAAATAATCTAACTGTACAGTACATAATATGTAAAAGAAAACCTGCAACAAGAACATACACGCTAGTCAATCCCTTGGTCCAGATAAAAATATAAATTTGAACGAGGCTATTGCACTCAATCTCATCTGAATATCTAAATTTAGACGTCTCTAAAGAATTTTCCATCTTGGCTCATGAGCGTCCAGAGAATCTATTTTCGCCGTGAGTCTATCAGCCGTCATTAGATCTCTAAAAAGACTATAACATGGCATTTACTAAATTTTTAGCATAATTGGAAATGTAAAGTGATCTTCATTAAATAAATATTTTATGGTATATGGTATGGTACTACTGGTTTTAGGCTTTATGTTATGCTATCATCCCTATATATTAGTAGCTATTAGTTTCGGTATTTTGATGATTGTCTACGACTACTTAATTCAACAACGATCTGCTTGTTAACGAATGTGTGATTTTATGGAGAAAATAGAAGAGAAAAAACATGCAATAAAATCCGGAGTATTTAATAGTCACAAAAATAACCACAGAAATTAATATTTGGGGTTGATTTAGAAGAAACTGGAAGGTATGGTATGGATAGGCTATTAGATGGCTTATGACCAATGAAGATTAACAGAGAATAAAAATTATTGTACTAACGGTAGAGTTTCGATTTCAAAATCTTAGAAACTTGTTGAGAGATTTCTTTTAGAAAGAGATATGTCATCCAGAGCCAATTTTCCTACACAAAATAGCACATTTCAATAACCTATAAGGTCTAGAAGAGATTAGGTATTAGGTATATTTCCCTAAAATAAAGGGAATATTCCCTAAAATAAAGGGAATGTTCCCTAAAATGTAGGGAGTATTCCCTAAAATTCCCTATATTTAAGGGAATATTCCCTAGATTTTAGGGAACATTCCCTACATTTTAGGGAAAAAGCTTTGTGGCAACAATTGTGCACATTTTTTACAGTGTAGCTATGCACTGCCCTTTCATTCCCAATGATCTTCTGAAATCTAGAGATTAACTGAATTTCATTCATTTCATTCAATTATTTATTTGCAACATCTACACACTTAAAGCCTGGCTTTCTACTTATGTATAGGTAAAATTAACAAAAATATTCTGCTGCACTGTTAGACGGAGAGCTGACGACCAAAATATTTACGACATTTCCTAAACAAAATTTTCCATCTTACTTATCCCCCACTCTGCTAACATAGTTAATAACTTATTCGGAAGTCTGCCTGGCTTCCAGTGGTGAAGGGCTTTCCGGGATGGCCGCGAAGGCCTTTAAAAAACTAGTTAACTTACGTGATTTTATAAAGGCTGATTTTTGGTGTGACAGCAGAGAATTATATTTCATGGTCAATGGTAAAAATGGGAGACATATTGGATGGTGGGAAAGTGGTAGCAGACACATTGGATGGTGAGAAAGTGGTGACAGACACATTAAATGGTGGGAAAGTTGTGGCAGATGGCCGCAAAGACCGGGTGAAAGTGTATAACTTACATCCTACCACGATAACTCGAGAACACTTTCATTTAAAATACTGAAATTTTGTCACGGTCTGTTTTAGATAAAAATAAATTTAGTTTCGGAAATGGTACCAATCGGGCAACTTTTTCGTAGGGTTGCCATACAAAAATTTCGTTTTTCACTATATTTTTGAACACAATAGTAAATAGTAAACACAATAGTAAGTACATATTCAAGAATAGACTAAATCGGGCAATCCCTTCATGGTGGTGCTATACATGCCACCATACCACCATCCCAAGTAACAATTTCTCCAATTTTTGGTGATGGGTAGTTTTATAAGGGGTATATAATGGTTACTCGGTTATATAAGAATTTGAGTGGTTATATAAGAGTTTTATAATACTACCAATTGGTGATGTAGTTATAGTAGAGTTTTTTAAGATTACTAATGGTTATCATGGAAGTATGTTACTAAAGATTTTATAAGGTGGTGATGGAAATGTTTCAATAACCGGTCTATATAGCTTAGAGAAACTATTACTAGAAGGTATATAAGAAAGTTTTATAATTTGAATTTGAATTTTTAAATCATTTTCAATAAAAACTGGCGGACAAATTTAAAAATTAGAAAATGTTATCTTGTTGCCTTAGGTGTTTAAATAAATATTTAATTAATCAATTTGCGATTTATTCAAAAATCTTAACGTCCCATCCCATTTTGCGAATTGTGCACCGAGCTGTCCTATTAATGACAGCGACCCAGCCTTAAGGTGCCCAAAAATAAAATTTACGGCTTGCAAAGTTTTCCGAGAAATGACGGTTCTGCTAGCTTTAGAAAAAGTGAGCAGACAGAACCAAACAAAAGAACTTATAAAACTTATTATTTCCGATATAAAAAGTATATAGGAATTTAAGGGAAAATAAAGGCTGCATGTATAACGACATATAAATAATTTTAGTGAAAGCTACCACAGAATTCCTTCAAAGTATATGAATATTGGCGTTGATAATTTATAAAACTGCACTAAATATCCCTAAAAACAGATTTCCACGTACAAATAGCATTGGTTTCGCAGTATTTAATTAGAATTCAATGAGCCTTAAATGTCGATTTGGCCTGATTCTGGTAGCAAAACGCGGCTCTGCCGCTGAGTCTAGTGCTACAATGCGATACCTTTTGACAAAACGAGTCAGTTTTTCAGCATTTAATTAGAATTCAATGAGCCTTAAATTCTGGCGATTCAATTTAAGCTGCTTCCTAATAATATAGATGTCGATTTGGCCTTGTCCTGCTAGCAAAATGCGGCTCTGAGTCTAGTGCTAAAATGCAATTCCTTTTCTCAAAACGAACACTGAAAGAATAATCTATATGACACGACTATAATTTCAAACAGCCATACCGCGGTTTGCTAGCAGAACCAGGCGAAATCGACATCTATTATTAGGAAGCAGCTTAAATTGAATCGCCAGAATTTAAGGCTCATTGAATTCTAATTAAATACTGAGAAACCAATGCTATTTGTTTTTAGGGCTATTTAGTGCAGTTTTTAAATTAACCTTAAATGAGCCTTAAATATTCCAGTATCTCAAAACCCGTTATGCGATTTTGGTTCTGCCAGATTTAAGGACGTCTGGAAGCTGGCCATTGCGAGAGCTAACGCGAGAAAGCTATGCACATACATTTTCATACAAAGTCGTTGGATCATGTCAAATTAGAAGCAAAGATGAACTGAAAGCAAAGCTTATGTCAAAACGCAAAGCTGATGTCAAAACGCAAAGCTAATGTCAAAACGCAAAGCGAGAAAGCTGCCTGTGCATTTTTTTCTCGCGTAGGCAAAGATGGTTTTTTCTTTAAGTTCGCAGTATAGAAATGGGTATACATGTGTAAACACTGGTAATTCCATAATTCATCATGTAGCTGATGAAATTCCCCATATTCCTTTCTTTTACTATAATGGACGCGCAAAATGATTTTTCTTTTACAAAAAAAAAATGTGCAAATATTTTACGCAAGAAAATATTTCTCGTCGAAAGAATCCATAATGTTACTTTCCGAATGTCACAGCTGAATATATTCAAAACTAATTCTGAAACCAAAAATTACATTTAAAATCAAAAGCGCGTCTCACATTCACTCAGACATCTTCTCGCATTGCTTGTCGCATGAACAAGCTCTTCTTTGAACTCCGCTCCGCTTCTCGTGCGCGCCCTGACTGCAGCCTAAGTCTATATAACCTAGGGTAAACAGAAGAAAAAACAAGGAAAAATATAATAATAAAATCAAATAGAGTAAAAACGTTAAAACTATATCTCCATAATAATAATAAAAGAAAAAAAAAACTAAATATGTGGTAATTACTAAAATTATAATAAATATTAAGAAAACACTTATCTATATAAGAAAAATAATGTACTAAGTGTATCTTGCCCCTGAAATTACCGTCACAAGTCTTTCTTGTCTCCAAAGGTAGAGTATTCCACATCCTGGTAGTATAGATATAAAATTGACTCTCAGTTATATGATAATAAAAATTTCGTACATTCAACGCCACAGTTGTACTGGACAAAGAAAATAATAATTTATAAAATAGATAGATAGGCACCTTTTTTACAATTAAATTATACAAAAATAAAATTACTCTGGAATCAAGATACACCTTTAAAATGCATCCAAAGACGAATTTTAGATGAAGAGAAATATTGTCATATTGTCTCAGACCGTATACAGAGTGAACATCCGAATTGAACGCGACAATTAAGAGCAATCAGTTGTTTCACTAACATGTGCCTTGTATTTCGAAGTGTAACAAAAAAAAAACAACGGGAAGCGTACGAAACGTTACGTAAATCATACATATAATTCAGTTGACCATGGTCAGTCTACGTGTGTAGTATTAAAAATAATGTCACGATTCTTTGCCGACCTGCTATATGGAATGGGAATATCATCTAACATCACTTCGAGAAAGTCTGTGATGTCTGTGATTATTTCCATGCAAAAGAATTGTCTTAGATTTTAACGGATTTAGAAGAACTTTATTCTGTAGTGTCCACAAAGATATTGATCCAAGGTCTTCATGCAATCTACATACCGCACCCTCCATCAATCCACGCGATCTTGAAATATATATATAGCTGGCAATCATTGGCATACAAGAGAAATTTACAATTCAAAATGACTGAAAAAATATCATTTATGAACACAGAAGATAGCAAAGGCCCGAGGATTGACCTCTGCGGAACACCACTACATACAGGCAAAAATTCAGATTAATACTCACCATAGCAAACCTTTTGCTGGCGGTCTATCATATATGACCAAATAAGCTTGCAAGCACTATAAGAGAAATTTTAAAAAAATATCTTTTAAGCTTGTATATGAGTGAGAGTGAGTGATTAACTTGATCAAAATCTATAGCATTTAAATCTCGATATGTGAATGGGGGATATAGTTACAACAGGGGCAACTTGAAACAGTCCAATTTTAGCTGCTCGGAAACAATTTTAACCAAAAGTCGTACGCCTATGTCAAACATCTGTCTTAGATGTTTCATTCAATGTTGTACTTATTCAGTTTCTCAGAGACTGTGACAATAAGCAGTACGGAAAACACATTTTTAGGACGATTTTGCTAAAATTGTCTAACATTGAGGTTATCTATGCAAGTGAGTATACATTATTTCTCGCCAAGTTCTTGCTACACATTATTACACTCTAATATGTATTTTATGGATTAGTATTGCGCAAGTGTATGGATGCAGTGATTCATTGTTTTACAGTGTATTTTTATTCTGGAGTACGATGTGAGGCAAGTTTCAATAAACGGCTAAAAACACTAAAGGATGATTTAGTTTCTTTCTTTTTTTATTTTTCATAGAAATATTGTTAAGCTTTGTTTATTGACATGTTTTGTAAAATATTTATGCGTATATTAAAAATAAAAATGGCTATGTTCCTACATATGTGGCCATTATTAAATTTAGTTATATTATTAACCTTCAGAATAATGCTATGTAAGTCCAAAGAACTTATAGAACTATTTACATAGCTTGTGACTGTATACCTAAAAAAATAATTTTCAGTTATAAAATCAACTCTTAGTTAAGTTGATTCGATTCACATAACATTACACAGTACAAGGTATTCCCATTAAAATGTTGACACATTGCAGCTGATAGCCTGTGACGTAATTCTGTGACTAATGTATATACATTTGTATAGGAATGACAGAAAGAGAAGAGAGAGTATTGTGCTCTCTGTGCCATACTTTCCTTAACATTTCACGATATTACGTCACCTTATGGTGGAACATGGTTCGTAATGTGAATACCTTGAGAACTGGTAGTTGTAATATGCCCCATTCAATGTTTCAAATGACCCCTAACATGGCGTACTTTCCAACATTGGAAGTTCTTCAGTAAAATATCCTATTTTGCAGAAACTAAACATAAGATCTAAAGCTTCTTCATTTTTATTATTTACCTACATATTGAGGTTTTTGTAAAGATAAATATGTTTTTTTTTTTATTACCTAAAATTCGGCGTTACTAACAGAAATAGTAAATTTGGTGCAACTATCCCCCATTTCCCCTATAAGTTAAAAATATCAAATCGTGTTTTGAGAATGCTGCAAATGACAGATGATTCTGCTACATCGCCCGATTATGGTCGGCTACAAGAAAAAGATCGAGTAAAGTGGAAAATGTTGATGTGAAATGAGTAGGAAGAAAGTTTATTAAAGACAAACTATAAGACCCCATCATTTCATTAACAGGACTGCCGCTATTTTTGTCATTCAATATGTCCATATTAAAATCAAACTAACGGCCTAAATTGATCTGAAAGTCAATCGTGCTTTCTAGATTATGCTTACAAAATAATGTAGGACCCGAGCTTGAGCCCTGTGTCACCCGCACTTAAATTTTAAAATACCGGATGACACGTTATCAATCCTGTTGGTATCGATCAATGAGAAAGCTTGTAAAAGCACATCAAAAGAAGAAAAGAATCAAATTCTTTTTAAAAAATCTAGGAGCGGTAAGAACAATTTTTATTAACGAATTCGATGTTACCTGCACTAAATCCCAGCAGCCATTGAGAACGTATGTAAACTCATTCCAAATTTCTAAGGTTTTTGTTGGTAAGGTTATCTTTATACCGGAAACCTAAGAGGTATACTTAGAAAGATTAGATCCCGCCAATTCAGAATTTATTCCGTTAATTACACACATTTACACAACTAACTAAAAGGAAGTATCTGTTGCCACAAGGGAATTCCAATCTCCACTGGGGTTCTCCTGAAATTTGATCATAATTTTTTAGGTGGGTCAAAAATCTCTTCGCCGCACGAATTCTAAATTTTTATTAATCGATATGTTGAAGCTGCATTTCCCGATATCATTCAAGTGTCGAATGAATACCAGAACCTGGTCGAAATAACTAACAATTATTAATGTTGCAAAGAATATACAACATCTCAACTGGTTTACGTCTAAACAGTTCATATAGCTACCATTGAAATTCTGCGACACTAGTATAAACAGAAATCCCTCTGATTCTTCAAATTTAATCTATAAACTTTAAAAAGAGTGGTATCATCCAAGTATCAAACACTACACATTTTACTGCAGTTTCAGTGTTAATAATTTTCCCTCTGGCAGACACTTTTTTTTTATATTTGAGCACTATAATAATATTATATTCGCTCTCTTTACCCTTTTTTCCTAGTTTCAGCATTCAAATGACCTTCAATTTAGAAAGAATCCTATTGCTAGCAGAGCCTCATCCATTAATGGAGGCCAGTGGGGCATGAACTAAAACCCATAGAATCATGACCCAATTTTTTATCCATTATAGGTATATTTGCACAAATACACAATTACATAAAATCCATTAGCACTCCTTTTATTTTGGTAGTGAATTCTGCCGATGTAGAATTTATTCAACGAGAACTGTTTTTTTGTTTATTCCAATAAATCCCGACCAATATCCAAATAAAAAGTGACGTTAAAAGCAATACTGGGAATAATATCAAAAAAAAAAAAAAGGATAGAATCCAAAAAAATACGGATCATCCGTCATCGGTAAATGGCAAAAAGCAATCTTGTTGATGTTTACCAGAAAACTCTTTCGAGGATACCTACATACATGGAATTGGAGTCACTCTATGGATGTTGGTGATAAAAACATCGTGAAGAGAATACTCTTGGAAATGTCTAGGAAAGGAATTCCAATTTGTCGCGTCTCCACTTTTTCCACTGTTTTTCCTTGAATCCTTGGATATCTTGTGGTGCCAACTGAAATGAGTTAGAAGAATCACTACAGAGTAGTGTGGTGCCAGGAAACTTATGTAGAACATAGGTACACCTATACATATTTCTACAACTACACTAGTCTATAACTTGCAATTTAACAGCGACTATACGATATTTTCTAGCACAAAACTATAGAAACAAATACATCAGCAAATCGTGGACATTATTGAAAGTTGTGCAAATATGCTACTACGACGTACCTACTTATATGGAGAAAATGTGACACATATGTTGGGCAAAAAGTTTCAGTTCTATATCGGCAATGATTTGTAGGAATTGCATAGTTGGTACTATACTGTCTATGCTACATACAGATGTAATATTATATGGAGATTAGATACATATATAAAATATATAAATGTAATGGGTGTGGGGGGGGGGGGGGGAATACCTACTCTACTTCACAAGAAAACTGCTGATTTTCCACATTATTATCATTCAGTTTGTTGTAGAGTGAAGACAGGAAAAGCTTACCTATCTGGAGCTGGGGGTATGCCACACGTATGCTACTGGACCCTGTTGAAAGAGATGATTCAGAGCTTATCCGACACAGGGACTAGATATGCTCAAATTGAAAAATAGCTACTAGATATCGTCTATTCGTGCGAAATATTTCACAAATACATATGTGGATAGCAAGTAATTATTCATTCAGACCATAAGCTATTAGTGTCGATTATGAAAAAGGATGCCAATTTAATTCACTCATGTCGTTTACAACGAACGAAAATTAAGGTAGTAAAGTACAACTTTACAGTTAAGCATGTCTCTGGAAAACTACTACTTGTTGCAGATTTATTATCCCGAAATTCCATTCTTGACACGTCAGTTGATACTGAAACTATTTTAAGCGACGTCGTTCATACAATTAATTTAAGTAATACAAAGAAAAAACTAGAAGTGAACAAATTTTGAGGACAGCTATCAAATATTAAAAAAGGGATGGCCTTCTAGTAAAGACAAATTACCGGATCATGTCAAACCGTTGTGGCAATATAAATATAGTTTTTTTTTTTTCAAAATCGTGTATTTGTGCCGAAGGGCTTAGTTGATGACATGCTTAAGTTACTCCACGAAACACACATGGGTATTACAAAAACTCTTCTAAGAGCTAATACCACGCTTTATTGACCAAAAATAGTAGCAGGATTTGAAGATATGGTATAAAAATCTCGTCTATGCGAAAAATATAGACCAACAAATAATGGGTTGGTAAGTATTTCCCGAGAATTTTGGTATATGGAATAGTTTAGGATTGGCAGTTCCTAAGTAGTGGGTCCAGACTGTCAGAGATGGAAAACATAATTTTTTACCGCATCCAATACAGACAGATCCCATTAAGAAAGTAGGATTCGATCTATTCGATTATGGGAGAAAATTATACCTTGTTTTAATGGACTACTATTCCAAATGGATAGAAATAGCTCTTATACCCAATAAAATGGCGAAAAGCATAAATGACACCATGGAAAAAATATTTTCCAGAAATTATGTACCCCAAGTTATCATATCGGATAACTAGCCCTTTAATTCCTTCGAAATCAGAAACTTTTCTGTTGAATTTCTCTTTTTCTTTTTCTAACCCTAGATGTCCAATGTCTAATAGCCTAGCTGTAAAAGCAGTCCATATAGTGAAAACCGTTCTAAGAAAAATTGGAGAAGGCCATGGGTTGTATGTGAGGCTATTAGAATGTAGAAGTAGTCCAATTCCTGCAGAATTGCTCATTAACCATAGGCTTAGAACCAAGATTTATAAAGTTAGAGCCTCAGGTCCCTCAAGGTGTACAAGACCTGTTGAAAAACGAACAAACCAAATATGAACAGTCCTTTAATGTCAAGCATCCAAGGTCAGAACACACTTTAAAAAAAGGTGAAAATATAGTGTACATGCATAATGATAGGTGGAAACCCGCTGTCGTTATCACAAAATTCGATGCACTTAGATCCTTATATCATCAGAGATGAAGATAATCAATTATTGCGACGAAATACTTATCATTTAAGAAGGTCACTAAATTCCCCTACAATACCAACACCAGATACCAAGATCACTCAAATGTTTTTCGAACCCAACACCTTAGCCAGCCACGAATTCGAATTGCACCGTAATTCAACCAACGTCTTCAGAAACAGGATATGTAATGAATTTCGGTTCCATCATCTGACACCCAGATTTCTTCAAAGCATCGAAAACATTCAAAATTTTGGTTAAGCCTATATACTCGTATATAATATACAGGGTGTCCTGTAAGTCGACGTCAAGCTGCAATCGGGAGATAGACCAAATCATAACAGTTACCAGAAAAATATAAAAAAAAAACCTAAGTCATGTGTTTTTCAAATTATAGGCATTTCTTTTGTTTTCGAGAAAATGTACACCCTCTGATGGTTTTTTAGCGCCTGTTATTACAAATCTTTTGCTTTTTTTCAATTTTATTTTTCTTACGTAATCCCGAATAGCGCTTATGTAACCTGTTGCTTTAAGTTCTAAGCCAACTGCTCCAGCTTGGAAGAAAATGTCACATTTTGCCGAACCAAGAATAGAAATAATATTTCACCCAAATTTAACCGACTGTAATGAAAACCAAAATATACTACGCCAGTGTGGCAAGTAACGTTAAAAGTTGACGCATTCAATTCTAAAATGGTACAACACTTGCGACATTATTTGTTAGATTACGGAAAAAAAATTTTTTTCTTCAAGAAACCCAGTTTCGAAAAATTTCTTTTCACCTACTAAAAATGATTCTAGTGTACCCAAAGCTTGCCGTAAGACCGTAACTTTAAGATTCTAGTTTGAGTGAGACGGAGAGTCATTGCATGAAATGTAAGTGAGCAAGATAGTGATGCTAGCTCGTCAAATAATTGAGTTTTTACAAATGTGCATCGTCTACTCTGCACAGAGGGCCGAATTCCAAACCAAGTACCAGGAAAGCACAGAGTGCCCAAAAGTATATCTCACCGAATTTTACAAAAACATGAACACCAGAATTACGGAAGTAGTTGAATTTGTCAACAATGGAAGATTTGCCCGTCTGATAACCCGATTCTTCTTAAGAAGATTTCGAACTTGTATTGAAGATGAAGGAAGGCAGTTTGAACATCTTTTGTAAATAATAAATCTTAGCATCCAATTAATTGGTGTTTAATTTTAAACTTAAGGAAAACTTGTCCTAAATTCAGCAAAAAGTTAAGATCTCTAACGTGAAAGCGTCACTATCTGTCTCACTCACATTTCATGCAATGATTCTCCGTCTCACTCAAACTAGAATCTTAAAGTTACGGTCTTACGGCAAGCTTTGGGTACACTAGAATCATTTGTAGTAGGTAAAAAGAAAAATTTTCGAAACTGAGTTTCTTTAAGAAAAACATTTTTTTTTTTGCCTTAATCTAAGAAATAATGTAGTCCATGAAATCTAACCCTGGTAGCCAACGCTATCACTTTAGAAAATTTTAGTTATGTTTGAAAAATTATTAACAAATTACTCATTTCATTAAATGAATGCTCTTGCCTTAGATCACTCACTTTAAATCAATGTCTGTGAAAAAAAATAGTTATGATAATCATGATTACGCTCAGCGATGAGGTATTTGATTTACTCATTAATAAGAATCATAATTACGCTTAGTGATGAGGTATTTGATTAACTCACCACTGATAATCATGATTACGCTCAGCGATGAAAGATTTGATTTATTCACGAGGGCAATCATTGAATTGTTCATCTCATTTGAACGCGAAGTATATAAATGAGCTTAGTTCCGGTGCTAGAACAAAATTCAACATTACATTCATCCAACCAATCATCATAAGCTCATCAGTGTGATCATGATGATTGGGCTGCCATCAGGGAAGTGCCCGTCACATTCCTAATAGTATTGATTATGTTCTTCAGTTGCTTTGCAGACTACTACAAGAATAGCAGTTACTAAAACTATCTGGGAACGAATTAGTGGAGAAAAGAAAACAAAAAGTGAATTCTGCAGTATTTTTTACAGGGATTAGTATTGTGTTTTTTCGGTATAAAGTATTGATTTTATTTAATATGCTATTTTTTCCGGATTGCTCTTATTCTAAAAGAGCAATTGATGTGACATTCGTAGATATGTGATAATAATTATTTTATTTTACACTTTACGATTTGGATAAAATGACATACCTTGACAAAAAGCAAATTTACATAACTTGGCCAAGGTCAAATTGACATTCCTGTATCATTTTACTCATAGATTCTAAAAATTATGTCATTTTCAGAGGTTGGGCAATACAAAAGAAATATCATATAAGCAGGCATAAGTTTAAAAGTCTGTTGTTTAATTTAAAACTATTATACCACACATGAAAAAGCTCATTAATTTTTAAGAAAAATATATAATGAATTCAGTCTCGGATCCAGAACAAATTTCATCATTACCTTCCTCTAACGGTTCATGATGAACTCATTGATGAAATCATCAAATAGTGTTTAATAATGTTTTAGATTTAATTAGCAACCCACTAAGTATGTCTTACTCACAGAAACCTTTTTCTTTCCCTTGCAGACGATCAGCCTTAAACTATCATCGGCCCATTTATTTTAATGTTTAAAAAATCAAACAAAATAAAAAGATAAAAGTTTATTTATCTTAGTGATTAGTACTTACATTTTTTTTATTTTATACTATTCTAACAAATTTCAGAAATACAATTTACCAATATCGATTCACAAAAACTGCTCGTTTGATAACTTCAACAAAGAGTCGTAAATATTTTATAAATTTCGGTATAGTAATTAAATTGACACTGATGATAAAGTCAAAAATAGTGGCATAGCATGAATGAGATCTTTCAGGGCTTTTAACTTAACCTTAATATGATCTAGTACAGCATATTTCTATAGAATTCTAGATTTTCAGTTGCCCAAAAATATTTCATAGTTTTGAAAAAGACTCGCAAAAAACCCCCCACTGAACTGATGATGATAAAATCCTTTGAAAGATATATGTAGGTGCTCAAGTTGTATTATAAGTATTTGGCAAATATACCCATATTCTATCATAAATACTTATACCTCAGCCAAAAACATATAAACACCAATTAAAAAAATCAAAAGTAAAATCATTAAATTCATGAAACTATGTGTGGGTATAAACCTGAACTTTACTACTTAAAGCTTATTCAGTCTATTCAGTAGAAACGGAATCGCATTAATTAAATTAGTTTGAGCAAACAATTGTGAGCCCCCCATCTATATGTATGTATATGTATGTATGTATGTATGGTATGTGTTCTACCCTAAAAGCTTCTACTTTTCGGAGCCATTCAATTTTAATTTGCACAAAGCACATACCTACACCATTTGCAGAGCTTAATTTCTATTCTAAAACCTGGCCGAATTAAAATTTCAATTTAATTTATTTGCATGAGGTGGGTTCCTATATGCTTTTCCTGTTTTCCGACGTCAGCTTCCTGTGCCCCATGGCCTGCATATACCAACCTACCTACATACATACAAACATATTTAATTCTACCACAGAGTCAAAAATGATGGCATCGATTAGCCCTTGAATTATTTATTTCTAACTGAAAACCGCTACTACTTTGGTCAAGCCAATATATTTCCGCAGTTGTCAAAAAGAAATTTAAGGACTGCAATCTAAATACCGATGTCATCCTTTGTAAGACTCGAAGCTAATTCTCCGAACGGATGTGCATATATATGTACATAATAATGTTAGTTACATATATAAATATGTCTCCCAGCATTGTAGTTCAAAGATAATAGATACATGAATGCAATGAGCATCTTATATTATAGTTTCATAAAGACTATATCCTGAGAGTCCTGACTTTAGCAACAAAACTTGCATCCTCCAGTCGACTTAGAGTAACTATACAATACATACTTACAAGAACCGATTCCTCCGTCCGCCCGTATAAAGGATTTGTATAGTAGGTATACTTACTTAAGTATTCATCCTCCGTCACTGCAGTAATCCCTATATACTTACAACAAAAACTTGAGAAGAAAAGGTAACTGAAACCACTAGAGGAAGTGTTATATAAAAACGATTTCCATCTGGCAGGCGAAAATTACACCCCGGGGAGTTGTAAAGTTCTCTCTCGAAAGCATTATAGTGGCCGGCAGTAAGGTGCTGGAATCCATGCTTAACTCTAATGCTCCTCGGATAAGCACAATCGCACCTGTACACTTTATTCATACCTTTAGGGGGGGGGGGGGGGCCCACTTTAGGGAACTGTTTACACCTTCATAGAAGAGCTAAAGAGGTGATTATAATGCTTTGTGGGATTGTTTCCATGACTACTACTATACTACTATACGTCTCTATTCTATATCGAAGCAACTCTCTTCTTATAGTGTTCGAAGAATATTTCTTTGTTGTTCTATGGATAAACTGAAATTCCTTTATTGGGCCTTTATTGCCAATGGATAAACGTTACTCAGGATTTTCAGAAAAAAGAAGGAGGAATACAATGTTTACCTACATATGTAGGTATACTATACGAATATGGATGGATCTTGAGTTTGTTTGGTAGAGAAATATTACTTGAGATTAGAGAAGAATTTATTAAAATTACCCCGGTAGTCTAGGACGATTTAGATAAAAGGAGTTGTAGTTTTATATATAACTATGTAGACGAAATTGAGTTTGCAGTCGCACAATAGTTTTTTTCTTCATAATTGTTGATTGTCCATTATTGTTGCTATTAAATTAAAAAAAAAAAAAAAACTCTAGCACATTTTAGATCTTTAATCTTCCTTTCATCCGAATACAGAATTTACTTGTTCGTTTTGGCAACAAACAACAAGTTTCATGAAATATCACTTCTCTTTGGAGCTCGGATATACTCGTGACTCTATTATGGTTGAGCCCCGATGGCTTAATGTCAGAAGGATGTATCTACAAAAATTCAAACAAGGATGTTTCAGTTCTTACCACCTTATTGTATTTACAACACAGATTCCTCATGTAATTACACAAAAAAGTATATGTCGATGTATATATTTTTTTTATCAAGATAATTCATGTTTTAGTTGGCACTTGATGGAACTTATTAATAGTATTAAACATGTTAAAAAATGAAAGACTTGTTTCCGTTCTATAAAATATTTTTTTATTTTTAATAATTAATTAAAATTTTTGCGAATCGCCTATTTAGGCATCCTTAAGCTCTTGCAAAAATTATGAGACTGACTCAGTATACATTAAAATTAAAACCGACAGATATCGTTTATACACATATACATACATAAGTGGTATTCAATATCATTTTAAGTCAGTGTAAGTATCGTAATTTTTATTTCGTTATAAAATTTGTTTTAATTAAAGGGCTGTTCTTGCGGAAATCTATCTGATCATTAACCAAAAATGAGCCTTTATCTTTCTTTTTTTTTTAATTTCTAATATCTCATACCTATCTAGAACTTTACCTCCACATAAATTACGTAATAGTTTTACATTGTCAATTGATGTAGTGTAACCTAGGTCGATTAAGTGTTTACATAACCTCTTAGTTTTTCCTATATAGATCGCGTCACAATCGTTGCAACTTATACTATATACCCCATTTTTTTTTTTTTTTTTCAATATCCACAACTGTAGACTTTATTTTATTATTTAGTAATAATTTACCCAGTGTTGTATTAGTGAAATAAGCATCTTGAACATTATGATTTGATAGAGTTCTGTGTATTTTTTCTGATACTCCTCCAACATAAGGGATCTTTTTCCAAATCTTACTACTTTTGTTTTGGATCATAGGAAATGCTAATCTAAGAGCAGATGATCTAGATTTCTGTTTTAATATCTTGTAAATGAAACTTTTGGAATAACCATTATAGATTGCTATTTTAAAAATTAAATTAAGTTCTTTCTTAAAGTTGATCACATTTAAAGGAATATTAACTAATTTGTCAATCATCGAATGGAATTCAGAACTCTTAATGTTAAGCGGATGATTAGAAGAATATGGAATTAGTTTCAGTAAAATTTGGTTTGCGATATATTTCGTAGTCAAATTTTTTATTTTTTATTGATATTGTGATATCTAGAAAGTTTAATTTCATACCTCCATATTCTAGTGTAAATTTAATATTGTCGTCGAATTTATTTAAAATACTATTTAAAAAAAAACAGCATTATGTTGTCGCTCAGAGTACGTCCATATACAGAACACATCATCAACATAAAAATTTATTAATTAAATCACAGTTCTTATTAAAAAAATCCTCTGTTCTATGTAAAAGTCAGCCAAAAAAGGCGATAGAGAAGCACCCATGGCTAAGTCTTCTATTTGGGTATAGAACTTATCATTAAAATAAAAGTAGTTTTGATTTAAGCACGTATTCAAAGATTCTATAAGTTGCGAGAGTTTTTCTTTATTTAAATTTTTTTTCCCGAATTCGACGGTACAAAATTGTCTTTAGCTTACTTTACTGGTATCGAAGGAAATAGGTTACATACATCAAATGACACGAGTTTAGCGCATTAGGTGGTAAAGCAATGCAATTAATTTTGTTTACTAGGTCAATTGTAGTTTTTATGGAGTATTTTTTGTTAAATTTATGAGTTTTGGTAGTATCGAATTTAATTTTTTGCCCAGTTTCTTTGTCGTTGAGTTGAATGCAGAAGAAACTGGTCTTACTGTTTATATAGATATTCCGGTCAAACATATGCAAAAAGGACTACAAAACTAAGCCAATTCCAATCCTAACTCAAAATTGGCAAAATTGTAGTTACACCCTTCTGACATTAAGTCAAGTGCAACTTCCATTTGGACTATTTTTTTCCCTTGACTAAACAAAATGCTAACTATCTTTAAGTGTTCCTCACAAGAGCAACATACTTTCAGATTACCCTGGCAAGCTCAATAAATTTTCAGGATTATCTACTTCATATATAAAATAAACTGTGCTTAAGTTTTCTATCCTAAACGTGGCATTGAAATATTGTATACGCTTGGGATTCACATCTATAATTTCTAAGCTGAAGTTTTCGCTATTTTATTGTCAATGAAACCAGCTCTATAGTATCAAGGACAAGCATGCCGTATACTCTTAAGAAGCAGGTTTCTTACCGAACTACGTTTGTTCCTCTGATAATTGCTAAATTATATGGGAAAGAGAATTCAAGAAGGCATTGGATTGAGGTTTTAGAAAATATATAATCGGTCTCAATATTCCAGAGGATTCCAGACGGCAATAAAAGGGCTGACCTAGTCGCCTGACTGTTAGACTCCATTTCCTTGACCAGAACCTATCGTTTGCTTTATATCCTTAGTACTTTGCTCGTTCATTAAAGATTATATTTACAGGAAAAATCAACAGTGTAGAATGTCTGTAAGAATTTACATTCTTAAAAGTTATATTCAGCGGGCAAAATAAATGTCCATGGCTAATGGTGGTTCAGAACAATGTTCGGCATATTTATTATGGTCAAATCAAGTTTCACGTTCCTCCTTTTAAACCGACAGTGTTGATGATCCGGAATGTTACACGTCATACAAACATACTTATAACGACACACCGGCTAATTAACTATGTATTCAATTTCTGTCAAGTTGTTCACTTTTGATTTATCCATCCATCCATAATGTAAAGTTAGCCAGATCTAATACTTTTTACAAGAAATCGGCAGGATCAAAGTTTCAGACTTACAATGTTGGGTGGGGAGGATCTTACTCTCTCCAATGAAGCAAAATATCCGAGCGGGTGTCATACTTGATTGCAAGCTGAGCTGGAAAACCAATATAGAAGCACGTGTTAAGAAGGCCAATACGTCCCAGAGAATTTTAATGATAACTGGGGACTAAAGCCCAGGGTGGTACAATGGATATACACAGTAATAGTTCGGCCCATCCTTTGCTATGGCTCCACGTTCTGATGGACCTGTAACCTGGAAGTGCTGTCAAAAACCCAGAAGGCTGCTTGCTTGGGAATAATTTAGTGTTTGTGCACTATGCCCACCGTGGCACTGGAAGTACGAGTGTAGTGGCAATCAGCACTGTCAGGTTAAGATCGTGGGTTGGTGGATGGAGAAAAGTTTTTGACATTCCAATATACTCCAAAAGATAGAATGCAGTGATTGCAGGAAAGAAAAAGACCATCAAATACCTCACCTAATTTTTGATGAGGGTTTCAATGCATAGAAGCTCACCAGGAGTCATTGGGATGGAAGGGAGATGGTTGTAACATCCGATATGTCTATCTTTACAGATGGATTTAAGACGAGTGCGGACACAGGATCTGATGTATACTCCAGAGACTGCCAGTGGCACGCGTCTTATAGACCACCGGGCAAATGCAGTGTCTTTCAGCCAGACTTGTATCGATTAACTAGGCAGCACTAATGGTATCTATGTACAAAGAGTACGTGCAGCACATCTGCATATACACTGACAGCCATGCATTAAAGTATGCTGTGCTGGTCAAATCTAGATTGGTGCAGTTATGCCAGGCCAGCCTTGACGAATTAACTACATGGCACCCTATGCTGGGTACCTGGCCATAGCCATATCCAAGACAATGAGATGGCTGTTGAGATAACTGATGTGTTGCCCAAAAAGGGGTCTGAAATGATCTGCATATGATAGAAAGAGAACAAAAGAACTCCATAATGTTAATAAAACTGATATCAGGAGTATAGTAGGGGTCATTACCGGTCATTGGCTATAGGAGACCATTCCAATAGACTAGGAATAGCCGCGAACGAGTTTTGGAGGAGCTGTAAAGATTCGGAGGAAATTTAAACCGTCCAACACGTATTTCACGAGTGCCCCGCTCAGTTGAATAAAAGAGGTAGTCTATTGGATAGCTACTTCTTTTCAAGTCGGGGGGAGCTGCTCAGATGTATCCTGAGGTTCTTTAAATAAGCAGGGCGGTTTTGAGAAGGTTATTCCAATAAGTCAAAGGGCACAATGAACCTGCTGAAGATCTAAGTGAAGCAGGCTGAAATCTCTATCAGCACCCGTTTTGCCTAACCTAACCTTTTTTTATCGAGTTATATTGTGGGAATGTGGTACAGCTTACTATCTTCTGTCAATCCTCGAGTAAGTTCAAGAGCAACAATACACATACATTGTAACACGGCTACTTTCATTATATTTTATAATGCGTTTCCTTTTGCCTTTATTGTCTTGTTGAGTTTTACATCATAGAAATAGCCCATAAACTTCAAGAAAATGCATACCACGCATCTCAGAATATTTTGACTTCCTGACCGTTTCAAGAATAGAACTGATTAATATGAATCATCTCACCCTAAAGTCCTCACTTAGAATCTTGTGACTTCTTTTTATTTCCTTTCATAAAACATAAAATACGCTGATTGACATATAGAGCATAAATACGAATATTTCAAAATAATAAAAAAAACACGTTAATTCTATCATACGCAAAACTCAAACATTAACCTCCGAAATACTATAAAAACTGTTCGAATTTCGATATACCTACATATTTCATTACCACTATCATAGATCTCATAGGGGTTCCACAAAGTTCCATGCTTGGGCCATTAATGTTCAATTATAATTAAAAAAATATTTCGTCATTGTTCATTAGACATTTCTTCTTAAAAATTAAATCTTTATAATGTCAACTCAGTTCGAAAGTGAAAAGCATTATTAACATAAACTAAAGAAATTGACTTAAATTCACAAAAATACCTATATACCTACATAAAAAAAATTATCAATTCTACACTCATACATATAAATAGTCAAAAATATCAAGGCCACAATTCAAATTAAATCATAGATCATGGCAGCATTTGCGTTGCGACTCTTTTATTATCATTCCGCTTGTTAATAAAAATATGCAAATAGGTATTTTGTTTTCGCACCCGGGATTCTATTGCAGGAGCACAAAAACGAAACACATTTAAACTTGTAATTCTGTTTCTATGGCATTCATGGCATCAGCCTTAACAGGACTTAACACGTACATGCCCTTCCTGCACATGAGACGCGAATAAATGAAGGAAATTCAAATGAATATTTCACGTCACGTACAAAAATCGCTAAATAAAAATTTTTTTAAATCCACACTTTGATAGAATCTCTTGTTTACACGATTCATGTAAAAATCAATACATGCAAAGGTGCGAGTGAGCGGTGTGATTATAGAATGCGACAAAATATTTAGAAAACTTGAATATTACAAAAAAAAAAAAAAAAATTGAAATTTGCTAATGTTAAATAACAAAAAATAAAAACGATTTATAAATAACCGCCAAGAAAATTATGTGTCAGCGGAAGATATTATGAAAATTAAGGAGAACTCTGTATTAAATTATGTTGGAGTTATGAGAAATGATTATTATTAGTATTAGAAAAAAGTATAAACTGTTTTAAGATATAAATTAATAACAACAGGTTAATTGAGAAAATGAAATTTCATAAACGCACAAAAAAGAGAAGAAGGAAATTTAGAAAATTTCGTAATTAAATTAATTAAAGCCTAAAAGTTGACAAAAATCAGACTCGAAATAAATAGTCATCGCCGCAAATTGTTAATTATAAGCGGATGGAGAGAGGAGGTTGAGTGAGATAGTCCTATGAAGCCTATAAACCAAGCAAATTGTTATGGATAGCCATAAATTAAAACCACCATTGACGGAATGAAATCGTTCAATAAAATCTACATAGAAACTAGTAGCTAAGATGTATGTAAAAGTCTCTTCAAAAATATTAAATATCTACAGTTAGGGAATTATCGTCAGTTGATTCATAAGAGAAGTTCCTTCGGGACAAGAGTTTTATTCAACTTACAAAAATGTTGGAGTATGGACACCTCGAAGTACGATAATTAAATTAAATAGTATGTACATTAATTATCCAAGATCCCTAAATCCAAAAATTAAGTAAATTATGATATCATTGAATTAAAAATAAACCTAATGATCATTGACACATAAAATCAAAACCGATATAATATTTATAATTAAATAAAGGATATTCGAAAATTAATTACTGCAAAGGAAACTCGAACCGAATATTCAAATACTGATGTGTCCTACCACTAAGGCTCATAGTTCAAATTCTACAAATGTGGAAATAAAGGGGAACATTTTGAAAAAGTCGAACATGCCTGTCAAAAGCAGGGGCAGGACTTGGCGTTTTTTTTTCCTTCCGGCAGACTCGAGGAGAACAAGTTCGACGTGAAAAAGTCTTGTAACAAAAAAAAATATTATGGTCTTTTGGTTCAAAAAATAAAAAACATTTAAATTAAGCAGCTTCGCTCACAGGAAAGCAAAATAAAAATTACCCATATAAGGGAAAGCCGAACAGAAGAGATTTAATTTTCTATCCGCCTTACTGGAAAATCAACCACGAGGACCGCAATATATACGTTATCGTGATACTCCGATAATTAAAGTTAAAAATAAAATTTAACAATATTAAATACCTATAAATATATAACGTGATCTGGCTAACCAACTAATCTAAACAAAAAGGAAACAGAAACTTAAATTGGAAGATAAATTAAATCTTCACATTGCCAACCTATACTAACTAACCTAGCTTAATATTGTAGTTAAGGACGGCCGTAGGGTATCAATATAACGAATCATAAAATATGTATAATTTATGAAGGGGTTTTGGATTGCACGCTGAATTATATCAATTAAAATGTACATCTAGCCTTATTTTTCAATACAACTTTTTACTTACTTCAAATTATGAAGAAACCATGTAAGCCTAGAATACAAATAGTCAAGGTGTCTGCAATTTAGGAGCTAGTAAAAGTCCAACTAACGCAGGCCGAACATGACCCTTATTCAGATATTGAAAACTCCTTCAATTCACTGGAACAGATAAAATCAACAGAATTTAAAATAAATTATTATCAGATTAATTATGATTTTAGTAAAATATTGAGAAGACATATTTGTACGCACTACACAATCTTCTAAATAAATAAGGCCAATTAGGATGAACTTACTTACATACATTCGCACAACATTGGTATAGAAGTGAATGCTTACATTTTCATTTACATCAGGGAGAGAATTAATGAATAATTGAAAAAATAGCGGACCACGGATAGAGCCCTGAGGTACTTCACTATTAACTATATTGAACTATATGAGTATTCATCACTCAGGTATATAACCTTCTGAGATCTACCATATAGGAATTATTTTTTTACAATATTCTTATTAAAATTTTAAGACAATTATGCTAATAGTTGGCTTAAATAGAAGCTCCATTCAAAAGAAAACGTGACACGATATTGTACGGATGTGTCTTTTGTCCAGTAATGAACATATCAGTTGACACTTTTATTTGCTGTATTAGTTTACTGGATCGACATATATGTACTTAGCAATCTATTTTATAGAACGCGTTCTTCAAGACACATAAATAGTGATTTGTATATAAATTTGGCACTAATACAATAAATTGATTGGAATTTAATGGTCGGAATACTCTAGCACCCGATTCGCGTCATTTTTGAGGTAGGGGGAGTTAAAAGCTCTTACTTTTGGTATTTTATGAATAATCTTATAACTTCCTATAACTCCCCAACTATACGCTCTATAATGATGATTTGAAATTTATCACATAGACAACCTTCCAAGCTTCCAGTAGTGATCGACAAAATGTTCACCTTTCTCTTCTCTATTTCAAAAATACCGATCAATAAAGTCAAAATTTCAGAATGTGAGTTCAGTTTTATTAATTTAAATACTTCATCAAATTCAGTTTTTCATAGTACGCTCTCTACCTAAAATGTAAACCTTTTAATTTTTTTCTCTTTCTTGAGTACATCCAACGAAACTGGTTTAAATAGTACAAGAAAATTTACTACTTTTAGATCTGTTCTAACATCATCATTCAGAAGAGTATGCGTTGAGCAAAAATATGCATAATACCAGACAGCCAAGCAGTGGTCAAAACGTTAAATTCAGCAATAGAAGAAGCCAGATTTCTATTTATTGAGGTTGTTTTTGGCCACCCAAAAAGGCACCTTTCAGCATAAGTCTAGCTTTGGAAGGGTAGAATTAAAATGGCATACTGTGAAAAATACCGCGAGGCTGAGAGAGGCGAAGAAGTTCATTACGTATTCTCAACCAGAGCTGTAAAATTCAAGTAACATTGCCATTATCATTACCAATACCAAGTATTTAAGAATTTATAATTCCCAGTACTAATACTCCTGTATTAGAATCAAAACTTTAACAGTCCCATTCCCGGAATTGCAAATAATACTTTAAAATATTGTAAAGTTATTGAATTTTCGATTCCATTACAAAAATACTTCGAAATATCCAAAAGTATTTAAAAATTATTTGGGCATTACTATATAATTCCTTTCAATTCTTTTCAAATACTTTCAATTACTTTTAATTGCTTCGAAATCTTCAGTACTAAACATGATATTTTACTATTTGGTGTGCCATTTCTACTAAAATAAGGTGCATTTAAATAAGTTTAACTACTGTTTTTTATGAAATTACAAATTAAAATATGAAAACATATCAAATAATAAATATTTTGCTGGAGTGTGACTTTGAATTTAAACATAAACATAAACATTTATTTATTTGAGTACTTTTTAATGGAGAACAGAGGAATTTTAAGAACTTTCATTTTTAACTAAATCAAATCATAAATACAAGAGGAAAACCAACCGCCTCGTCCAGGGTTTGAAACGGAGACCTTTCGCTTGCCGGGCGACTGCTCTTACCACTGAGCTAACAAGACAGATGATTTTTCCCTCTTGCATTAGTGGTAAGAGCAGTCGCCCGGTAAGTGGAACGTCCCGGTTTACAACCCCAGACGAGACGGTTGTTTTTTCCTCTTGTATTTATGATTCGAATTAGAATCGTTAAAAATAAAAGTTCTTAAAATTCTTCTGTTCTCCATCATTGATCGACTCTAACAAGTTTGGGTTCGATTCCCGTCTGGGAAAAAATAAATATAAAATTGTATTTTTAACCTCTTAGCCTACGATTTTATTGAAAGCAAATGTACTTGTCTCGACTACTTTATTTTATTGCACCCCGAAAATAGGAAAAAATATTTTTCAATTAAAAAGACAGCTGATCTAGTTCATTTCATAATTAAGTACAATATCATGTTTAGTACTGAAGTTTTTGAAGTAATTAAAAGTAATTGAAAGTATTTAAAAAGAATTCAAAGGAATTATATAGTAATGCCCAAACATTTTTTAAATACTTTTGGATATTTCTAAGTATTTTTGTAATGGAATCGCAAATTACTTTCCGGTATTTTAAAGAATTATTTGCAATTCCGAGAATGGGACTGTAAAAATTCAATTCCAATACAGGAGAATTACTACTGTGAATTATCAAATTATTAAATACTTGGTATTGGTAATTAACAGGTATTAAATCCATTAAATATTGATTATTTTATAGCTCTGTTCTCAACAAAGGACAAAAGAATTCCTCATGCTCAGTAGGAAAGAAATAAAGGCGCATAAAGGGCCTACTCATTGCGCAATATCTGGGAATAGCATTCCCATTGCCAGAGGATATTGAAATGTGGGTATCGTATAAAATTTCGTGTACATAAGTAAATCCGAGAACCGTTAATAATATACCGAAGAGGTAGTTCATAACCAAGGATAGAAAATACAGAAGAAAATAAGATGCAGTATAAAAACAAAACGAAAAATCAAAGAAAGAATCACTGGAAGCTATGGACGATAGATAAGCGAGTGGCAGCGTATAGAAATGTCATGAAATTTACTCTCCCATGCGTTCTGCTATCTTTTCATAACTGCATTGTGTTCCCACACTAGGAAACTTCCACCCAACACAAATATCAGCCGGCTTCAGTTCATTTAGCTTATCAGCATTACTGTTTGTTATATATTCTAAGGTTCTTTCGTTACCCGGGGTTTACACGTAATAGTACAGCTTGCATGCAAGCCGCACTGCCATACTTCTTGCACGTGTAACCTCTACTGCCATGCTGGCAGTTCAGCTTTCAGCGAACTTGCATGTTGAAAAACCATGGCAGCTGAGGCGATAGTAATTTGACATTATGCAGTTTTCAAGATGGCGGAAAAGAAATACTCGAGAGAATTCGATAAATTTATTCTGGAAAAATGATATTTTCTGGGATCATTTGAATTACATCATTTACCAACACCTTCCTCTTAGCTTTTTCTTACGTTTTTTATCATTCTGCTACTTTCTTTATTGCGATAATTTTTCCAATATACGCATGACTTACGCCTCATTGTCATTTTTATACCCTAGATGAAATCATAGGGGTATACTAAGTTTGTCATTCCGTTTGTAACACCTCGAAATAATGATGGTAGAGCAAAATGGATTGGACACCCATTCATAATATTAAAAGTTATTTCGATTTTTGCATGTCCGTCCGTCCGTCTGTCCGTCTGTGCGCACGATAACTCGAGAACGCGAATACTTAAAGAGCTGAACTTTTGTACACGGAGTTTAAAAAACAAAGTAAAATTTAGTTCGAAAATAAGACAAATCGGGCAACTCCTTCGTGGGGTTGTCATATAAAAATTTCGTTTTCCGCTATATATTTGGACACTGCCTGAGAACGCATATACGTAGAGAGCTGAAATTTCGTACATGATGTTTTTACTACATTAGCAAATAAAATGTCAAAAATGGACTAAATCGGGCAACTCCTTCTTGGTGTTGCCATATAAAAATTTCGGTTTTTCACGTATACTTTGAAAACGATCAGTCCAAGACCTTTTTATTGTACTAAGAACTTCTGCAGAATACGAAATCCTATAAAATTGGTTATTACCATTTTTTCTGTGCGACAAACCATTCTAGAAATATATGCGAAAAACAACTTCAAAAATTCAACTTGCATAGATAGGTGACCATACGAAATTTAATACGGGCATTCATCTAGGGTATCATAAGAATTGGTCTTAGACCAATTCTAGCTTTTTACTTGTTTAAATTAACTTGCATGCAAGATGATAAGACATCAACCGAATTGCCTTCTGGTGTCAAGTTAAAAAATGTGCGTTGGAAGGGAGGCTTGCATGCAAGCTGTACTATCTCGTGTAACCCCCGGGTTAGAATATAAACCCAACAGGAACTACTGGATTGCATAAGATGCATGTATCTGTGTAAACTTCCAACTAGGCAAAAAACTATTGGGGTATTAGGTATTTTTGTATTTATATTTCTAAGGTTCTATAGCATTCGCAATCGCATAAACCGACCGTTCCTAATCGAAATTTGTTTCCCTTTTATTGGGCCTGTATTTTCTTTTATTCACATATGCACATCACGCAAAAGTACACAAAACACGTACGAGGCTGGCTCATAAGTCTTCTATGAGCTACCCGTGATAAGTTAATTTTGGATATAAATCATACAGCAAAAAGCTATTCAGACATATTAGATCCGTTTGAAATTTCTTTGGATAAACATATATATGTAAATCAAGATAAGGCTTGTATTGAGAAAATTTTACAAACTTATGATACTGATATTAACTCAGAAAAATGTATTGATAATGATTAAGTAAGAAAATTTTTTAATTAAAAATATGTATAAATTTATAAACGATGGGTTAAGGTCTACTTTTCCGAACGTAGAAATAATTTTAAAAATATTTTTGACGATGCCTATCTCTAATGCCAGTACTGAACGCTCATTTTCGTCGTTGAAACGAATAAGGTCATATTGGCGAGCGGTGAGCGATGAGCTCTGAGAGGTAAAAAACCGCTTAGCAAAGCCATCGCTATGAAAGTTTTCACATTGAAGAGCGTTAAGCTGTATCTCCAAGCGGTGTTTTCACAGCATAGCTCAACTAAACGGTGACTGAGCGCGTTGCCCATTAGTTGTGGTGTAATTTAGTATTATATAAAGTCTTTCCTCTGGACTAATTGAAATTAAAATGTAATCGAAAGATTTAATTGACATTCGTAGAAATTCAAAAAATTGCTGACAATTTCTGGGAAGGTCTTCAAAAAATATGTTAAGTTCACGACTCCAACCGGTTTTTATTTATTCTACAAATTGCTAGTCTTTTCCGTATTCTTGCTAAAATCAATCTCTTTAATCATAAATTATCGAGTAATAGCATTTTTCTTATAAGCTTTGACATCATTATGTACTAAATAGTATGATGCAACTAAAATCTAAAGCGGAACCTTGCCGCTTGTCGCGCACCGCTCAACGGTCACAGCTCATCACTCACCCCTCACCGCACGACAATCTGCGACTCGATTAATTATGATAACATTATAGACATAATTGGTAAAACAAAAGCCAGAAAAAATTTTTTTAATTATTATTTTATTTTTTATTTCAAATTGAACTGATTTGTTTTATATTCTTTTTAAATACCAACGTTGTATTAGTTTTGTGTATTATTAAAATGTGTTATTATGGAAATGTCGACTAGTAGATATATTTTATTAACTGAAATAGATTTATTTTTTTGGGGGCTAACAATAATTTTGCGCCTAGGGTCTCCAAAAGTATAAATCCGGCCTTGATCACAACAGATCACCAAAAGGTCAATGTAAAGCTACATACATATATGTCTAGTATCCACTAATCTAACACCTAATCTAAATCCCTACAAAAACTCAACTACATACATAAAGGTAAACATATCACCACATTCCTACACCCGTACATACAAGTATATCAATAATGTCACCAAAATGAGAAACCAAAATTAGTTTTTCCACAAATTACCGGAACATTTCTGCATGACCTAAAACGAAACATGCATACAAATAGTGCCAATGCCTCTAGCTCATTTTATTAAAACGCCATATTTCACCAAACTGGGCACAATACAAGGCTAGAGAAGAAGATATTAAAATCACCCTCAAGTCTCCATATTATTCATAACTAGAGCCAAATAATCTAAATCAATAAGAGGAGACTGTACAAGTGCAATACAGCGGTGGCGTTCTCTGTGAATATTCAACTAGCAAAGTCCAACAAATTTCGGAAACTCTAGATGTCTAGAATGGCGGTATAAAAAAAAAAACAAAAAAAAAACAAAAAAGCAAAAACCTTTGAACAGAAGCTCATAGTGTGCTTGCATTTATAGTGCTTGCAGCAGAAATGCTGCAAAGTCAAGGAACCCCCTCTGCGATACCACCTCCTCGATGGCAATATCGTCGTCTATTTGTACCCCGCACACCGGGAGATGCTATTGAATGAAACCATAAGAAGATAACGGAGGCGGGAGTTCTTAGCGGAGCGCTAGCAAGCAAACAATTTCCAGACCAGCGCGAGATGTGTGTAAGTGACATATTTACTGCGTTTTTATTTATACACGTCATCGTTTTAAATTTCCGGGTTTGAAATTCATGAATTGAATTTCCCGGCACCTATATTCTGGCTGGACTGGACCTCTCCTGCCTGCTTGCCTGCCTCGATTGTGGTTCTTTTATTTACACCCCGGGTGCTCGTTCAAATTTACGCTTCCACCTTCCTCTCTGGATACTATATAGTTCTCTACCCGGGTGTTACATTGCAGTTGAGTTCAACTTCAGTTTCCAAAATAGACGGGACCATGAGGAGATGACTGTGTTATACTTACACATATCCGAGAGTCATCGTCCCATCCTGACTCCTGAGTATATGGTGGAGTATTCATCTGGCCTGGCCTGGCTATGCTTTTTCCTTCAATTTCTCTCAACCAACAACCGAAAAGCGGCGAAAACTTTGTTCGTTCATTTCATATATAACTTCTGTGCTGCACCTACGTAAGCTTTCTATTCTAGCTAGCTATAGCTCCCATCCTCCCTCCCACGGTGTCTTTCAAATTCAATCTCTTCCTGGCTGATTTTTCTCATACTTTTTCTGGTCTGCCAGATTTTTGGACTTGGGGTCGATGGCGGCGGATACTAAGTATATAGTAGATAGGTAGGTAGTATCTATGTAGTGTATATTTTGTCGATGGAAGATGGGTCCTCTCCTGCTTTTGGTAAATGTTTACACGCTTGGCTGCTTTTGTGTCGCCTATTAGGTTGGTAGGTGGCCCTCCCAGCCTGTCTGCACAGAAATCCAGAATGGTTTGAATGTTTAGCTCCAAATTGGTTTGCCGTTCTGAAAATTATAGCAGTTCACGTAGTGTAGCACTTGACTAGGGCCAACAATTTACATACAAATGCTGTACATGTTAAGGGGGGGTGGACTCTTACCTATAGGATATATCTGGATATGCTCTCTCCGAACTAGCTATATACTATACAGGAATATATCTAACTACATATACATACATATCTGTTCTGGGCCAGAAGGCCATATGCATCTGAAAGCAATTTCTTATAGCATCCAAGGGATGTGGTGTGGCACGGTGTGGTGTGTTGGTAGCTTTGAAGATGAATTTCCATAACAAAAATTCAAAGTTTTTATTTAGCACGTGACTTCTGTAGAAATGCACACTCATAAATTGGAGGCGGGTGATATTTTTTCCATTTTCCTAATTGAATACTTTTTGAGTAATAAATGAGGAAACCTGCACTTCTGTTTTAGTGTGATTGGGGGGAACTTGAAATTATTATAGAGCTTGTTTAAGCTGGCTTACATTCTTGTAGAGAAGGTATGATAAATTGCATATATTTTGGCGTTCTTAATTTTCAGTTAGAAAAATGATGATCGGTTCTTGAATTGGATAAAAGTTTATTCATTCCACATTCAATGATCATGAACGCCCCGTTATAAAATTAGTCTTTTACTATTTTAGTAGAATTAATTTTATAAGTTTCTTGATAAAATTTTTTTTTTATTTAGATCAGTAAATTTATTTAAAAAATGGTCACCTATTTCGAAATTTCGAACTTATTCGTTACAACATCAGATCGGTAAACGCAAACACTTTCATAAATTTTACATAAATTTTTAATGGGCTTACGACACCAAATATTACCATCGATAGAAACAATGCTATTGTCTACGATTATCGCCGTTAATAATATTAATGAAGTTCTGTTGATATCAGAGACTCTCCAAAGGTGGATGATCTAAGTGGTAATCATTATTCAAAAATATCTGTTGCCTGGTACTTGAAAAAAAAAATTTTAAATTAAAGTGAATACTATTGGTGTGTCAAAATTATAGAAATAAATTTTGGATGTAAATAATTTAAGAAATAAATGTTATAAATATGATGCAAATCTAAATTTAATTATTATTTTATCGATGTAGAATTCAGCGTACTACCATAAAACTAGGTTCAGCGTGTATCTTCAGGAAGAAATGCTCTCTTTAAAAGATATTAATTTTTAGAAGTGAATTTCCTTTTATGCTTAAATACGTTTAAGAAGCAAAATTTTATACTATATTACATTTTCGAAATTTTCACCTTTTAAAGATTTTAGTTTTCCTCATTAAGTGCTTCGTTTTGTTTGAAAATTACAATTGCTTCCTTCTATTTTTATTGGCTCTTGTAAAAGAAATAAACAGGAAAAAAAAAGTCTTGAATTATACTAATATCAAAACGATCATAAATAAAAAAAAAATTTAAAGTTTCGTTGATTATGTTTATTAATATCCGATAAGTCATTCGGGGAATTTTTAATAGAGTAGGCCATTTTTAAGGCAAATTTTATTTATATTTATTATATTCTAGATGAAATCATCGGGTATACTAAGTTTGTCATTCCGTTTGTAGCGCATAGAAATAATGATGGTAGAGCAAAATGGATTAGACACCATATTAAAAGTTTATCATGTCCTTCCGTCCGCCTGCCCTTCTGTCCATCCATTGACACGATAACTGGAGAACGCGTTCTCTTAGAGGGCTGAAATTGTTCACACGGCAATTTTTTTTAAAAAGACGTAAATTTAATTTCGAAAATAGGCCAAATCGGGAAACTCCCTCGTAGGGTTGCCATACAAAAATTTCATTTTTCAGTATCTATTTTGGGCACTGTTTGAGAATACAAAATTATTTTTTCACAGCGACATACGTCAAAATGGCGACTGTGCAACATTTTTTCCGATGTCGTCTTTATTTTTAAAAAATCAACAGCCGAACCAACAGCACCTATAATTTTTGAATTAGGATGAGATACCAAAGTTTTTCGATTATATATAAGAATATGTAGCTATATAAGTAGGTACGTAGGACTCTTTTGATGCGTTGTTTTTTGTAAAAATGGCGCATTTCTAAATCAAAATGTAGAAAATTCCATGAGAAAATTATCAGGAATTTGAAATCCTACGAAGTGCCTTTGATAACATAATTCTAAATGTATCTACTGTAAAAATTTCAAATGAATCGATTGAAATTTGTTTGAGTTTAATCGAGTTTTTTTTTTATAGTGACTTAAGGGGAATTAAGAAGACCTACTAGACAATAAGCATAAGAATTTATATCCGCCATGATAATCCATAGAACAGGAGGAGATAGTATACTCACCTAGTCAAACAAAAAATTGTGTGGCAGGACGGGGGCATATCTACCGTTTTGCAGTTACAGGGTAATTAAGAAAATATCTTAGTATTTCCAAAAATACCCTTTATCTGAGAAAGTACAGAGGGCACGGTCATCGTCAAGAGCTGATTGTATGCAGAATTTCATGGCCCTTCCACTATTCCTCTCTCGCAGGAGTTATGGTGGTCTAAATTAAAACTTTCGGATATTCTTACCATTTTTTTTTTAACTTTTTCTTTCTACAAAGTTAAAGAGTTATTAGCACTAAGGTAACAAATTATCTTTGAGAATAGGTTTGAGAATAACTTTGAGAATATGTTAAGAACTAATAACTCCTTAACGGCTACAGATATCACATAGGCGTAAATGTTAAATTAATGATGAGAGAGCAAAAACTAGCATATTTTCGTAATCACCCTGTAATTCTGAAACGGTCGATATGATGAACCCCCCCCCCCTCCCCCGGCATAAATGTTTTTGTTTGCCAAGGTGAGTACTATCACCTCTTGCCCTATGGGCCATCTTAGCGGAAACACCCTATATAGGTACATTTTTTTTAATAAATTCTGAAGTTTTAAACCAAAAATTTATTTAGTAAACACCTGAAATTTCGCACATTTCTGATTCGTACTTTTGTTTTGTATCGGAAACATCTTTATGGAGCTATAAAATATTTTGCTCTTTACAAAACCTCCGCTCGAGAATTTTACCTTCAACTAACAAAATGTTTCACTCGAACTGGAGCAAAATACGTTTTTCTAAGATTTTTGCGCCCCTACTTGTAGCAGAGCTCAGTGCATCACTGTTTGTTTTCAAAGTGATATTACAAGCCCTAGCCATAAAATTGTAGTGCATTGCATGGGCAATGGCTTGAAAATAATATATCGCTGTCAATTATACAAAAACTTAATTACTTCCCTTCTTCTGAAGCCTACGAACCGACACTGCATTCTTACACGTATTTAATATTACCTATATCAAGTATTCCCTAATAATTGGAAGAACGAAAATGCAAAAACCTGCTGTTCTATTTCTATCTGTCTACCAGCAAGATAAGTTAACTATGTTTCTTTTCCAAAGTATTTGAAAAGATATTGTTCTGGTGATTATAAAAATGCTTAAGTATATTGAAAAGTAAACACACGACCTACTCTACCCGTAATACCAACATCTCTTTTTAATTTCACAACTGATATCCGCTCTACACTTAAGCAAGAAATTACCGTATACAGTTCCATCTTGTATTTTCACAAGCATTTGATAGCTTGCTGTACATATAGCTTCATCAGGTCTTTGTATTCTTTGTAATTTTTCTTCCGGAATTCCTCAAGGCTCAATTCTGGGTCCACTGTTTTTTACCCATTAAAAAAAACTATTTGCTCATAGTGTGATAGAAGTTACTCTTATGTGTTTAACTTAACTTACCGTAGTAACAGTGTAGATACTACATTTTCCAGTAATACAGTGGTTCAGTGGTATTGATTCACTATTCCTTTCTATCGCCCATTAAAATAGGCGACATTGTCGATATAATTCCCTACGTATTCAAAATTCTTAATCTGAGAATACTCTAAGCTTTTATTCTATTTTTCTCAAGGTTATCTTAAATTAAATTTGTATTTTTCTGTATACAGCGGTGTTTAAAAATTTGATAGAAGGCTTTGACCAAGAAATTTGATAAACGTATGGAAAACTTGAGGTCACAGCAAAGACAGTATTTAAAATTAACATTAAAAACCAAAAATTTTCTAAGGTATTACCACGAGGGAGTTGCCTGATTTTGTTCATATTCCAAGTTTAAATTAATTTTTTATAGTATTAGCTATATTTATGAAAAATTTAAGCCCTCCAGCTCAACATCTTCTGAAGCAGTGTCCAAATATAAATATAATGAAAATAAAAACTTTTGTATGGCAACACTACAGCTCGATTTTATCCATCCACAATCTTGGCTTTTTTTCATAATGCTTCTTTGTATAAAACTTCAGCTAACTTGGCCAATGCTTTCTCAAATGCGGATAGAGAGACTGTAAGACAGACAGACAGACAGACGTATCGCTATCGACATGGAAAAATTTAAATAAGCTTTTTTCGGTCCCTCTGTTTGTCTGTACGTTAATCTTTCTGCCCCATAACGTAAGAGAGCGTAAAGAAAAAATAAGGTCAACTTCGAACATTGGTAAAATCAGGCAACTTTTTTGCAGTATTGCCAGACAAAAGTTTTGAATATTTTTGAATACTGCTTCAGAAGGCGTTGAATTAGAAATCTAAAATTTTATAAGCGACATTCTTGGATTAGATTCAGTATACCGAACGGCATTAAAATCGGCACACTTCCGATTTTGACTTTATTAATTAAATTTAACCTAAAAAAAATACTCTTCTGCTTCTCTTTCTTCATAAGTTAAGAAAACATTTTGCTGTCAGCTCTATTTTTATTTATCGTTAAGCCACATTTAATTAAATTAAAAATTAGTGGTATCTCAAAAATAGGTCGGTGCAATACCCAGCACCTTTTCATAACAATTTTTGTTTTTACAATTTTATTTTATTTTATCCCGTCCGTTCCGTTATACTATATTTCATTTTTTACAATTTTCCTTAGCTTTTCTTTTTTAATTTATTACTGAATGCGCGCAAAATGATCTACAGAGTCACGATGAAAATGAAAAATTGTAAAAATTTAGCGATTCCAGTGTTAACGACTGGAAATTTATCCAAAGCACAGAAATAAATTGTCGAACGTGTTGATTTGCCATGGGTATGCTCTGAGCGGGATGATGCTGGTGGGTACTTTAAATTTCTGACATCAATTTGAAGTGTCAGCTCGTTACAGCGGGACATAAAATCGACATCCATGCAATTCTGCAAAATCCAACAATTCACCCACTGCGATCTGATTTCATCCCCCATTTGCACTATTTATTTCTAGCTGCTGCTGCTGCTGCTGTTGCTGCTCCTGCTGCTGCTCCTGCTGCTAGCTGTTTCCATCAATTTCTGAAGGAATGAGAGTACTGGAGCTGAAACGTTTTGTTGGGATGATGGACGAGGCTGAGCAGAAAGGACGACATATACAGAGGATGAAAGGGAAGGGAAAAAGCAAAACAAAAGTGAAATTCCTAAATTATCGCCGCCCCATTGTTTATTTCCGTGCTGCACAAATTAATGTAATTTGCGCATAAATATTTCATAACAACTGAATGAGCATTTGTCGCGAATTATTTGCAAAAGTCATTTTTTCTGCTTCAGCAAACATTCGGATTTGACATATTCCCATGGCTTATCCCTTATATGTATATAGGCTTTGGAACCTACTGCCAGTTAGGGTGATTCAGTGGAGGGTGAAGGAGGAGGGGCAATATTCCTATATAGCGTGATGAAGAATGGCTGCATATCCTGAAATTGGTTTTACAGTCAGCTGCCAGGCTCTAGTTCACATATTTGTTCTTCCAACTCTCCAACAACTTCTATATATCCTGGTGTATGCTCGATGTCTGTATATTTTGGGTAGAAAGGCGCGGGTGAAATGGGGGGGGGGCACACTGCATAGCCAACTATAGGGCTGGTTTGTTGGTTGGTATGGTCCTTCTATTTGCACGATTTCAACTCTTGACATGGAGTGAAATTGCTTTTCATTATGTTTACGTAATTCGAATTGATAAAATTTTATGTAATTAGTCCTGTCCTCATTATTGCTGTTTAATATGAAACTCATTATAATATTCAAACTATTGAAGCTATGGCTTGAGCTTATGGCTAGCTAGGTTGACTGCTTTATTTTGGTATTTCGCGTGACATCCTGTTAGCTCTTCCATGGCAGGACGACTTCTAATGCAACTGATTCATTAAATTTATATCTGTGCGATCTCTGAATGCAGTGGCTAAATTAATTACCAGTAGAGAACATGAAAAGTTTTTGTTGCCAACCTGATATCATAAGGACGACCATTTTTGGTGCTTTAAATTGTCACAATAAATCATGGTAATTTGCAGATGAAATACGAGAGAACACTGTGTACTGTTGTAACTGATTCTATGAAGATTTCTGCTCTAATGAACGAGAATGTTGAGATTTATTTATGAAATTTAATGGTTAAATGTTTCTAGATTGCAGTCTATTTCTTCTTCTTAAATTGTCTTATTTTTTTTTTAATTTTCTAATCGAATTTAAATACTTTTTTTTTAAATAAATTTTAGTGATATATATCGTTGTAAATACCTCCCACTCCTGAAACGTCTCTTAATTCATTAATGGATTTGAAACTTATGCTCCGCGCCGATAATAATTTTTTTTTTAATATTGGATGTACTTTTCAAAATATCTTGTTGAATTAGAGTCCAATTGGAACCCTCAAGGAGCCGGTAATCAGTAGTATACCTGTTGATTGAGTGAGGGGGGCGATGGTGTAGTCCGGGTCGGAGGCATTTTTTATATTGCTGTGTAAATTATATAAAAATAAATAATATAATAATAATGTTGTAATCAACAGAATCCCTGGATCTTGTCATTGCGCTCATGGGGATGTTTGGAGGATGGCTGGACTGCCTCTTCTCATTACTCTCTCGCAAATGATCAGGACTTGGAAAATCCTTTGGCCAATATGCCACGTAATGCGATTGTACCTAAACATCGTTTTGGGCGTCACTGTGAGCTTCCCTGTAAAAGAATCGTGGACTGAGAGAAGTGCTTTATCGAGCCTTCCCCGGTCCGCTCTAAAAATTTTCACCGACGGCTCTCTTACTAATGAGGGAGCTGAGGCGGGTATCTGCTTTCCTTAACCTGACATTGGGATGAAGTACTCACTTGGAAGACACACCAGGTTGAAGTTTTCGCAATCTCAATGGCAGCGAAGATAGCTGTTGATATGCAAATCAACGGGAAGGACATTGCTATCCTTTCGGATAATCAGACAGCCTTCTGGATGGCTCTGAGTGGCCCTCGGACAACATCTAAGTTACTGAGGGACTGCAGGTCGTCCGTAGATAAGCTGTGTATCCACAACAAAGTGTCCCTTCAGTGGGTTGCTGGGATCATGGGGAATAAAAGGACTGACCTTCTAGCTAGGACTGGCTCTGATTTTCCGTTCCTCGGAATGAAACCCACTATAGGTGCTGCCACGTCGGGTATCGAATCTCTCATCAAAGCGGATGTTCGCAGGAAGCATCACCAGCGATGGGAGAACCTGAGTACATGCAGGTGCACAAAACTTTTTCTTGATGGGTCCAATAGGAATATCTCTGATTTTCTCATGTGGCTAGGAAGGAAATAATGTAGAACTGTGGTTGGCATCATCACCGGCCACAGCTCGCTTAACACTTGTCTAAAAAGGGTGGGAGTCGTTGACAGCCCGGAATATCTGTCCTGACTGGTCATGCAATCGAACATTTTTTGTGTGCTTGTCCGCCCTTCGCCCGGAGCAGACTATATACTATAAGGACTGCCATTCTGTCTGTAGATGAGCTGATAACCTTCCTCATCAAGACCTGATGCGCTTCATTAATAGGACTGGACCATTTTTGTGAATGGGCTTCTAGCAGGACAGCACAAGTTGTATAGCAAATGTTAGATTACTACCATACACGACCTTCTCGACGCAAAAATCAAGCGAATTTCTAGTTTTCGTTGCAAACGCGTTCAATTTAACCTCACACTTGAGAGATTGTACCTACTGCCGCCGAATTTTTGTAAGAATTTATTTTTGATTTCCGAAGGCAAAAATATAATTTGTGAGAAGTCGATTAAGAAAGCGGAAAATGCGAACTAATTTATAACAAAAAGTTGAAAACAAATTTAACGAATCTCAAATGTCTGCACGTTCAATCTTGCAGCATATTTGTTCCAACTCGTCGAACGCGATCCTAGCCCTGTATCGAAAATTTCAATCTAATTCTACCTTAAAGGGTCGCTTATTTCAAGAGAATTATTGTAATATCGAAGGTAGACATAATATCTAACACAAACTGCCATATTTTTGGTTGAAATTTAAAAGTAGTTATATCTAGGTAATTTTTAACAACTTTTATTATTTACATGTTTAGAAAACCCGTTTTAACACTAAGCACAAATGTCGGTCTAAGCACGTGTATAAACAAACATCATGTGTTAATAGTTTTGGTAACGAAATTGCTGTCATTGCAAGCAGCATCCCCGTCAGTCATGAACATCCCCAATAGGGAAGAGGAACGCACTTGTTACCTCATGATGGTTGAAGCAAGGTAACTTAAGACAAGTAAAAGAGCTAGAATTGGTCTTAGATCGTAGATGAATGTTCATATGAAATTTCATATGGGCACCCATATGTCCAACTTTGATTTTTGAAATGGTTTTTTGCATATATTTCTAGCACGGTTCATCAAGCAGAAAACTGATTATAACCAATTTTATAGGATTTTATATTCTGAAGAACTTTTCAGTACAATAAAAACGTCTAGGACTTTAACAGTACACATAAAAACCTAAATTTTTATATGGCAACACCAAGAGGAGGTTGGTTTATTTAATTCATGTTTGAATTTATATTTACTATTTTTATAAAAACGCCTTATATAAAACTTCAGAACTCTACGTCTACGCGTTTTCAGGCAGTGTCCAAATATATAGTAAAAAAACTAAACTTTCCATATGGCAACCCCACGAACACATTACCCGATTTGTCTAATTTTCGAACTTAAATTTACTTTTTTTTAAAAGGCTGTGTGAAAAATTTCAGCTCTCCAAGGACATGCGTTCACGCGGACAGACAGACAGACGGACGGATAGAGGGACGACGCTGAGACAGGTGGACGGACGGGCAGACGGACGGACATGCAAAAATTAAAATAACATTTAATAGTATGTGTGTGTGCCCAATCCATTTTACTCTACCATCATTATTTCTTTGCGTTACAAACGGAATGACAAGCTTAATATTCCATATGATTTCATCATCTAGGGTACAACAAATCAGGAAACAAGAAGCGACTTCCGACTGATTTCTATTTAAATATTAACAAAAGGACAAAAGGACGAAAAGAACAAGACAAAAATGTCAAAGCGCAGATTACATGCAACGAAAAAGAATGGCAAATAATTAATTCTCAAAAATAAATGATAAGGTACGGAGCTTTAAGATTTTACTCTCACGAAATGTTCCCTGAAAACAGAGTTTTACTGAAATATTGAGAGATGGCACCAAAGATAGATCCAAATTTGTTGACAATGACGAAAAACAGTTCCGTATTAAAGAAAAAAGATCCAGAAAATGTCTGTGCAATACGTTAGAAAAACGGGCACGGGCCTCTTAAACTTTTAATATTTATTCAAAAATAGGCGTTGAAAAACTCTGCTCGCAACATTGTAATATTGTTAAGGTTTTTTTAACAATAGCCATATCAGTTTGGCTAGTTATGAACGGAGAGTTTCCAAATTAAAATTAATTAAAAATTATCTTTGTAAGATTACGAAATCTAGCGATAGTTTCCATAGAAAAACCACTAACAGATGATATAAATTTTTACAATGTCATTCAAGACTTTTCTAATAAAAAAGCAAGAAAAATACATACATGAACACTCTTATATTTTATCATTATGTGTACAATCTGTCTAAACAAAAGAAATATATCTTTTTAATTTATTTCTTTATGTTCAGTAATTATTAATAACCACTCTTGATTTTGATTGACTTAGAAAGGGCGGCAAATTTTAGACCGCCCCAGGTGACAAAAGCTCTAGGTACGTCACTGCATGTAATGTATCATACTACATCAACTGGAAGAATATATGAAGAACAGAAGACTGCCGTCATACAAAACTGGGTTGAATCGAATACTAATATTTCTGTTTCTATCTTATCTGTAACAGAGTGGGGGGGGGGGGTGAAAGTAGAGCTAAAGAAAATCTTGGACACTCTCCATGACATGAAAAAAATATTGAATGGACCGAACCGGAAATGCGATCTGTTTTTGTTAAATTTCTATCTACCGCATGGAGAAAGAACAACTGCTTGATGCCCCCATCTTCAAGGATTTTCTGATGTTTCAAATATTCGGCATATGATCTATGATCATAATACTTGATGATGTCCTTAAAAAGTGTGATCCTATGGATATACACTAGTGTCACCCGACCCATGTTCACCTATGGTTCTGTGGTGCGGTGGAAAGCAATGGATTTTGCCAATCATCGTAAGATATTTGGATAAGATTTAAATATTGTGCTCTAAAGACTGCTAGCACTCAGGCTCTTGAAATTATCCTCAACATATACCTGTGCAAACACATATTAAGAAGGGGGCGTCAATTGCAGTGCTAAGGCTGCATCTTAATCAGAGGTGGATTCACACTAGAACAAGAGTTCCACACGAATCCATCTTTGAATTCGTACAGCCTATCGCACCTGGCATTGACAGGAACAGCGACCACCTCCTCGAAACTATGCAGAAAAACAATTTTGAATCTAAAATTCCATCCAAGACAGAATGGGAATCACAATCTGGGCTTCAACCATTGACGAACCCTATTATCTACACTGACGACTCCAAATCCGAAGAAAATACTGAAGCAGGCGTTTTCTGCGAGCAAGCTCACATCGATAGAGCCATACACCTTTAGAGCAACGTCACAGTTTTCCAAGCGGAAGTCAAGGCCATTCTTCAAGCGGGAAGATATCTCCTTAGCTCAGACACTGAGAACAAGGAGATTGCTATCTGCACTCTTTGCTCTCTCGGAATAACAGGGTACTCGTTCTGTGAGTACCAGGACATCTAAAATCCTGAACACCTAACCTAAATATAACGAATAGGCTCTTGGAACTAAACAAGCCACCAACCCGGAGGGCTCTAGCGTCGATTCTTACCGCGTACTCTTTTCTCAGGGGTTCCCTTTCAGGATGAGACTTGTTGATAATCCTACATGCAGGGGTTGCGTAAAGGAATCCGAAACGGTGACTCACTTTCTCTGTCGCTGTCCGGCTCTCTCAGGAAAGCGCTACAAATTCCTTTATTCACACCTCCTGGATGAACTGCATGAAGCCGGCAAGGATGGTTGGAAGCTAATACTCAGTTTTATAATGGCGTCTGACTGGGACTTATGAGCAATTGCTTATAAGTCTGGAGGGTAAACAATGGGATTTGCTCTAGCCTACGTTCCGGGGACCACTCGCGGCCCCAGCCTTTCTCTCAATCCAATCCATCCATAGAGTGTGTATAAGAACACTATTTATGTAATTTAAGACCAAATCACGGAAAAGCGTCATTAGGCTGGAGGTGGGGGGGGGGGGGGTGAGATATAGTGAAAAAGAGTATTTTTTCAAGTAGGGTACATCTTGGGACTGAGAAACTGACTTGAATTCTGAAGTTGGGCTTTCTTTCAAAGTTTGACAATCAAAAGAAAATAGCTATAAACTCCTGTTTATGGATCCATTGCGCGTATCAAACTCTATTCGGTTCGGAAAGTATCAAATCCAACATCAATTATCCTAAAGACCCTTCCTTCATCTCAAATCAAATGTTAATTATAATTCTGGTAAATCCAGGTTGAAACAAGTCTTTTTTTTTTTGTAGCTCAAGGATATATCTTAGGTTCTTTGTTATTTCTACATGCTATATTGTAGAACAGATTTTTCCAAGACTTCTAAGCCTTATAGTAGTAGTAAGGTTTATGTTACTATCACCAAGAGCTAGGCTATACGAAAGTGTAAACTAATTTAAGCATATTATTTGAAATTTATTAAAGAATAATAAAAAGAGTTAAAGAGTGATTAATTAATTAAAACTGCAAGTAGCTCTTGACTATATCTCCATTTAAGGTTATCATATTTATGTCATTCACAAATGGTTATAATTAATGGTAACCTATAAAATTTCTGTAGCTACCTACATATTCGGATTATACTCTGCGACTACTAAGTTTAAGATTATTTAAGACTATATTTGTAACGTATCTACGAGAAAGCTAGAATATTAAGCGCAATTCCGTCGAAAAACGTCTCAAGGAACCGGTCTAAGAAGAGCCCTGTGAAATTCCAGCAATTCTCGATTCTGCTAAGTAAAGACCCGAAAACGTAAAGTCAAGGATTTTGGTTGCCCAGAATTTAATTTTCATGTACACCTATGTAAAAATAAATAAAAATAGAATTAAAAATGAAATAAACCTTTATTGATAAGTAAAAATAATTGTTGAAATAATAAAAACATAACCAATAATGAAATAAAACTTTATTAATAAATAATAATAACTGGCAAAAACAATAAAAGACACCGTCCCTGTGGTCGTTTCTTAATCCCCGTATAAAATAATCTTTTCGAGTTCAATGGATGACACCGAACAGCTGATTTTCTCTCTCCCGTCTGATCACGAGCAAGCAGAGACAAGTTGACGTCCGCAGCGCAGTAAGAAAAAAAGATCAACATATAAGAATCCGAGCTAAGTTTTTATTAAAAAAGAAATCAGCAATAACCCTGCGAAAACAACCAGATTATCACCCAAAATCTAATTGGATGCAAGATCCAGCAGCGTTCACCAGCCAGCTAAATACTTGGTTTGCGCAAGACGGGGCCACATTTGGTAGATTTGTGACAAATCGGATTGAAGCATTCTGCAAATTGCAACAATGTGTATCGCTTAAATCTTACAGTGTCAATTGGAAAATTGCGATAAATTCAATAATAAGATAATACATAAAGATTGAACTGGCAAAATTACAACAGTCATCGTAGAAAAGAAATTTGAAGGATTGTTAATTTCTTATGGAAACATCGAAATATTCATATCAAGACCGAACACAGCATCACGAAAACGAATAGCACGCAGGAAAACAAATCGAATCCAGTAACACGTAAGATAATTATCGCTAATTGTAGTTCCTTTAACAAAACTGAATTAAATTGAAAACTAAAATTAGTATTAACCCACATTTAACAAAGAGAAAAATTATCACTAACTGTAATTGCTAGAACAACATTAATTTGAATTGGAATTTATAATTAGTACTAACCCATATTTAGCTAAATCATTTTATAGCAGGGCGGCCGCAGATAGGGCACTAGAGTAATTGGAAACGGTTGTACCTATGTATGTAAAGCAAAATCCGAGAATCTCATACAAATATATAATTCGAATCTTAAACAGTTGTCGACTACTCAGTAAAATTCAAATTTCAGCCTAGATGTCCATTTGACATACACCATTTATGCCTTAATTATTTTTTTATATATATGTAATGTAAGCCGAATCAACCCCTAGACCAGGTTCAGCTTACATATTCTATATATTTCAATACATTCTAATCTGGTAACACTATCACCGGCCCATGCGTAGAATAGAAATATTACTACTGGGCTATATTACTAATGGACTGGAAAAAAAAGAAGAAAAGGACAAGCGTTGCGTATTGACAGAAACCTCAATACACTTTGGCAGGGTAGTGTGATTCGTATTCAATACTACCTGAGATTACTGCATTAATAAAGTTTCTGGGTCTCATATTTTTCAGAACATGATTACTGTCTCTGTCTGAGCGACATAAAATAAAAGAGAAAACAGAGAAGTAAAGCTCAATTTTAACTAAAATTATTTACTTGAGGTTATATTTAGAGCGTGAACTAAGATTCCATTGTGGTCTGAAATTAAACCGACAATTAATTTAGACACAAGCCAACTCAATGCAATTAAACCCAAGCTCCCATATTCCGTATTCCTTTCCAATATTAAATCTCAAAAAAAGAGAAGAATTAACATATTTCTTAAATTACAAATCAAATTTAATTACATTTCTTATCTGAGATGGCTTCTGATATTATTCATTAAACTCACCACAGGCAACTCACCATCATCGATCTACATCAAAACATCACCAGCAGTAATATTGTGCGAAAAATATGGCAAAAATTTCAGACTAAAATTCGGATTTGGCTTGTAGTGGGGAAACGTCAGCACACTATAAAATGGCGAGCAGATTACGTTCATTCCTCTTAGCAAGCTAGAAAGAAAGATTCTTAGAGCTTGCACAAGACTCCAACGGAAAATACTATCTCAACGAAGTATTGTACGAGGCAACCAATATAACTCCTATCAAAGAGTATCTGTTCGGTCAAACCGAAAAACAAGTCCAGAAAATCCCTATCCATTCAAACCCACTCATAAACAACTTACCGGATCTTCTAATACCGGTAAATTTCAAATACCTGTCACGAAGGTAGAATAAGTTTCTACGACAATAAAGGAGATTACTACAGGGGGTAATCGCAAATAAACCTCCCAAGAGCCCGGGAATGTCTCTGATAAAATCTGCCAGTATAGGAAACTTCCCGTCCTTAATTTCCTAAAGATCGCAAAACATATGCAATCCCTACTCCCTCCCACTCCCCCCCCCCCCCTCCCAAATTTAATAACAAACTCTTGTGAGAAATTCATCAACTACAGCTGATGTGGCGCAGCAGCTGTAAGAAAAGAACAAACTACAACACGAGAGGTGATCAAAAAAAAAATCAAGGATCAAAAAGAAGAAAATTGAAAACAACTAATCGAACTGAGGGCTAAAGATAAGCCCCAACGCCCTAAACAAGACAACAAAAAGGATGTGAAAAATCATCTGATATAATCCAAAGAAGGAAGACAATGAAGAAATTGGAAAGCGCAAAAGCACTTGACTTGACTTGACTTGTTCTTTCCTCTTTCATGATCGAGACATTGAATTGTGATTATCAAGCTCCTATACGTACCTTCCTCATTTTTTCCTGCCTTGCATTGAAAGGCATTCTTGGCTGGGCTCTGGACCGCCAGATAACTCCAATTGTTGTTGTATTTGTCCCCTCGCGTTGAGTGACATTCTTAGCTGGTGTTTGGACCGCTACGCATTCACCCTTTCTCTATCTCGCTCCTGCCCTATCTCTCTCCTGCCTCGTGTTAAGAGGTATTTGTGATTGTCGCCTGGCGTAGAGAGGAATTCTTAGTCAGGCTTTGGACAGCTAAGCATTCACCCTTTTCTCTCTCGCTCTCTCTCTCTCTCTCTCTCTCTCTCTCTCGCTCTCTCTCTTTATTGCCTTACGTTCAGATGTATTCTTGGATGGGCTCTGAACCGCCAAGCAACTCCTATTGTTGTTGTAATTGCTACCTCTCATTGAGATATGCTCTTGGCTGGGCCTCTGAACTGCCACACATATTGCCGTGTCCGCCATCCCTTTTATCATTAATACATTATTATTATTATAGTTTAATTTCTCAACCTGAATTTAACTCATATCTGCATTTTACTATATTTAGTCTGAGACCTAATTATTGTACAAAATTGGATTGGATTTAATAAAATTCTACAAGAGAGAATAATCTTCCCTTCCCACTGCACTTTAAAGCTAAGGCAGCTGAAACAGTCTCTGTTAATAATATCAAGAGGGGATTGCACAAATTGGATCTATATATAACTCATTCCAGGGTGAATGCAGCTTTAATTGAGATGCACCGTTACATCCTCAGCGGATATCACCATCTTAATGTGTATTTGTATGGGTTATATGTTGATAATAATAGTAGTAAAATAAAACTGTTATATACGGTGGAGACTTTTTGATAACTCAGTCCTTTTTATAATAGATGGCGCTCAAATCGAAAGATTAATTTTATTTTTATCATTCGCTTATATACTTGAGAAAACACAATTTCTCTTAAAACGTTCTTTTGTTATATTTGTCTTCTATTCTACCCGACGGGCATAACAGAACATAAGTAATTGCTACTTACTACATAGACCTCCAATGAGATGCCTCAGGCATAAAGCATTAATATTTTCCCTGATTATCTGTTTGTCCGAACTTTAGCAATAATCACCAGATAATTCCAAGATAATTTCCAAATAATTCTCATAAATCACAGAACAGTGTCAATATTGGCCCGGAGTGCACCACAAAAAAAAAAGCATCAACAATAAATATTAAATGAGATTTATATTGTGTCTTCATGCTCGTTGGAGAAGTGGAATACTATACACTACTACACATATATGCTTGAATGAATCCTTACATATGAATAGAACACATAGAACTTAGAAAAGGAAACTGTGATCTGGGTATCGGAAATGCACAATGATATTAAAACCAAAAAAAAAAAAACTGTACATAAATCTCTTTAGAAGCGTTCCTGTGCACCACCTTTATCCACTTTGTCTTTTTAAATTTATTTTTTTTTTTTTATATGTGGTCTTTTTCTTGAAGGATGCGGATACAGAAGAAGAAATCATCCCCAAATATGAAAGCTAAAGTCACGCCCCCCCCCCCCCCCCTCAAACCATAAACCCTTAGTTTTCTACCTTAAGTATAACAAAAGAACACCAGGAACGTCCCTAGTCGATTATTATCCCAAGACCATAAAATTATTCTGAATAAGTATTTCGCTTAAAGCATAGGAAGGGTGTGGACAGGTCTGTTTTTAGCAAGGACAAGAGATTGCGAGATATTGAACTTTTTAAGAGTCTAGAAACCGTAAAACGAGTTCCCTTTTTTTTTTTTTTGCTGTTGCGGTAGGAATCAAAACTTTTCTGTCTTTTCGTATGAATAATTCTACTTAATGCCTCTGGGGCGAGCAGTATTCTGAATTGAGTTGAAAAGTTCTTTATATTGTACTGGGGACGACACGCGAACGAGCTACTTGCATCCCCATACATAACTACTTACTATATATGGGAAATTGTTGGTTTTGTTAACTATGTCTGCGTCGTCCGTACGGCATCCTTCTGGACCCAATTTTTAAAAAGTTTTCTGAAATATTGTTAAGTTGGGTGAAATATTTTTTTGGTACGTTTTTTTTATGCTAGATACACAGAGGTGCCTTAAATATTGTTGAAAGTTAAAATAAGAAAATTTAAAAAAAAAAAAAAGTAAATTGAAGACAACTCCTGAGAGTGTTTAGGATATTGTAAATTTAACAACTATGCAGGCCCGTAGCTAGAACCAAATTAAAGGTAGGGAATTAGAAATTTGAAGTAGGGTGCAAATTTTCGGTGCGTTTGGGATACATCTGTTCAGGTGGAGGGACATTTTTTTGAAAAACTAAGCTTCTAGAACCCTCATTTTATTAAATTTTTTTATACATGTACTAAAACAGGTACCTACAATAAAAAGAAATAAATGGACCAAACAAAAAACACAACATGGTAAAAATATTCAATATAATTTCAGTCTTCGATTTACCATATTCTGGAATTTTCTTAGCACTTCGTCAATATCTTTTTTGTCTGTTCTATTCCCTTCAAATGCAAAAAATACTAAACCTGCCATTATCTCATGAACAATTGACATTTTTTTTAGGCTTATTGATAGCAATTAGTGTCGAAAAAGTAGATTCGCACGCAGCAGTACTACATCCGATTGTTGCGACTAATATCATATATCACATTCTGGCATAGTTGCGGCTGCATTTCACCAATAACTCGAAAAATTTCTGCTTTCGACGATTATCCGTGTAGACCTGTACTTTCACATGGCCTCAGAGAAAGAAGTCTAACGGTGTCAAATCACAGGATCTTGAAGATCAATTCACGTCACCGAATCTGGAAATAACACAGTCTGGAAACTTTGTATGCAGTAATTGCAAAGTTTCTCTGGCTGTATGACACGTAGCCCCATCTTGTTGAAATCACATGTCTTCAGTATCAATACTTTTCAGTTTTGGCCATAAAAAAGATGTGATCATGTCGCGATATCTGGTATCGTTAACGATTATGGCTCTTCCAGCATCATTTTCGAAAAAGTACGGACCAATCACACCACCAGAACATAATGCACACCAAACAGTGACTCTTTGTGGATGCGTTCGTCTCTCTTGGATCACGCGAAGCTCTTCCTCTCCCCAAATACGGCAGTTTTGTTTATTAACGTAGCCATCGATCTCGAAATCTGCTTCGTCCAAAAAGATGATTTTTTTTAAAAATCGTCGTTTTGTTCCAGTATCCAATTGGCAAAGTCCCGACGTATGGAATGATCTTGTGGCAGCAATTCTTGTGTCAATTGAACTTTGTGGGTCTTCAACGCTAAATCTTTGTGCATAATATGCGATACAATTGACTGAGAAAGTACCAATTGTTGTGAACGTCGGGAATTTAACGTGTTGGGGTCAGCTGCAACACTATCCCTCACAGCACCAATTTTTTCTTCTGAATAAGCATACTGACGTCTTTTTCGATCTTGCACTGCACCAGTTTCTTGAAATTTACGCACAATATTACAAATTTGTTGCTCAGTTGGACGATTGCATCGACCATAAACTTCGCGTAATATGCGAAATATATTTCTCACAGGACCACCATTTTCATAAAATAATTCAATAATCTCCATACGTTGTTGTAATGTATACGACTCCATTTTTATAAATGGCAAACCTTCAGCTGTCAAAATGACATATAATATGGGTGCGTTCTATGTTTGAAGTGTGTTACACAGGCGTGTACTTTTGAAAATTCAATTTGAAAGACCCAGTCTTCAAACCTTCTTTTTATCTCAACTGTTATTACTGCTTTAAATGGCGGAGTTTAACTATGCTTGCTGTGTTTTGACGCGAAAGTGACGGACAGTACAGCACTAATCCTCCAGATGTCTTGCCTTTACTTGTCTCTTCTCTTCTGGGAACTATTTTGAGATTCTTTTCTACAATATGGTATTCTCAGCATCTTCCAAAGTTGCCTCATACATCTCTTCTGACCTCAATTTCTTCCTATACACATTTTATTATCGATATGGCATCCTTCAATCCAGTGCTTCGACCCTGTAAAACCACATCAGCCGGTTGCAGAACACATAATATTCTTTTTGCTACCATCTTTACCAATCGAACTTCCATGTTTAACATAACGCCTTTGATGTCAACACTTTTTGCAATATCATCGCCATTGAATTTTCCATTTTTTCATTTTATCTGGAGTCTTCAAAATCACAGAATAATTTTCATATATGACTCTTGTAACAGCCAAATGTCCTGACGAAAGCTGTTCAAGTAGTCGACCAATCGTCGTATGAAACATGGCAGGAAGGGGTTGGAGGTAAGCAACGCAAACATAGCCGATTAGTAGCTGACTGGTCAATCTTTCCGATCATACAGATTCGCCGCGGTGAGGGCGCCGCAGAATACCGAGCGAGTATGTATATGTAAATTTTTCAGTTAGGACGCACCCCAGCGGGATATGGATGCAACACCCCATCGAAGTCGACCTGCACCTCTAGCATTCATCATCGACCCATTTCTGCGCGAAAACTTCGACGAATTTAACACACGATGTCTCAGGCAGTGTATGTTACCTTTCTGCAGGAGTAAATGTCAATGAAAATTTCGATGAATAATCATTGTTGAAAGCGTCGATGAATTATCATCGAAGAAAATATTGGTGACCAATAATCAAGGAAAAGCTCGGTGAACAGTAGTTGAAAAAAGCTTCGAGGAACAACAATCAAAGAAATTCTTGAAAACTAAGGGAATCTTTGGTGATTACAATATTCATTTCAATTTTCGCAGATCCAGAGGCGATTTTATATAAGCGAAGCTACTTTTTATACCTGAACTTCATTTTAAGTTTCTAATAAGATTCTTATAACGTAATTCAACTATTAGAAGTTGTTTTGACTTTATTCGATTCAAATTACATTGCGTTCCAGCAGAAAGAAATCGATTTTGAATAAAAAACTTTAATCAGTTATTGCGATTACTAAGAAAATACATATTTAAAAATTTAGAAGATTAACAAAATTCTCTTTAGCGCAAAAGTACTGGCACTATTGAAATTACTTATATTTTTTTTTTTATATGACATCTCCCGTCATTCTGATATTGAAAATTGTGTAGTAAACAAATGTAAAATTACTAAAAATAAACATGAAGCGTTATACTCCCCAAGAACGTGGAATAATCGTGTCAATGTTTTTACGGAATAATTCCTCAGTGATAAAAACACAGCGTGAATTTCGTCGACGATTTCCCCGCCATCCGGCACCGGTTGGTCGCACAATGCGACATCGGGGCCTCCTCACAATTTAAATTGTAATTTTTCCAAAAGGCAAGTAAATGCTAAGTAGGCATTCTTCCTTGACTGCCAGTTTTACTTTCAATTCTAAATTGGAACGTTACAATCCCTCAAATCACAAGTTAATGCTTCCTTAAAATTGTAACCAAATTCTGCTGTTACAATGATGACTGTAAAATCTGCGACTACAAATCTCGTGATTTTATGATGAAACATCATTTCCGAAATATCATATGACGAGAACGGAGCAAACGATTTTCTGATTGAAATGTGAAATGCAGGTAAATGCTATTTTTTATAAAAGAATTCAGCAACACCGAATGAATTTTTTTTTTTTTTCAAAAAGGAGACCTCCAGCTTTTTTTTATATTTTAAGATATAAATTTCTAAATTAGTACGGTGGTATGGAAACACTGTCACTCAGTGTATGTTTTTTAAAAATGCTAATTATCCTAAATAGAAAAAAATACTACATTACCTTGAGTGTAGTGCTTCCATATTGCGTTCCTTTGGGTATACAGAAAATTCTAACAATTTTAAATAAATTTGCATTAAATGACCCAAATTTAACTGACTCAAATCTACGGTATTGACATGTATTCTCAACTGAATACACAGAATCCCGAAAAAAAACTGATCTTATGTCGCATTCAAAAATAGATTGGACACCCACGCATGATATTAAAAGTTTTTTTGATTTTTGCATATCCGTCTGTCCGTCCATCCGTCCGTGCGCACGAGGACTCGAGAACGCGTGTACTTAAAGCGCTTAAATTTTGTACACGGACTTTAATAAAAAAAAAAAAAAAGTAAAATTAAGTTCGAAAATGAGACAAATCGGGCAACTCCTTCGTGGGGTTGCCATACAAAAATTTCGTTTTCCACTATATATTTGGACATTTTCATAGTAATAGCAAATAAAATTTAAAAAATGGAATAAATCGGGCAACCCATTCTTGGTGTTGCCATATAAAAATTTAAATTTTTTACGGATACTGTGAAAAAGATCAGTCCGAAACATTTTTATTGTACTAAAAACTTCTCCAGAATATTAAATCCTGTAAAATTTGTTATAATCATTTTATCCGTCCGAGAAACCGTTCTAGAATTAAATGCGAAAACCACTGCAAAAATCAAAATTGCTCGCATGGGTGACCAGACGAAATTTCATACGGGATTTCAAGATTTTAAGAATTGGTCTTAGACCAATTTTAACTTTTTTACTTGTTTTTAATATAGTTAATCAATTGCATGCGTTTTATGTGGTGACATTCAGCCAATGAGACGCCTTAAATGATCCAAGTAGCCGTCAATGTCAGTGTTGGCAGATTAAAAAAATTCTCGCATATTGTGGGAATTTTCACCTTCAAAAAATTGTAAAAGGGAAAAACAAGAACAAAATCGTGGGAAAAATTATACACAAAAATATTAACTTAAATTTTACAAAAAAAAAAGTGAATTCTTCTCCATAATTAAGGCAACATCCACTTTTTCTTGTATGATTCAGCTAAAGGAGAATTTTGATTTTATATAATGAGCATGGAATATCACTAAATTATAAAAAATATAGACAATTTTTTATAGCTACTATTTATTGAAATGACACGTTCAAAACCATGAAATTAAAACATCACGCACTTCTGAAATAAAAGATTTACGAACTTGAATGAGTATAAGCGACAGGCGTACCCCATTGAAACGAAAAAACCAGCGATTCTGAAAGAAGTACAATTTAAGCGCTTTCGACATATAATTTGGTAGGTCTATTCAGAAAAATTAGTTAGTAACTCAAGAGTTTCTATAGAAGTTCTGTAGAAGTCTAGTCTACTAAAGCGATTCTTCGGAAGCATGCTCCGATACCTTTCTTCATACCAATATCCTTGCCTCATAGGCATGCTTACAGTTGGAAGCGCCTAACTACTGTTCTCGGGAAGCAGTCTTGAAGGCCTCTTATGACATTAAGGAAGGAGCACTGAGATGATTATTCAAAAAACTCATTTAAGCTTTTCAAAACGCATCTTCAAAAATCTTCTTCGCCCATCATTTAGCACGTACCTCCTGGAATGCTTTTTTAGAACAGTGCAATGCTTACCTCTGCGTAGTAAAAAAGTAACGAACTGGGATAGAGAAGGGAAATACTGCTGGCCTCTAGGAAAACGCTTCAGGAAATTTTTTAGAGTACTCTTTTTCCCAAAGTGACCCTCCAGAATATGTAGGGAAATGTCGTCAGGATTGGCCTGTCGTCTTAGTCGGCCATTTGCGATTTTTTTTAGTTTTGACAATTAGCGCCACCAATGTTCGAGCTCGGAAGACCTTCTCTCAGTAACAGTGTACTTTTCGTGACATTGCAGATTTGGGGCGTAGAGGTTAAGTATGTGCTCTGCACTCAGTGGTTTGAAATTCAAAAAGAAACATGTTTTCTAGCTTCACTACTACTACGGCCAGAAAGTGAGGAGAAAATATACAATCATCAAGGTAAGCATTGTGAATGTGTTGTGTGATTCATGCTTGAAAATAAACCAAGAGGAACATGTTTGGTTGTGGTGTCACATGATGTGACAATGGCACTTGTCGTCAAGGTTGGCCACTTTGTATAGTCAGGGTTGGTCCACTGTGATTGTGTGCTTGGAAGACGCCCAAAAAATGCTCAGCACCAATCCCAACGAAGTCCACCAATAAAAGAAAGATGTCCGCCAAAAAAAGCGCAGAAAAAGCCCTCTTCGGACAATGCAAGTGAAAAGTGCAATTGAAGTGCGTCAATATAACGACATTTGCCGAAAATGCGATTTCGAATGTCATTAAAATTTTACTAAAAAATACAAAAATGCAACAGATTCAAGTTTTTTATTTCGTTCAATTAATTTTTCCAGGTTATATTCAATCATTTCAGCGCATTTTTCGTCAACTGGCCAACCTAGACAGCACTGGCCAACCTCGACGGCATTTCACTTTTTTTTTTAAATGCCTATATTTTTTTCATTTTTCACCCAATCAATCTACAATGCTCAGCAAAAGTATTTGTTTTTCCCAGACTTTTCCAGGGATGTGTTTCAATTGACCAAATTCTTCCATAAAGGGAAGTTATGGGAAAAAATTCGAAAGAATGTCCAACCCTGACGATACTCCTCTACTACATATAAGTAACAAAATCTAATGAAGAATACAAATATAACACGAGGAAGAAGGCTTTCTCGTTAGTGAGCTTTTTGCTTAAGTTTCGTATAGTTTTCAATGCAAATTTCTGACAAATTATTTGTAGCAGAATAATGATTTATATCTTAAATGAAAGGTAATGAAAAAGTCTAGTAAATAACGTCTGCAAAAATTAAAAAAAAAATGTATTGGAATAGAAATATTAGCTCGAAAACTCGTAAAAAATGGTAAAAATTGAAGTTCCTTAAATCAAGTTCGTGTTAGTAGAGATATTCTCATTTCTTTAGATTGTGACTATTTTGGAAAGATAAAACCTAGATCTAGGAAATAACATCGACTTTTTTCATTTTACTGGCGCTTTTTTAATTATTTGACTCTAATAGTAATTGTTTTTTCTCCAGATATTTCACCGACGAGAAATTCCAATATTTCGTTGAAAGTCGTTGAAATACCTACAAAGCAAAATAGTATATTTAACAATTATGTGCAACAAAAAAAATATGGGAGAGTTAATTCTCGTTACAAATTTTCAATTTATTTGAATTGCAAATATTCATTTTTCGTCTTAAATTGTATAATTTTGTCGCATGTTCGGTTTCTGTCTTTTACGCTAGATGTCTCTAATGTGGTCTGTGGTCTAGGACTATGAATTTTCTCACTTTCAGGACACAAACCTACGTATAGTAAATTTTATTGCCTATAGGCTCGCTGGTACTTTTGTTGAGCACTGACTCCTCTTAACTGTTAGATATGCAATTTATTTGAAATTGTTATCAATAAAAATGAATTTGTTTTGAAATATTACTTTAGTTATTACTTCTATGGCTTTTCGTCCCAGGGAAAAAATGTGGGAAATTTCATTATAATCTGTGAGAAAAGTACCCAGAAATTCCCATTTTGTAGGGAATTTTCATCACAACCACCTCCCAACACTGGTCAGTATTACGAATTCAATGTTTCCACTCATCCATTGTAGACCACTAGCGCTAACTGGGCAATAATGAGAATTCAAACTATAGACTCGTAGCATACCGCCCCAAAAATTATGGATCATTCAAAACCTCCTAGGATTATCTATGTATACATATGTATCATTGATTTTATATATAAATAGATGTGCCCAAACTGGAATAAAATGTTGGACGGCTTTCATGTTTGGCGGCGCAACCGTCGTAAATAATGGTTGTAGTCACAAATAGCAGCACTTCTATCCGCAAACCTGAAGTGATGCATTGCGCGTTACACTTTCTGATTGGAATTGGATTGCAATAATGTTCGAGTGACTCATCATACTGACGAAATAAAGAGCTGCGGGCAAATAAAGACAAAACGCTTTGTTTGTATGCACATGCGCAAAAGGGTTTTTTCTGTTTCGATACATTATGCAGTCGTAGGTATTCGTATATCCGTTGGTGGAAATTTATGGGTACGAAACGAATACTATATAGTTTCGGACAATCTTTTTTGGATTTGTTTTCGCTATGGGCTTTATGCGGTTGCTCATATTTTCTGATTTAACTTAGGAAACACTTCTGTCATGGCACTTGGCAGACTCTTTTCTACTCAAAGGGTGTTAATTTTCCGCGTTGTTTGGTTTCATTGATTTTCATTTGAAATTCAATTCAATTCTTTGAACACAGAATTCGGCCTTTTTATATTTTATTATTTGATTTTTTTTTCTTCAATTTCGGTTAAGTTACATTATTTGATTTGTTTTTTCATTACACGGATACGACTTTAAGAATAAATGAAGGTCATACAAAAAATATTAATAATTTCGAATTCTTTCCTAATAGCGATGAAGACTATGTTGACAATGAAGAAATGTCAGTAGAAATCTATTCGGAAGTTCTATCTGAAATATTTGAAGATAGTACCCCTGAAGAGAAATTTTAAAGTAACTCCTTACTTTATTTTTATGGATACATATCACATAAAATGGTAACATTAACAAAGTGTGATTTTTGTTCAGCGGCATATTATAAATAAACAGCCTGAAGATTCAAATAAATATCTCTTTATTCAAAATAAATCTTTTTCAACAAAAACAAGATATGGATCTTTATCAATACCCACTCAAGCTTTTGAAACTGAATTAAGTAAAATTTTTTGTGAATTTTTAAAACTATTTCCAAAAGTTAGATTTCAGAAAAATATTGTCCACTCTTATTTGTTTCCAGTTATTAGCACTAAATTGAATCAGTGGCCAGGTTGTGACCATAAAAGTATTGTTCTGAAAGCAATTTTAAAAAATTTTATTAGAGTACACGTGAGAAATTTTAACCGAAATTTAAAATTTAAGTGCAAAAATAAAAGATTGCGTATTCTGCAAAGTATAGAGTAAAAACAATATATTTTTTCGGTTATTTCCCTTCAAATGATAATTAAATATTTTAACTAAGCATTTGTGTGGAAGGAGAGACAATTTTCCGTAACATTACGTACTTTTAACTACTTTTACTTTATTTACTTAAATACTTATATGTATTTATTTGACTAAATATGCGCAAATTTTTGTCCATTTGGCCTAATACAATTTATTTCAATTCGGCTTCGACGTAAATTTCTGCGTATAGAGTTGCTCTTGCTCCTTGCTCCTTGTAAGCAAAACATGTCAAGAAACACCAAAAGTAAAAATGGAAGTGATCGGGATTAGATAATGTTGAAGGTGAGGATACCGTCCCAGGCCAGCTTCCAATTCATTAATTTGGATATTTTGTGCCCAAAAGAGCCCTCACTGTTCTGCTATAATGAGCAGGAGCCGCATCGAACTGGAACTACATATCTCTTCTTGTTTCAGTTTCCACTATATATTTGTACACTGCCTGAGAACGCGTCAATATAAAGAGCTGAAATTTGGTACATGATGTCTTTATAGTAATAACAAATAAAATTTCAAAAAAAAAGAATAAATCGGGCAACCCCTTCTTGGTGTTGCCTTATAAAAATTTAGGTTTTTTAGATATACTGTGAAATCGATCAGTCCTAGTAATTTTTATTGTAATAAAAACTTCTTCAGAATAGGAAATCTTATAAAATTGGTGATAATCATTTTTTCTGTCCGACGAACCGTTCTAGAAATATATGCGAAAAACCACTTCAAAAATCAAACTTTCATTGATCGGTGACCATACGAAATTTTATACGGACATTCATCTAGGGTATCCTAAGAATTGGTCTTAGACCAATTCTAGCTTTTTTACTTGTTATTTATTCGTATGATTCGTCCAACGGTTACATGGATCTGCTAATTTGGAAGCCGACTATGGAATATATAAAAATATGCATGGCGACGTACTCATCAATTGAAAATCTTGCAGGGTTTATTTACCCTTGTGGACTTGAAACAAATAATAAAACTAAAAGTAATTATACTGGATCTTAATTTTTTTAATATGAAGCGTCTTGATTCAGTCACTTCATGAGCATTCCAATCACACTACTATTTTGTTCTGGCCTCCGCAAGAAGGCGAACTGTTTTTCAACAGCCAGTTTGATTGCATATATTTTTCCTTTTTCTAAAATTTAAATGAAAAACCAACAATAATGATTATTATAGGGTATATTAACTTTGTAACGCATATTAATAATGCTGCTCAAAATGTATTGGACAAATACGCATAATATTTTCTGTTTGTCGCGTTCTTATAAAAATTTTAAATACTATTTCAAAAATGACCTAAATCGGACAACCCCTTCTTGGTATTGCCGTACAAAAAAATTGAAGTTTTTTATGCATATTGTGAAAATTATCAGTCCTAGATGTTTTTATTGTACTGAAAAGTTCTTCAGAATATAAAATCCTATGAAATTTGTTATGGTCATTTTTACTGTCCGACGAACCATTCTAGAAATTGATGCGAATAACCATTTTAACGATAAAACTCACACAGAGAAATTACATACATACGGCCGTTCATCTAGGGTATTACAAGAATTGCTCTTATATGAATTCTAGCTTTTTACTTGTTTTAATAATGCCTTACTTCGGTCATTAACGCTCCAGTGTTCTAGCATTATGTAAATTTGAAAGTTAGAGCCACAAAAAGGAAATTCGAATTTTTCCGTAATTTTTATTGAGAAAAATTACTCTACTTCAATCGTGCGAGGTATCAGATGGCTGACAAGAATCTACATCTGAAATCTAATGTGTGTTATTGTCACGGAAGCCACTACAAAATCTTCTTTTACTTTCCAAGGAAACTTCAAATCAATACATTTAAATAGCTACTGACCATCTACATATGCAAATTCATCCTGTGTATCTGTCTTCTTAAATAATATATCTACTCTAAAAAACCATAAGCCTTTATTTATTCTTCCTTCATTCAAAATCATCATCCAATATCTCCCTCCGCCTTCAAAACGATAAAGATTTCTAAAATATGAGTACATCTTATATTATATTACTAAAATAATAAAGCGGTGCCATTTAATAGTACATATTAAGTTTGATGCTCTAATTGTCACACAAAATAAATTTCTGTTCAAAATTCTTTATTTTTAAAATCAGTCAAGATAATCCAAAACTCATTTTGACTTTTATTTTACATCCATCATACACTCTAGTCTTTTCTAAAACAAATATCATCATCATATTATTAAATGAATAACGCAGGAAACTAAATTTTATTTATGTATTGTACTTTTACTCCAATATTCATGTATGTAGATACATAATATTGTACATAACACATAATAATAATTAACAAACTCATCACTAAAATTTCCAAATCTGGCATTACAATAAATTCTCTAACAGAAAGCAAAATATTCGCGACGTCGAAGAATATTTATATAAGCTCTATTTTGCTCATCTGTTCAAAACGGTACACAGTGCGGCATCTATTGAGAAAACCGTGCACATTTTTGGGCACATCTATTTATATATAAAATCAATGTATGTATGTAACAAATTTTAAATCATCAACTCCGAGCATCCTTTAGGATTTTTAAAGTGATTCATAAAATATGTCAAAAATGATTAATAAAACCCCATTCCCTCTATTCTCTATTAATTTCTTTTTTGTTCCTGTCGATAATATTTTTCACCCCTACCGCATTGATATAGACCACCCTGTAAATATCTACATATTTTGGATACTGGTAGGTATTTTAATTTCACTTACTCTTAATTTTTCAACTCTTTTTCTACAAAGACGGTTTTATGCCCTATGAAAAAACAAACAAAAAATTCATAAAAATTCTTACCCATGTAAAAAAAATGTTTAACCCTTACGTACAAACATAGGTATATATACTAAGGAAAATGCCGGTTTAACATGCGTACGAAAGTAATTGGATAGGTTTTTTTTCGAGAATAAATTAAAGAAATGAAATTCAAATTATTTCAACCAGAAAATTTCAAAAGGTGAAATGTTACATTTACCCCGTGGGTCATTGAAATCGTAATTTATTGCGGCGGCGCAAAGGCAAATAAATAGCTAAGTCCAAGTCTCATCAACCAAATCCAAATGATACCACAGCAACGGCACTGCGGCGGCGCGTTACGGTGTTCAGCTCAATTCATATATATATGTACATATATACAGAATTGGTCTACATTATAAAGTATAGCTTGAAGTTCGTCAGACTTGTGATATGCTCATATATGAATGATGATGTCCAAGCCGGCTGGGCCCGCTTTTGCCGGCCGCCTTTCAATAATGACATTCAAAGTATTATCACATTCTGGTGAGTCATTTCCGGAGCAATCCCCATACATACTATAATGTATGTATGTAAATCCGTCAAACGAAAGACGAAATTAAATGCACATACGTATATTGAAGAAGAAAAGTCGCTTCAATGATCATACAAAATTTACACAAGATCCATCATATATATATATTAGCAACACACACATAAAAGAAGAATAGATCTTAGATGATGAGATGATCACAACAAGATTCTTTTCTTTCTTACCATAATTTCTGAGCTCTGATTCTGAGCGTGTCTTTCAAAAACGCGATCTATATAGGTCTGAACGATCGTCGCAATTTCTATAGATTGAAGGATTGAAATCAGATCATAATAAATAAATTCACAACTGACATGACTCTTGTTGCTATGATTTTGAATTCTATTGAGGAGGAGGGAACGACGACGTTCACATTACCATTACAGGCGTGTTGTCTTGTTACGGATCAATAAATTAAAATAATCAATTCGCGTCTGCGCCATCAGATGAATTTCTGTCATCACGATGAAAATTTTATGTTAATTAAGTGAATATTTCATGTATAATGTGCAGCTATTTTAGACACACAATATTGTCTTAATCATAATATTCAATCGTTATCTTGAGAATTTATTTATTATTATTATTTATTATTATCATTTGTACATAAATGGGTCGCTATTGTTATTGATACACCTAAATTAAGCGAATTACTGATTGGAATCACTAATTAGTGATGTGTAAGTTGATTTAGGAAAAGTTCCGATTTGGTAGTGCATGCACTAGTCAGATGTGGATGATTTTTTTTAAAGAATGTAAAGATTTAAGTAGTGCTTCTTATAATAATTACTGCATTTAAAGGTAACAAGAGAAAAACTAATATATAGAGGAGTGTCTGGTGAAAATGTTGAAAGTTCCAAAAATAAAAAAAAAATGACATTTTTGGTTTAAAATGCTGTACGTACCATCGCCGATAATCCTGTTAAGGTCGCATATGCAAAAAAATTCCTGCCACAAGTTTGGTAAGTAGTATCTAATCTACGCTCCCAAATCTGTATGTATTTCTTGTGACAACTAAACATATTTTTCTGTTTTATTCCTACTTCAAATTATTGACATTTTCACGCGACATTCCTAAATTGGTTTAAGACCAAATAATATTATTTTATCCTAGATGAAAATAAAAGTTGAATAAAGTGAAAACTCAAAGCTTTGTATGGCAACACTAAGATGGGGTTACCCGGTTTAGTTCATATTTAAAATTTTATAAAAACACTATGTACGCTGACGCCTTCTCAGATAGTGTCCCAAATACATATTATAGTGAAAAACCAGCAATGGTGTGGTATACAGACGGTTAAAAAATGAACCATGGAATCGGACTGGGTGTATACGACTCTAATGCCATATATCAAAGGCTCTGGGCTCTACCCCTACCGTATTCTAAGCCGAGGTATTGGCCATATTAGAATGTGCCAATACCTGCATTAAAAGAGCCATAAATGGCTCAACCATTAATATCCTCTGGGACAGTCAAGCTGCCCTCAAGTCCTTAAAGTTCTACACTGTCAAGTCAGGGATAGTCTGGGAATGTCTATAAATCCTCAAAAACTTCTAAAGTAGAAAAAAAGTTATCCTCATGTGGATACCTGGACATGAGGGCCACAAACGCAATGAAATTGCTGATGGCCTAGCCAAATGAAGAGCGGAAGCTCAATTTGTCGGATCAGAACCATTTTGAGATAATTCAAAGTGTTATCTCACAGCTGCCCTAAACAACTGGGAGAATAAACAAAAATCTCAGTATTGGGAAAGGCTACAAGGACTTGGTCAGGCAAAAAATTTATCGAAACCTCTGGCGGAAAAACGAAAGAACTCCTACTCATTAGAAGAACAGACCTTAAAATGATTACTGAGCTCTTCTCAGGCCATTTCTCCTTGAGGTATCACCTAAACAAGCAGGGCTTGGCTGAGACTTCATCCTGCCGTTTCTGTCAGAATGCTCACGAAAACACGGAGCACTTACTTTGCAACTGCGAAGCATTGGCCAGGTGAAGACTCCTCTACCTCGAACATGCTTTTCCTCCACCAATTTACGTGTGGAACCTCAATCACAGAATGGTTCTAGACTTTATTAACAGTCTGAACTTAGAAAGGGAGTAAATGCAACGGGGAATCACAATAGATCATTCACGTCACAGTAATAGCGAGGCTAACACCCCTTCACAAATTTAATCTAATCTAGTGAAAACCCAAAGTTTTGTATGGTAACAGCAAGAAAGGGTTGGCCGATTTAGTTCATTTTTAAACTTATATGTATTTACAATTCTTATTAAAACGCCATGTACACAATTTGAGCTCTCCACATCGATGCGTTCTCAGACTGTTTCCAAATATATATAGGAGAAAAAAACTCTTTGATAAACGAAAAATCTTTTAAAAAGAAAATTCTTTGCAAAAAAGAGTATTTCGTATGTACACGCAGGAATCATATGTTCAATCAGTACGGCTTGGTACCTGCCACCGTATACGCCAAAGTGAACAGCTGACCCCATATAAGTATGCACTTAAAAAATAATTTAAGTATTAATTATTTATGCGGCAAAATACTTAGTATTTACTTGAATGCCTAGCAAGATTAGACCTATGCGAGACTAGCATTTCATAGAGAGAGTTTTACTATGAAAAATATTCATAGAGAATTTACTCAATATGAAATTTACCGAGTTTTGATGCCGCCAAATCCGCTGCTCGAGAATTGAATGGAAATAAAAACATGAACCTAGCCGTACTGATGATTATATGGTTCCTATCGATACGAAACGCCCTCTTTTTCAAATAAATTTCTTTTTCAACATTTTTTCGATTGTCAAGAATTTTTTTTTTTTCATTCAATTCTCGAGCTGCTGACTTACACGGTCAATTTAATATTTACTAAATTCTCTAAGAATTTATTTCATAGTAAAACTCTCTTCAAAAATATACATAGTGAAAACCCGAAGTTTTGTATGGCAACAGGAAGAAAGAGTTGGCCGATTTGGTTCATTTTCAAATTTGTATGCAGTTTTTATGAAAACGCCATGAACATTCTAAGTGAACACATTCTCGAATTAGTGAAAGGACGGACAGACTGACAAACAGACAGACGGGCATACAAAAATCAAAATAACTGTTATTATTATACGTGGGTATCCAAACCATTTAGCTCGACTACATAGAATTATTTCTGTGCGTTACAAACTTAGTATACCTATGGTTTCATCTAGGGTATACGAATTAGTAATATATCTGTCAACATTTCCGCAGAAGGACTTTTTGTAGAATTCCTTTCCTAAGAAAAGAAGTTTTATTGCTCTAAGTATAAATATTAAATATTTATATTAAAAAACGTGCTTCTATTTTTTATGCTCATTCGAATTTTTGTAATGTTCGCCCTCCTGATTCTGCCTTAGCGGAAAAGAGATCAATGCAAAACTTACCCCATTATTCCTTATAAGGAAAATGTATTCGACTTAGTCTATATTATATACTTACGTAATGCCAGTGATTGTTGTTCGTGATTTAATTGTAATTCCTTAAGGTAAAAGACGAGAGTTGAAGAGATTTCTAATACGTTTTGACAATAAAATCGCCCCAAACGATATGATCCAAACTCACACGATCCAGGGTGTCCGACGTAGCGTATTTTTGGGAAATTTTTCTGAGAAAATTGAAAAGATAATTTCACATAAAATGCCGTATGTTGTGGTTACGTTTAGGTACTTGTTGGCATCACTTTTTGGAACTTTTTCGAATTAATGTTATCGCATCATATACGTCATAATTTAATTACCCTTACTAGATCATTTTGACCTGTTGTATAGCAGCTTTGTTTTTAATTCGAGAACGCAACACTTTAGATCCTACTTCTACAACTTTACTTGACTAATTTCTTATTGGAACATATATTTGAATTGTTTTGACTAATATTAATATTATTATATCAACTCCTGTACCATGCCTGTTAAGATCCTTCCTATGAAAATTCAGAGCTGTCATAGGAGTAAATAGAATAGCTGCACCAGGCACAAAAAAAATTAAGGAAATTGAAATTAAATGTGAGCCCATTTTTGTAAGAATAACAACAGAATAATTTATTTTCACCTTAGTTTCGCTATTGTTAAACAACATATATCTGATGTTTCATATGCCATCCTCATAAAACAAATTCGCACCGTTTTCCACCATTTTACTTATTGTTTATTTTTATTTTTTTTAACTGTCCATTACTGATCCGATTTCTTTTGCTCGATCGAGGCGATTTTTCTTTTGAAATTACCACAAAATATTCTCCTTGGTTTTACGCAAAGTAAAAAATGGAAAGAAATAGAAACAATTAATGACGTCTATCTCGAAAAATTAAAGATAGCTAAGCACATGTGCAAGGTTTTTAATAATTATAAACGAAAGTTTTAGAAATCTGTGTACATAAGAAAAAACATGTATTAATAAGTAATTTTGGCGGGAAAAAATTAATCAAAACATGATTCAAATATTTTCCGACTTTTCAACTCCGAAATTTTATAAAAGTGCTATGTAGAGAGAGTGTAGAGAAGTTTGAGGAATTATTAAAAACAAGCGCTATTAGTTCTCTATCCCCTGAATTCTCAACATTTTTGATAGAATATATAATAAACAAGTTACAGGGTAATACTTAAATGTATAATGTATCTATAAAAAATAATATGAATGACTCCAGCCACACCGTGTATTTTCTCCTTTTACTCAATTTTTTGCTCGATATTAAGTACAGAATGTGGGGTATATACAGGAAAGGCTGAGCTTATGTGACACCCTGTATATTTCAATTAATTTAATTATTTAAGCTTAGTTTTTACTGATTAACATCGCTACCTTTTAGAGGAAAAATTTGATTTAATTTGAATTTATCTGATTTGATTCCTTTTCAGTTTTGGTGTTCCGACAACGATGAGCCCAAACTCAGAAATTAGATTCCAGTGACTATTTTCAATTGAAGGTATTTTGTTTTTTTTTTCGCTCCTTGTTTTCAAAATGTTCGCATTATTTTAGAATATTTTGCAAATACACTGCGCTTTTAATATAATTTCTTAAATTTCCCCAAATGAATGTTTTGTGCGAAACCTATTGAAAACAGATTATTGACAGCACTGTCAGATACAATAACGTTCAAGTTAGATCCAGCAGAAAAACATAAGAGGATATCTTTATTGGAAGGAAATGAAAAAGTGCCTCAAGATGTTAAGCTGAATGTAAAATTAATGTGATTGTTGTTTTAAAGAAATGGGAGAAATGCTAAGTCTTATGTGGATTTATCATTTTGACCTCATTTTGATACCTACAACAAATTTCTTCAAATCATCCTCAGCAAAAGATATAATATATAGATACATATAACTTTTTATAAGACAGAACCGGCACCCCAGAAGGCTGTCAGTGCTTATCTAACTGAACCCATACAAATTTCATCTTGTTCTGTTGGTGCAATTAAATCCACTACCTAACAGCAATTTTCAATACACTCTTCTGTTCTATATCTAAATAGTGTACCCAAAATCTTCTTATTTCTTGTTCTTTTTAAAAACTACATGAAGTGCTAAAATAGCTTCTTCTAATTCCATTACAACATCAAAGTATGCAAAAAATTGCACGTCTATTACTATCCAAGTTGTAGGTACTTAAAAATGAAAAATTTAATTGTTTAGTTTAGCTGTTATTTGACAAGAGGAATAGAAATTCATTCGAAAAAAATTTCAATCGAAAAGCTCATAAATCATTTTCCTTTAAATACCTGTGTGATGTCGTTTGGAAAATTTCAAGAGTAGTTTGCTGACAATGGGGAGTAGATACTTTAGGAAAAAGTGGAGTACACGACTAACGAATTAGAACCTATCATATTAAAAATGTTATAATTTTTATTATAGTAAATAATTTTCAAATAAATTATTAAAAGTTATTTATTTTATCATCAGTGGCGTAACTAGCCCTGAGTATGTCTTGTTTCTAAATTTCTTGGCTCCTGTTTTGGAAAATAAGAAATAACACTCACATAAACAAACTATACTTGCAAAACAAAAACAACAATACATATTAAAAATCTCTATTCTAAAAAAAAATACCCTACAATCATTGATCACCTTTTTAACCGACTTCAAAAAGAAGAGGTTATCAATTCGACTATTTTTTTTTTCTTTATGGATGTTCGCTCATATCTCCAGTATTTCTGAACTAATTGAATTCAATTCAATTTCAGGGTGGTCCCATAAAAATTTGATCAGAATTTAATGAAGACCTTTGCTGCAACTATTATGGAATTAACATTTTCTACAACAAGAGAATTTCTGGTTTTAGTTTTAATAAGATTAACCGACGAAAAACTTCTTTCCGCACTTACAGCGCATGTTGAAGAATTTTTTTTATCTAGGGATTTTTTTACATGAAAAATCTATTTCCAGTATTCTTCAAATAACAGTGACTTGGGTACAAAAAGGCGAGGCACGGCGAGGCTATATCAAGAGTTGAAGAAATAAAATAATTGTACTATGAGAGTGTTCATAACAACGCTGTGGCGACGTGCGATATGGCGAGACACCTCGAGTTATCTCGCTCGAAAATGAAATTTTTTTAATTTTTTCGGGAGATCCAGCGCGCTAAATTTGATATCGGGCATATTCTTATAGGTTTTTTTCTTGAAGCGTTCTTTACTCATTCTCATATACTGAAAAATTCTTTGACAATCAGTATGTAAATCTTCATATGTGTGTATGATATTTGCCAAATTCTATACGTTTCGTATTTATCGGGTGGCAAGTAAAATAATGGAAAGTACACTTATGTGAAAAATGCCATACAGTTGCACTACTTGACAAACACAAAATTTCTTCTTCAGTATGTGATGACATAATTTATGCTTTACCTTCGCGATATACCAAGAAACTGAACGCCTTGTTGTGAACACTATACTTCGAAATGCATCTTCACCTCGCCTCGTTCAACTGCCTAGCCTCGCCTCGCTTCGCCTTCCCTCGCCTTCCCTCGCCTCGTTCTGCACATACTCCCCTAACGCATCGATATCATCAATCCGATCAATAAGATTTGAAAAAAGTGTAATTAAAGGTATTAAGTTTGAAGTTAAATAATTTGGATTGATTCCTGCAACTGCTATTAGTCTTGAGTCCTCAAAGTTTATACGATGTAATATTTCTTTACATTCGATAATATGGAAATCATGGCATTGTTTTCTTGTATCTCATGTTCTTGAAGTAGTTTTTTATGAATTATTTTCTCCACTTCCATGAAAAATATTCAACGGATTTTGATTTGAAAGTGATCTTAAGGCAAACTTAACTTTTGTGAGAAAGGAAAGGAACGATTGAAATTAAAGTTTTAAATTAAATTCCACAATTCGAAGTTCTTTGGGAGAGAGCGTTTACATTTGCACAACTACATCTCTGCAGCGACAGCCAATACAATAGCAAAATATTACACAAGTCAAGCCAGCGAAACAACAGATGACAGTGACACAAATGACATTTCTCACTTGAAATTCCTTTATTCTCTCCTTCTTTTCAATAAGAGATTTGTTCTGATCTGATTGAAATTTATATATTTCAACGTAGTACCACTACTAAACCCTTTCAACTTGATTTGTTAATAAATTTTATTACTAAAATGTACTATGCATAGTTAAGCAACTCAGTCCTCCCTCCCAAATGAAAAAAAAAACTATTATGAATAAACTTGGTTTGTAAACAAATCCAGGAGTTTGAAAAATGAAATAGACCGATACTAAAAACGTAGTAGTATCAGATTATGCCATGATACAAAGATATCAAAGTATGGCCGATTCGAGAGAAAATTTTGGATTAGTACGTCATGTGGACACAAATGTCATTTCCAGAGAATTTTTTTTTTAGTTTTTAGTATTACATTGACTGAAATAAGTTTTGAATATATTGAAATATGTAATAAAAACATTATTTTCTTACTTTAAATCGCTTCTGGAAAAGTAATTATGTGCTAGTGGGAAAGCGAAGAAATTTCCAAACAGAAAATGTTTTTCACTTTGATAAGGACGATTGAAATTGAGACGAACAAGAGCACGTTCATAAAGTAGGCTGCAGCCAGCTATGGTAGCTGTAGATGTGGCTATCGTCGTTCGGAAATGCAATAACTAGTTTTTTGACTTGGCTAAATGACAGTTCCTGGCGTTCGAAAAATCATAGTAGCCGGTCTCGTAGCCGGCTGCAGCCGGTACCCATTGAATAAATAACTAATAAGGAAGCGAGGTTTCGTGCGAATACAATGTACGTGAGTAGGCAATTCAATGACAGTCAAATCCACGGAGCGGGGGAGAAACGACAAGAGGTCTGGTCTCTTATTTGAAAGTTAACTTAAATTATCATAGGCAACGCAAAGGAATATTATCTGAAGATAAGGGGGCGCCAAAAATTTGTTATTTTACATAGCAATTTGGATTATAAAAAATGTACCCTTCAAAATTTCACGGTTTCACTACTGCCATGCCGAAACGAATACAAACACAGCACACTAACACATTTCGCCGAGTGGCTTAGGTTTTCAGCCGATATGCCATTTCCTTATTAGTTATTTATTCAATGGTGCTACCCATCATAGCTAACTAACACAAACGCATTACATTTGACATTTTTGTTTGTCCTCCGTTTCAAATTACAGAAAAGAAAATAAATATTATTGTAATAACGGCAAATGTTACCATTTATATGAATGAGCATGAGGAGCCATTTATTGATTTAATAGACGAAGCAGGTAATAAATTGTTTTTTGTATATTTACATGAAATGTAACTCATACTCCAATGTTGGTATTTCTGAAGCTGGCAATGGCTAAAATCGTTCATAAAGTCAGGAGCAGCTACATGCAGCTATGTCTGGCTTCGAGATGGCTAAGACTGGCTGCGGCTGTAGCTGCAGCCGACTTCATGATAATTGTCGCCAAATGATGCAAGCAACTAGTTGACAGATATTTCGGCCATACCTTGTTAATCTTTGTATCATGAGATTATGCTATAGATTTTGGAGTACAAATACTCCGAACGGAGTACAAACGACAACCCTGCCTTGGGGTTAGATTGTAAACGTTATTTGGAAAGGTAAATATTTTTCCAGCAGTGTTGCCACTTTGGCTGCAATCGTAGCACATGGCTACTTTGGGCAACATTGGGCTACAGGGATATCCACCTAATATTTTGGCTACGCTAGAGAATTTTTGAATACATGATCAACATATTTTCAATAGTTTTTATTTATTTTAATTCTCAGTAAGTAAAGCATCGTTATTTATGCTGACAGAACCCACCGATAGCAATTTGAAAGTTCCTTATATATCTGGGCTCATTTATATAATAAAAAAATAGTAAGAGAAGGATTATATGTTTAGGACAAGGGCGGATACAGCGGGGGGCGATCGCCCCCCCCCCCTAGAGCTCTTATAAATCAAAATTTATACTCTAATCAAATGAAATGGAAAATACAAAACAAAATATTTTCAAATCTTCTAAATCCGCATTAAAGAAATAGAAAATAATTTCTCCCTTCACAATGAATACATCACAAAAGTTCTCTAGAGTTTCCATTCATTTTGCATTTAATTAAATATAAAAAAATTTATTACATTTGTGCATTAAATTTAAAATTTTCAAGGTATACAAGGAAAGTAAGATCTGGGGCCGAATTCCGCAACGATGAGTTTACGCGTGCATACAAAGTTTTGTGTACACCACGTTGTTCCGATTTCGCAAAAATGGAAATGAGGTTTTCTGTCAAAATTTTTTACACTTTAACTGATATTTCCTCCCCGCCATTTTGGTCGTCAATTTTGAAGAGGTACCTGTGAGTTTTTGTCAAGCGTTATTTTCAAAATTATTTGTTATATTATTTATTTTGCGTTTTTCTAAGCCATAGTCGCTTTAATACTAGTGAATTTATGTAACTCATTTCTTATAACTGAACTTTACTTCTTCAAAAAGACTATTTTCTCACTCAAACAACATTCAGCACAGAAAATTTTTTCATTCAGCATTGAAGTGTACCTACACTTTCTCTCACGGTGAGTTTTTTAAATCGGGTACACTGAAATATTTTTCATAGTTGCGGAATCTACCTCCTAGGCAGTTTTAGTTTTAACACTACAGTGAATTAAAATTAAATTTGGAACTCCTAATGTTTATCAAAATACTTAATTAAATTACTTTGCTTTGACTTTGCTTTCTTTGTGTATCATGAAAATGTTAAAATTTATATACAAATTTAATGTAATTTTCATATTTAATTAAATGGAAAACTCTAGTTAGTTTTATTTAAAAGTTATTTGTTATATTTATTATTTTTTTCTTTTTTAGTCATAAATTATTCTCAAAAAAGTTATACCACTAAGGAATTTTCAGGACAAACAAAAATTTTCTACTTTTTTGTAATCGAAAGCTCAGAAAAGCCGGGTATTTTGATGAAAAGTAGTATGTTGAGAAAATTATCATAGCCGGGGTAATTAATCTCAGATTTAGTTTTCCTGCAAATATTTAATTTTTTACATATATTAACCCTACCCAATTAGCATTCTCCGAAAATTTCTTTAACCATTTAATTTGCAAAAACTTGCTGTCCAGCTTAGGAAATCATGGTGTTTGAACGAAATGCAAGCGACCTTTATATGAAAAACACCATCAGTAAGATAAGCAAGAAGTGTATAATGTCTGTTTTATGTGAGACTAAATTTTACTATGCTTATGGGATCAAAAACTTGTATTATATAGATAAAAGAACTCTGCGATATCTGAATGCTAATGAAATTTTCAAGCTGAAAAGAAAAGAGAAAGCTATACAAAGCAGCCCAAAACTGAAGGCAAGTGCGGTTATAGGGGGCGATGGGAGCGACCCCCCCCCCCTAGAGGAAATGTCTGGATACGCCCTTGCTTTAGGGCAATATCGACTTTGTTTATTTAATAGTTCGGCTTTAAATTTATTAACATTACCCTATAGAAGTTCATTTGCTGGAAGATTTTTTTCTCTATTAAAAAAAAAAAATAAAAAAATAACCGATTATATTATGAAGTGATTAATAATTCTATTCTACTTAAACAAATTTCGACCCCACTGAAATATTTATAAAAAAATTTTAAATAAATTATGAAAAATAATTTTTTTAAGACGAATTTCCAGTTAATTACTTTATAGGGTTATATTTACTCATATGAAAGGTTTTAAGTTTTCTATAATTTTTTCACATGTGGTTACTCAAATCACTTTTGGGCTACGTTAAAAAAATAAACTTGAAGGATTTTGAGTAGCTACACTAGGTACAACTTTGATTAGAGAATAGAAAAGACTGCGATATACAAAAAATATTCCAAAAATGAAAAAATGGATAAGTGTTATTCCCAAGAAAGTAAATTACTTCAATCCAACATCTTCCGCCCCAAGAAAAATTTCCCCTCTTTTTCAGGTCGAATTTACGTCTATTCGATGCGAATTAGGGAGGCGACTAATTGTAGTTAAGTTGAGATTACCTAATATTTACGGCCGATTTAGGTAAGTGGAGAATGAAACGACGTCGTTTCAACGTAAATATTAGGGAAATTGGGGAACATATATCCTATAGGGCCAAGGACACATTTCCTTAAATTTGGTAAAGTGACCCTAAATAATTTTTCGAAAAACGCCAATGCACTTTAAAAATGTTGAATTTTTAAAAAATAATAATAACTTTAAAGTTTTTTAATTATTATTTTGTTTGCCATTTAAAAGCTTCGAATTAATTGAAATATTCTTAATCGTTTGAAATTAGAAAATGAATTTATTTGGATGTTTTTTGCAGCAACTATGGAAAAAAATTAAATTAAGATATCATGCAATTTTTCTATGCATTCCTTTAATATACCTATGGCAGACTTGTTTCGTTAAATCAATATGGCGCACATTACATCTATCGACCAAAAAGTTAGATTGACTTAAAATTTTTCCTTATACAAAGACTTTCCTATACGGCAAGGCGAAATAACCAAAATTTTCGATTTGGGAGCAAAAATTCTCTGCTTATGTAATTTTTTTTTTTTTTTTTTGAAATGCAACGATAGTTTTTTCCTATAAAGAAATTTCGAGTTAAAATACTGCATCTCGTCCTAAATTAAGAAATTTTGCTTAAATAAGGTAAAAGATATTTGACAACTGACAGAATTGAATTAATTGTCAAACGAAAAAAAAAATACATATGTTAAGTAAGGTAAGGATATCTCGATATTAAATACTAGTTCCTGTATTTCATTTACATCTTAAGAATAGTAAACCATGTCATGGGCATTATCATTTGAATACAAGATAGTGGAATTTCTTAAAAAGCGAGTGAATGCAAATGCAGTTTTTCGCATTGTTGGGAATCAAATAATCATGTGCATTGGCCCAAATCAATTGTACCATCTTTGAGAAAAGATCCAAATTGTATTCCAGAGCCTGATTGGTTCCAATATAAATGTGTCGTAAAATGGAGCGAAACCTTATCGACATACATGTTGTCGTTCGAATTTTAGTAAAATTAGAAACCAAAATGTCTTTTATGTAAAATTTTTCACAATAAAAACTTCAAACCAGGACACGTTGAAATTATTCCTGATATCAGAAATTGTGAGTCATACTTTTTCCAAGCTCCATAACTGCCACAAAAATCAAAATTTTTTAAAATCTCATAATGGTTTATATTACTAGGAAGGAAACCCTAACTTTTAGCTTAAGCAATTTCTGGAAATTAATATCAGCTGAAAAAAATCTGAGCGTTCGCAAAAAACATACGTTTTTGAGATTTTTAAAAAATGTTGAGGAATTGTGAGTCACCGTCTAAATTATGTTGAAAATCAAAAATATCGTAGTAAAATGTAATTTGTATGGTTGGAAATTACATAAGAAATAGTTAGAAAAATATAAAAGGGAAGATATTGAAATTATTCGGATTCGCAATTCGGGCATATGAAATAGGCTCTCCAGCACCGTTGCCAACTGCTCAATTTTTGCTGAGAAACTCATTTCTTTTTTATCTGGAACTCATTTTTTCAGTTTTTAACATGAAATTCTCAGTTTTTTTAGTTTTTAGCCTGAAATGCTTACTTTTCAGATTAAATTTTCTGTTTTTCAGTTTTTCTTATGTTGTCCTTTAAAGCTTTTACTAAAATTGTAAATGAATGAACCTATATTATTGAACACCCTTAATACATCCCTGTTCCTTAACAGAAAAGTTTATGGTGTGGGTGGTCGTTTCATATTCTCAGACTTATTTCAAATAGAATATAAAGACCAGCAGTTTTTTAAAAGTAGCATTTATTTACCTCTAAGTGTGCAATCTATTTTAAATACAATAAATAAACCAGAAAGAACAGAAGAATTAAATAAAAATTCCTTAGCAGTTTGTATAGTATTAGTTTCACAAATTTTGCAAAGATTTTATTTCAGTGATCCTATCTTAAGGAGTTTAAGTATTATAAATCCAGAGAATATAATTAAGGGCTAAAATGAAAGTATTTATAGTTTAGCCAAAAACTTTCCAAACTTAGTACCACATCTACAAAAGTTACATGATGAATGGAGAGAACTGTGAGGTTTTGATTTTAGTCCTTTTAAAAATCTAACGGATGAGGAGTTCTTTAAAAAATTATCACTATCTAAGAGACACGCGATTCTTTAATTTTCCCTAAACTTTGTAAATTCTTTTTTGAAATTTTATGCCTTCCTCATTCTTGTGCTAATATAGAAATGGTATTCTCAGCAATTAACATCAATAAAACGAAAGTAATAAATAAATTCGGCACAGATCTCCCTCTGTGGAATTCTTTATTCAAAAGATTACTTAAAACTAAGGAACATGAATTGCTTTAAAGCGAAAGGAACTAAAAATATGCCCCAAATATTAAATCAAAATATGTATGTTTTTAAACAAAATAAATAAGGCTGTACTTTTTATTATTATTATTATTTTTTTTTTTATAAAGACAAGAATGTATCTAAATGTTAACTCGTTGTTTTTTTGTTATTTAATTTATATACTGGATTATATTCATGTGTTCGTTTTCATGATAAGTAATAAAAGAGATTTAGTTATGATTTGTAATTTCTCAGTTTTTTTCGCAACTTCTCAGCTTAGTTTTTCTGATAGATTCAGTTGGCAACGCTGCTCTCCAGTACTGATGCATTTCAAATGAACAGCTCGATCGCATAAATCGCAGCTATGACATTTGTTCCAGTTCAATTTCTTCGGCATATATTCCATACAAAGTATGCAGAAGTAAACATCTTCGTCTTCAGAAGACGAAGCATTGTGAAGTGACTCACAATTCCCCAAAATGTTTGTGTTGACAACAGGACCGTGTATGATTCGCTCAATTCATGTTTATGTGAAATTCCATTTAAAAGTTGAAATGTTGATGCGATCGATAATTATGATTATATTATCCTGAATCGATTCTCTGAAAATCGTTCACAGATCAATGCAAGCACAAATGTTCGAAATACATACATATTTTGAGAAAAATTTATGGTTGTCGTTCGGCACGAAGAACGAGTAATGGAAAATGAGTTTGGTCAAATACAAGATAATGACAGCCAATTGCATGAAACAGACTTTCCAATTGTGGTGAAATATTGACGTGACTCACAATTCCCCATAACTCACATTTCCCCAATGTCCCATACCAATGATGAACTAAACTTCTTCTTTCAATTGCCTTTGAAGACAAATTTACGTAATTTCAACTATGAGGGAATTCGCTAAAAATATCCATTTAGTCAAATTTACTTTGAGGTTAACTTTTTTGGGAATTCAAGAGCGAACACAATCGAATAGGAAATTATTTAGGAAATATTTACGTTATCTTTCTCTGAATTTGGGAATAGATCCAACTACAAACTCCGTACATTTTCAAATTTGACTTCCAAGTAAAATTTAGGTAAAAGTAAGGAGCATTGCCTCAGATTTAGGAAATTTTTACCCTTTTTATTTCCCTATTTTTCCTCATTCCTATAAGGTAAATTGAAAAGGTATTATTACGAAATTTTACAATATTAAGATTACTATGAAGACTAATTTAAAGAATTATTAAGTAATATTTCCTTCCTAATTTACCTCAAAGGAAAGTGGCCTTAAAGGTTAAATTCTTAAGTCTAGTTTACGTAATTTTAACCAAAATAGGTCGATCGACCCTCAATGATAGGAAATTCAACCACCAATGTTACAACAACAACAAAATTTTATTTTATTTTTCGGTCAAATTTATTTAAAAATATATTTCTGTTCAAAGATCTTAATAATTACAAAATCCGTATATATAGCATTCTCAAATACATGTGATGGTACGTTAAGAGAGTATAAATAAATTCCAAATCTAAATAAATTTTCAACACAAACTCCAATCATAAAAAAATATCGAAAAACTATTTTCTATGCTGGAAAATGTGCCTACTACTATCTCGCGAATCCCCCTACAGTCATAAATATGCATACAAAAGCTAAACACGTCATCAGATTCTATCTCCAAGGACATAAATGGCTTTTGCAAGCTCATAAGTTCTTGGAATATGAGACAGAACTCTTCAAGTGCAAGTGAAAACAACGCAATAATTACCTTAATTAGCAATTCCTAATATTGTGACTATGCACATTATACAGAAGGTACAGATATGCAATCATTATACTATCAGAGCTAATCTTTGACTTGACTAAGAGAATCCATGGTAATCGCTATTTACAATTCAAATGCTCATTACAATCGGTGCAGGACCTACAACTTCGCCCAATTATCAGGATATTGCAGTGTACCCAATCAATGTAGTTGCAGCTCTACGTCAAACGTCTAACTGTGGTCTTACCTTGCTTATTATGCAAATTAATGGTCGCTGGACCTCTTATATTGTCTTATCATCTACTCTCCATTTATGTAGGTAGGTATAGACCTGCTGATATAGGTAGGTAGGTATAACGATATCCTTTCTAAGGGGCTTAACAAATTTGCCAAGCCCCCTCCCTCCCTCCTCCACCCATCACGCACAACATTAACACGGCCACTGATAAACATTATTCATTTCCAGAAATAACGCACTCATGCCTTCATTACCGCACAATTAACTCAAATGACAACAACGAACAACGGGGAACGGAACGAACCGAGCTTAATGAATCACTGTGATGCTGTTGCTATTTTGTATGTTGGTACGACATCGGTATAGTTATCTATGTTATCACTTAGCTGCACATTATTTCACTGGCCACGAAAATTATCATAATTTCACTCTGTGCGATAATGTTATCCTTGTTTATACGAAAGCAAAATATTTCAGCGATAAACGGAAAACAGAAAAAAAAAACAAAAAGCATCCACGCAACCGGCACGGCACGACAGGAATTTAACAGACGACTGTTAAACGAAACGAACAGATATCACTTAACCAGCGCAGGCGGCTGCCAATTAATTGCGCGGTTTCAATATGTCCAACAGCTGAGAACCATATGGGCAATGGGAATATGTGGAGTGGCAATAGCCATACTTGTAAAAATTCCTGTGGACAGTTTTAGTAGAATGTAGTGAAGTCGATTTGGTTTTGGTATAGTTTATGCCGCCGTGATATACCACTACTGCCTAGGTTTTGATGTGTGAAATTGAATCTGCCAGCCATCACACTTGAGCAGAAGACTTTTTAGAGTTTTGAGAATTTCGTGTTCTCTCCAGTCAATGCGAATGCTATTTGAAGCGCGACGAAACGAAAAATGATACAAAAACGACTTGAATTTTTGAGTGGTATTGTAACAATTAGTCAACCGGAAAAGAATCCCAGATCGAACGAAAGGTCTTGGATCTTCAACCGGAACATAAGACGATGAACTGATGGAAAGTATTCAGTTATTGTCCAACTTGTTTCCTATTTTTTATACGCATCTTCAGATCAAAACAAGCTCAGATTGAATTCCGTTGACAGCAAATCCATGGCCGTCTTTAACCTCTTTAGGATATGGGGGCCACTAACAGTAATAATTTTCTAAGATACTTTGAGTTATAAACAGGAATAATAACATATGTTAAGGCCTATCGCGTAATTTTTGTCACGTAAATTTTTTGTCACCACAGTCAATTCCATAGGCGGCTCTAATGTAAATACGCGCATGAAGTGACGTAACAGCAAGATGACATTTTGATTCCTTCGGCTAGTAAATTTTGGGTCGCGAAACAACTTCACATCACTACACCTTCACGTTTATATGAATGTGCACCGCACTGGGAATATTTGTGTCGCCACTTGATTGACATTGACATTATTTTGGGAGTCGTAGATGTAGAGATAGGAAGAAATTTAGGGAACTTTTTTTGAAAAATGGCTACTACAACGATAGTGTGAACGGAATATATAAATTATGAAGCATTATGGCATCATCTTTTTCGCACACAGTAGTGTATATGGCTATCTCCATTTGGTTCAGAGTAGCGCAGAATGGAATTGGATGAAAATTGGTTCTATTCTAATTTCACGCTGGCATTTCAGAAAGCTTACAAACTGAAACTTCGAACTGCTAGCAGCTAGGTGGCGTGGAAAAAGCTCCATACTTCTTTTTATCATAACTAATATGTTTTAATGTTATTTTCTGATTTAGTAATTTTTATGAATGCAAAAAAACCAAGAGGTATTTTTTTGTAAACTTCATGATTTAAAAACCAAAAAAATTACGTTAATTTTTATCTAATGTTGAAGCAATCTGATGGTCCAACAGGTGTCTCCTTTTTCGAATTTATTATTTTGCCAACGGCAAGCATGTTGATTTGGCGTCGCTATGGCATTTTGTTATATTAATTTCTTAGATCATATAACGAAAGGATAGGCTATGAGGAAGAAAAACTTAAGCATTTTTCTTCATGTAGAAGAATCGCATCGATGTGTTTGTTTAGTCTTAGATCATATAACGAAAGGATAGGCTATGAGGAAGAAAAACTTAAGCATTTTTCTTCATGTAGAAGAATCGCATCGATGTGTTTGTTTAGTCATGGAAGTAGTAAACTACGATATTTTCAGAGGGGGACATAATTTAGTGGTTGAAATTTTATTAAATAATTGAAGAATTATAATTTTTTGTCACCGTTATTCCAATTATTTTTCAAAACAAAAACAAAAAAAACTATTTGCGGCATAAGCATACGGAAAAGTACATAGCCTAATATGTATTTAAATTTGTTATTACTCTATTCTATTTTACTCATTATCACTTTCGATGTGCATCTTATAAATAATTTATTTGATTGAGAATATAATATGTATGTTTATATAATTATTGTGCATATTGAGCAAAGTAGAATAGGTCCTCCTTCTCTTTAACCAAGTCAAAATGGGTTCTTTTCTGCTTATGCACATTTTGACTTGTTTCCAGGGACCACCACGGGGAGGTTAGAGTTAGGAGAATTAGGTTCACGTATCCCCAGAATGCAATATACAAAATAAATATTTGTAAATGCCTCCTGGACGAATCGTGTACCTCATTTAGTCCCCAGTGGCCTTTTAGCTTCTATTGCTTTTGGCATCTTATGTTAAAAAAAAAGTTGAGAATAAAACTAATCCGCCCAATAGCTTCAAGACATTTTTTACACAGGAACTTATCTTTAGGAAACCTAATTTGCAAAATTTGGAAAAATAAAAGTAAACTTGCGAATAAACGAAATTTAATAGAAAATACTCATTATATCGCAACATTTTTAAATTATTTTTAAAATTTAAAATTTTTAAGAATCTTCCAAATGCCCCATTTATTTTCTGATAATATTTCTTGTCGTTGCCTTTGCTTGACTGACATCAAACAAGACACCCGAAGACAATTCAATTGTAAGCAAACAAACCGGCATTGGAAAACGTTAATTTTTTTACCACGGCTGTTTATTTTTATAACTATTTCACTTTTATTTTACTTAAAACACTATAATTTATTAGTAAAACTTTTAAACGCTCACAAATAACTAAAACAACACCCAACCTAAGAAATGACAAATGAAAAATGTCAGAAATATTGGACTGACAAAAACTAAAAACCCAGCCCTCTTGTCATTTCCCTCCCGTGTCCACAAAAATATTGCTTATCGCACGTACAAGAATTTTATACAAGGTAGCCCATCCTTTCGTTATATGATCTAAGATTAATTTTAAAGTTCGTTGTTGATTTGGCGTTGTTATGGTGATTTGTTACGTTTAATGTCAAAGTTCGAATTTCACTCGGCGCTGCATTGTGAGCAGCTTCACTCTAGACTCAAAGCTCACTATACTCCACTCTGCTTTACTCTGCATTGTGAATGCGGCATTACGGCAAATTTCTCTCCGGGTTCAATTGATGTTCTCATATTGGTACTTTGATAAGTTATAGCAGATCTCAAAATCTGTGGTATAGTTAATCATCAAAGATTTCAACACTCATCTGGAAATATCAAAGGAATTTTTCTGAATAGGATCGTAGTTCATCAAATAATAAGTGAAATTTTCGCTCCAAATTGGAAGGATCCAATAGCGTTTCTCTGATTTATATTTTCTATATCCTTATGACAAATACATATATCGCATCTGCCTCTTCGAAATTTATATTGATGAATGTTGATACAAAACATATAAACTAGCCCGCTGCGACATGATGGCGATAGTGACTAAAAAATTGCATGACAAAAAATCTGCAGTGGGCGTTAAGCATAACAAGAAACAACTGTGTGACAATTTTCGCTGATTACTAATTGAGTTTGACTACTGAAAGTATACCATAAAAAATGCCGGAAATTTAAAAAGTACTTTTTATTAAAATTTGTTTCCACGTATAGAAATTCGAATAAATTCTACGATCTAGGTACTTTCAGTAACCAAATTCGAACAATTACACTAACTTAGAATAGGTTGTCTTACTCGTTGAAGAATTAGTCATCAGTTGGTCTACTATCACAGGAGCCCCCATGAATCACGTAAAACTGTGTAAATCGAAAACAAACTAAAATGTGCCTAATTCAGTCATTTATTTCAACGTAAAATAAAATTAATATCTTAACATAAAAAACATAAAAATAGGCCGTTATTCATACAATGACAAAAATATATGTAACGCTTTTTTTTGTAATAGAAACAAGAAATATAAATTAAATGATTGGTATGATGTCACCTTCATCACTCGATAGTAGATATGTACATACTTGATGCGATTCAAGTTCGATATTAGAGATGAATTAGAAACAATTTCAGATTGCCGAACCTTGGTAATGAAATCCGTAATTAACAATTGTGTTTAAATGTTTATAGACCTCTTCATATTGAGTTCAGTGTTTATTAATATCTCGCTGAAATAGGAAAGATCGTTCAACATTCGGGTCATTTTGTAGAACATGATTAAACAATATTTGCCCTAATTCAAGTCCTGGTTCAGACTCCTTTTCATTAGGATCCCTGTCACTATTATTTCTTTCATTAATGGAATTAAAAAATGACAGAAATATAAGACCCAATGTTACCAAGCGAACGGAATTAAAAATTGGCAGCAGAAATTTTTGTTTTTGTTTTTCTAATCCATATTTTAAAAATCGTGTATCTAAAGTATTGTGTAAATCGAGGGAGGAGGGGAAGTAGGGAATTTTTTAAAAAGTCTTAAGTAAGAAAATTTACTTTATACAATACAATACAAAAATGTTTTATTTAAAGACCCTGGCCAAGGCCACGTCCTCAAACGGTTGATATATAGATCTACAGTGGTTACTTACAAAATCTAGCATGAAAAAGAAAATAGTAAATAGTATATACCACTTAACGTAATTGAGCAGGTACTCAATTAGATAGGGACAACACATCTGAAGCTAGACTAGGCATAAATAATATACAGGGTGTCCACCGTAACGTGTTCCCTGGGCATTTTGCTCGAAAATTTGCAGAGTTATCGGAAAAATCCTAAGAATAAAAGTGACGTATGATTAGTCAAGGTATCCTTTGACATAGCCAAAGTCCTTTAAAAAGGACTCGGAAAAGGATATATTTCAAAAATGTCCTTTTTGTCCTTATTAAAGATATATTTAGATTACATTTATGAATTCCGAGAATAAAACTAAAACGAAAGTGTTATATTGAAAATTCCAGTTTAACCCTTTATTATCGAGATATAATGTCTCAAATTGTACTCTATGTACCGTGTTCCTTGCAATTTTTCTCAAAACTGCACACGATATCATCGAAGTGCTAGTAACAAAAGCTAACCATCATAAGACGGGCTATCTTTTGGTATGGGAAACATTTCAAAAAAAGCACACGAAAAAAGGATATCTTCGATTTGGTCCTTTTCGTCCGTACAGAGGATACATTTTGGCTACAATGAATAACTGCAAATCAAATTGGAAAGAAAGTGGTATATGGTCTTCGTAAAGAGAAGGTGACTTGGTATGTAATATGTTGTCATAATTCGTGAGACAAAAGGGCCGGCATTTCGTCCCCATTCAATTTTCAGGTAAATTATCATTATCTTATTTTTATTGTTAATGTAAACTTCTGTAGGTGTGTACCTAATATACTCATACCTAACTATATCCAACTTTCGCCTAGTGCACGCTTGAAATAGTATAAATTAGTGATATGCAGTATGCAAATTTCATTCTAAGTTTATCCTTTGATATAAATATTCTTGCAATGTCGCGCCTTGCAAATAGTGAATTGGTAGAGCTGCTGTTACATACGGAGAATGTAACCGTAACCGAGTTATGCTGAGCGCTTTCCAGAAAGATGGTGCCCAACTAGGCAACACTTACTGCGAATAATAGAAACAGCTAGACATTCATCATGGACAGAGAGTTCTAGGCGACATAGAAGAACGGGAGCAATACCCAAGACCAGATAATTTACCTGAAAATTGAATCGGGTCGAAATGCCGGCCCTTTTGTCTCAGGAATTATGACAACATATTACATACCTGTAAATGATTCAACTTATTTTTGCGAAGATTTGTCAGTAGGTATACCACTTTTTTTCTAATCTGATTTTCAGTTATTCAATGTAGCCAAAATGCATCCTCAGAACGGACGAAAAGGACCAAACCGAAAATATCCTTTATCGTGTGGCTTTTTTTTTAAATGTTTACCATACCAAAATATAGCCCGGCTTATGATGTGTAACTTTTGTTACTAGCACCATTGAGTAAGTAAGTTGTAAATAAAAGTGGAAATAGACATTACGGTAAGAGAAATTTATTTTCTGCGAGCGATGCTAGTGAGCCCGAAAAAAAGAAAATTAAGTTAAGTCCGGATATTTGGGAGAATTTTGAGTTCAGCCTTTTAAAAACTCCTGAAAGATCATATTCAACCGAAGTTATACCCGACTATCAAATCCAGGAATCTTCATGTACGTTTTGCTTGAATAGAGAGAAAAATATAATATATTGGAGAAAAAAATATCTGAACGTTCTCAAAAAATTGAATATGCAAAAAATTAAGAAGAAAAAGAATTTCTGTAGAAAAAAACTCAAAATAAATATATCAAGTATTATTGATAGTACAAATGCTTCTGAAGTACCAAAAACCTTTTACAAGATGCTATTATCCAGTAAGGGAGTAACTACACAATTTCCCGAGAACCAACGATTGCTAGCTCATTCAATATATTTTCGATCTCCAACGGTATATTCGTATTTTGTGTGACCTAAAATTTAAATTACCGTGTCCTGATACACTAAGAAATTATTTGCCGATCAAAGATATTTCTCCAGGAATATATCTTGAACTATTACATAGACTAAAACCAATTTTTGAAAAACAATGCCAAATTGCAAGAACAGGAATATTAGTTCTAGACGGATTACATATAAGGAAAGATTTGGAATACAATATGAAGCAAGACATCATTGAAGGAGTAACGGATGACGGATCAAAATGAGAGAAGAGCTTCGCCACAGAAGCATGGGCCTTTCTAATTAGAGGCATATTTTCAAATTGGTCATATATTATAGGCCATATTTTTTCTGATGGACCATATCGCGGTAAATTGTTACAAAACTTTATGCTACAAGTAATTAGATTATGCAAGAGATGCAACATTAATATAATTGCCGTTGTATGCGACCAAGGATCGAATAACAGGAATTGCTTTAAAAATCTTGGAGTTACTAAAGATAATCCCGTTTTTCATTGCAACTCTGAACCAATTGTAGCATTATATGATTCAGTGCATTTAGTAAAGGGGATCAGGAATACACTTTGAATAACAACTTAAAAAGTCCGGATGGTGTTATATCTTGGGACCCTTTGCGAAGATTATATAGCTTGGATAAAAATAGAACAACAAAATTATGTCCAAAACTTACACTGGAGCATATTCAACCAAATTCTTTTCAAAAAATGAGGGTCAAAACTGCGGTACAAACACTAAGTTGGACTGTATCATCCGCTATCCGATCGCTAATCAGAGCCAATGTTTTTGTGGATGACGCAGCTTCGGCTACATCAATATTTATTGAAAAGGTAAATAATTTTTTTGACGCTATTAATGTTAAAACTGTACAAAATGCTAGTCCCTACAAAACTTCAATAAAAAACGAGAATTCTCACATTGTGAGTTTTTTTTAAAGACATGCGAAATTATTTTTCAAAAGTTGAAGTGTGTTCAGAAAATCAAAGTAGTAAGCGGGGAAAAGTTCACGTTTTTGATGGCCTTGTACAGTATATAAATGGAGTGCTTAAGCTCCTCGAAATAGCTCAAAATATTGAAGGTTTCAAATTTTTATTAACTGGAAAATTGCAACAGGATATTCTAGAGAACTTGTATTCAATTGTGCGATGTCGAGGAGGTTACAACAGATATCCTTCAGCAAAAGAATTTAACCATCATATTAAACATTTGGTATCACGCAATATAATAAAAGCGGAAATGGTATCAAAAGCGTCCAGTTACGAGGCTGACACTACGACACCAATCCCAGATGATTTTCCAAATGACCTTAAAATGACCGACTCTGAATTCGAGTTGATCGAAAACGATATCGTAGAGAATAGGAGTAATAATATATCTAACGATGAAAAAAAATGAAGTTTGGATAGCAGAAGGTGCTCAAATGGAAGAATTTTTTCAGAATTATATTGATCAAATAGAAAAATTGTCGTTTAAGTATTTTACAGGATATGTTCTCTTCAAAATTATTAAGAAGCTTAAATGTGAAAAATGTGAAGAAGAACTTGTCGACTCCAATTCTACCTTAAATATGCCAAATGAATATTTTATATATTACAAGTCCTACGATCCATCGCAGTCTGCGCTCAAAAGTCCTTCTGAAGAATTCTTCGAAATTAGTATAATTGTTCTCAAATGTTTTAAAATTTTTTTCAAAAATAATGTTCACCGGAGTCAGCTGAAGGAAACCTTGACGGACATATGCTGTAGGGAAATAAATGAATCATATCCACACTGGTTTGAAGAAGAATCTTGCAAACAACATAAATTTACACTACTCGACTTTATGATACGTGTATTAATCTGCAAAAATTGCAATTGGATTACAGAAAAGAGCAGAAAGTTCAAGGATAAGCTAGACAAATATCTTCGTTAATGCTTGGGTGTTACGTAAGGGATTTCAATTATTTTAAAAATAAATTATTTTTAACTGCTCTATTTCAGCGAGAAATGAACCTGTTTCAAAAGGTTGGACGGGGTATGCATTGCACAAAAATGGATAATACTTATTACAAACATGTATTTGATATTATTATTATTATTTATTAAAATTCTAAAACATGCTTAATTCGATTGTACTATGTTCCCTTAAATCAGCTACCTGCTGCTGTCAGCTAAGGTATCTCAAAGAAAAGTATCGAAAAATTGGGGCGATTTTGAAGTTACAAGCGCTTTATATTTAATTTAATGTTTTTACAGAAAACATTAAGGCTTAATTTTTATTTGCAAAGGAATGTGCAAAAACATTGATTCGAATACGCTGAATACTTTTTAGCAGAACAGAAAAAAAACAAATTCGCGAAAGAAATCTTCATCGCATGTAAGGAACTTAAATGCAGTTAATGCAATTCGTATTCATGGGTGTACTATATTTTAAAGATACAGAAATATCAAGAAATTTTTCCATTTTCCATTTCTAAACAACGAGGAAAAAGAAACAAAACAAAAAGATTCGATCAAAATCTGTGCTGTGATATGGCGCTATTTACTATCGAAGGCAACTTAATTTTCTCATATTTTCCTAATTTTTGTCAACAGATGGCGGACCTTTTATGAACCGAAATTCTGCCAGTGCAGTAATTTAGCTTGCTCTGCTTTCGTCCTCTATTATACTTCTTACTCAATGCTAGCACTTCGATGATATCTGCGTGCATTTTCGAGAAAAATGGCAAAAGAACGCGGTGCATAGAGTACAATTTGAGGCCTTATATCTCGATAATAAAGGGTTAAACTGGAATTTTTAATATAACACTTTCGTTTTAGTTTTATTCGCGGAATTCAAAAATGTAATCTAAATGTATCCTTAATGAGGACGAAAAGGACATTTTTTAAATATACCCTTTCCCAAGTTCTTTTTCAAGGACCTTGGCTATGCCAGAGGATACCTTGACTAACGATGCGTAACTTTTATTATTAGGACTTTTTCGATATCTCCGCACATTTTCGAGAAAAATGCCCAGGGAACACGTTACGTGGGACACCCGTATAAGAATCACGTGTCAATGTGTTCGTACACGCTAATCTCAGAAGCAGCCCAACCGATTTCAATGAAATTCTCTGAATGTGTTTGGTTGGTTCCAGCTTGAAAGATAGTGTAACGCGGCGAAATACCCAAACACAGGCCTGGCAGCCCGCGCAGATAAATTTAGAATCTGCGTGCCCTGTGAGGGCTAACATAAGGTCAACGACCCTGAACAACGAACAGGTTCTGAACGGTCAGGGAAAAGATTGATTTCTTTTGTAAGATGAATCACTTCTGAAGTAGCGATCCACCAGCGTAGTTAAGCGAAAATTAAAAATTTAATTTAACTTTTTTTAATTTTAAGTGTTGTTATTAAGAAGCGCGAATTAAGAATAGCTGAAATAAAAAATAAATAAAATAAGAAATTATTTGATTCGCGAGTGCTACACATTTTTTTTTCCCCCTTCCCATTTTGTTGTTTCTGCTTGCACGGTCAACGGCCGTCGAGAGTTGGTTCTATATAGTTCCTTCACCACAACTTGACAGAAATAGGATACTAGGAAGGATCCGGGGGAAATCTCCACGGACATCCCGTAAGAATCAGCACAGGTTACCCAGAGAGGAGCCCCCACGCTCACATTCCTGCAGACATCCAACAATGAAAAACAAAGCTAAGAACCTTTCATTTGTTTCTTCTTTTTTTTTTTTTGTTCTCCACCGCGGTTCGTATCTGGAAACTTTGTTTCTCCTCCATTTTCAATTTTGGTCATAGCACAACAGCTGAAGGGTCAACAAACTTTCCTGGAAGAGTTTCCTGTCAAAGCTCTCTAGCGAGTGTCGCTTGTTTAAGCTAAAAAAAAAAATAGCAATAAAAGAGACTCAACACCGAGGTTTTAACGAAACAGAGGTTCAGAGGTTCGAGTCACGAGAATTTGATTTGTTTTGCTCAGAGACTCCTTCACACATTTCTAATTCGCATTTAAATTCATCGATGTTAGGAGCTTTGAGGTGAGGCGATGATTTATTTATAAAGCTAGGTTTTTCTCTTCCCTTTTAAGCTCAAGCTTAAAACCTCTTCGTTCCTCATTTGAAGAAAGGTCAGTTCCAGCGGTGTGAACACATCGAGGAAGTTCTAGTGACAATTACGTTTTGAATTCTTTCTAATTTCTTCACTCATTTAACGTACGAACCAAAAGGGAACCCGATACTGTATAAATAAACACCGGTGGTGTATATCTACTTACTATCAGATTTGCGAACCCTGACAGAAAACAGCTGGTTTCGAAAACTAAAACTTACAGCGATTCTCTCCCTTGGCTGATTCATGTCACACAGCGCGGGAGTTTTGTGAGCCTACCAAGGAACTCTAAATTCATTCCGAAAGCTTTTAAGAACTTAGTGAAACCACAAAGGTAAAACTCGGTGATCTATCCAATACATCGCCCAGATACTTCAGTAGCTTTAGGACGGTATATGTGCGAGTCCCAAAGCTTTGTGTGGAATTCTGATTGTTCCGTCACTTCCGCTCGGCCAAGGCGATCAGTAATTAAAAATAAACCTTTTAAAATTATTTTTATTGCACATAAACAAAATAAAACATAACAATAGGATAGTTTTGGATACGATAGATGGCGGGGTTGTCGAGATCTAAGAAAGGATCTGAGAATGCGTCAACTTAGATAGCTGAAATTTTGTATACGGCGTTCTCATGTAAATTGAAAATACAGCTTCAAAAAGGCACCTAATCAGGCGATCCCCTTCTGGTGTTGCCATACAAACCTGTACGTTTTGACTATATACTTGGACACTGCCTCCCGCGTCGACGTAGACAGCTGAAATTTTGTGCACGGGCATTTAAAAAAAAATGTATCGAGCAATTCCTTCGTAGGGTTGCCATATAAATATTTCTTTTTTTAATATATATTTGGACACTGATTCACAACGCGTAAAGACAATGTAGAGAGCTGAAATTTGCTACGTAGTATTTTCATAGTAATAGTTAATAATATTTTAAAAATAGACTAAATTGGGCAACCCTTTCTTGGTGTTGCCATACAAAATTTTGGTTTTTCATAATATATTTGAAAACTGTCTGAGAACGTGTCGACGTAAAGATCTCAAATTTTGTATATGGCGTTATCATGAAAATTGCAAATACAAGCTCAAAAATGGAACAAATCGGGCGTCCCGTTTTTGGTGTTGCCATACAAAACTTTAGTTTTTCACTATTTATTTGGAAACTCAAATTTGAATATATTCGGAGAGCTCAAATTTTGTACGCGGCATTTTTAAAAAAAAATTTGAATTTAAGTTCAAAAATGAGGCAAATCGGGCAACTCCATCGTACCGTTTCCATACAAAACTTTCGTTTTTAACTATATATTTGGACACTGCCTGATAGCTCGTCGACGTGGAACTAAAATTTTGTACATGGTATTTGAATAGCAATAGTAAATAAAATTACAAAAATGGTCTAATTCGGGCAACCCCTTCTTGATGTTGTCATACAAAACTTTAATTTTTCACTATATATTTGGAATCTGTCTGAGAACGCGTCGACGTGGAAATCTCAAAATTTTTACACGGCGTTTTTATTACATTTGAAAATACGAATTCAAAAATGGACCTAATCAGTGTTGCTATACAAAACTGTAGATTTTGACTATATATTTGGACACTGCCTCACGCGTTGACGTGGGGAGCTAAAATTTTGTGCACGGGTCTTTTTTAAAAAAAAAATATGTATCTTACAACTCCTTCGTAGGGTTGCCATGCAAAAAATTTGGCGCGTGATATTTTCATAGCAATGGTAAACAAAATTTAAAAAATGGAGTAAATCGAGTTACCCCTTCTTGGTGGTGCCATACAAAATTTTTGTTTTTCACTATATACTTGGTAGCTGCCTGAGAAAGTGCCGATGTGGAGAGCTCATATTTTGTACACGGCGTTTTCATAAAAATTGCAAATACAGTTTGAAAATGGGATGAATCAGTCAAATCTTTCATAGGGTTGCCATACAAAAATTTCGTTTTTTATTATATATTTGGGCACTGCCTGAGAACGCGTCGACGTAGAGAGCTACACTCTGCCACAAGCACATACAGACACAGAGTAAACTCCAAGAGTACGGGATTTGCGCGATCAATTCAGATAATAGCTTAGATATTATAAATATGTCTGTAACCACCACACCCTTACCCATCTAAGTATCGATATTATCGCCGGGCAACTCCGACGGGGTCCCCCTAGTATATATGTATATATATAAAAAACATAAAAATTATCAAATTAACCATTTTTTTTTTATAACAAAGGTAAAAATAAGGAAAACAAATTTTCCAGCATAAAATTAAAGTACAAAACGGGTAAATATAATAGTCGTATATAGTATGTAGTACTTCAGTACTTTTTTACTTAAATATTTCCCAGCTCTCCCTCAAGGTACTAAAAAAGATTCAGCTAACTCATTATGAGCATTCTCAAATAACCAGAATATATACTTAACAAGTTTTTCAAACCTAAAGTACAAAACGAACCTTATGTCTTAAGCTCTACTCCTCTACCACGCTCCTTAACCCAAGGAAATCATGAATAAAACCGAAATTTTCAGATTTGATTATATTTTGCATGTTTTGGCTTGCCATGCCATTGTTATGATAGCTCGAGGAGAAATATCCGCATAAACTGAACTAAATTATAATGAAGGCGAAAATGCCCTGTAGCCCGAACCGAACTAACCTAAAATACTTTTGCATCTTATGCATATTTAAGAAGGCCAGCAACATTTGCTCAAACAACTGTCGGATGATGCTGCTGGTGATGCTGCAGCAGCAAGAGGACCAGAATAATTCATGAGGATGCATTTCGCTTAAAGATTAGCCCAAAGATGCACGCAAATTCTTTTCAACAGTTATTGCTTGGTTATCGTACCCACACTTTACTTTAGTAATCCGCCATGGCACATACGTATGTATGTATATGTATGTATGTATGTATGATATCATAGTGTGTAGATGTACGAAGGATGAAAACATAAGCTGTCTAACAATCGCTGGTTTTTCAGCTAAAAATTTTTATGAATTTCACGTATCTTTTCTTGGCATCTAATCTAATATTTTCCTCAATGAAATCAAGGATGGTCTGGACTTTTTGATTTTACTGCGGGAATTTCAAAGATATACCGAGATATGCGCATTGAAAGGACAACCGAAAGGGGGCCACATGTGCGCATAATTTCCTTCGTCATAAATTTAAGCGCGCACATGTACCCGACACTTGCAATCAGCAACTATGGAGATGGAGTGAAGTCGCTTTTTAATTTTGCAAAGACTTGGGTCCATAAGTATAGGGAGGATGTGGAAAGGGAGAAGGCAAACAATTTTCGCAACCAGCTCCTTTTTTTTTTTTTTTGTCTGTACTACTCTATTGCGGAACTGAATGTACGGCGATCCCACATTTCCAGCATCCATATATGTACACATATGTTAGTATATGTGGGTGGTATGTATAATGGAATTTTGCTTTGTGGCAGTACACTAAACCCTTTATCTGAGGTAGGCGTGGATGCTGCATAGCATCCATCTTCACTATAAATAACGGCCTTTATCAATCATCGAGGAAAATTGAAAAAAATTGCTCTCTGTTGAAAACTGCCACTTCTAATCACTTCCTATGTATGTGTGCACATTGCTTTGGCTGAAAGTACAGGGGTAGTTTGAGGTGCATATAGTGCGCTGCCATAAGGGTTAAAGGCAAAATACTTTAGTAAACTACGCTTATTGTAAGATGACGTATTAGATTGTCATTGTTCGTGATATTTGATAGTAATTTTGCAGATGATTTATTGGAATTACTCTGGTAGTAGATGTTTTTGTTAGTCATTCCTATATTCTATGTATAAGCATTCGGGCAGTTAAAAACCCATTGAACTTGACTTAGAAATCTGCCAACAAAGTCTTATCTATTCTTACAACGTTCTCGATAGGTTGTAACTAATGTGAGTGGAAGAAGGTTACAATCGCACCCGAAAAAAAAACATTTACAAAGACACGAGAAACATGGCGTAGCGTCTTTAGAAGCAAGGGAAGCATTGCTTCCTTTAGGTTTTTCGGTTTAATTTAAACAAATAAAATTATGGAGAAAGAAGAATTTTAAGAACTTTTATTTTTAATGATTCTAAATCTTGAAACCGGGACCTTCCGCTTATTCTTGTATTTATAAATTTGATTTAGAATCATTAAAAATAAAAGTTCTTAAAATTCTTCTTTCTTCATCATTTACCGATTCTAACAAGTGTAGGTTCGATTCCCGTCCGCGGGAAAAATAAATAAAATTAATTCAAAACAAATAAAAATGAAAGCAAATAAAAAATTACGACAAAAAATTTCTTCAAAATAATTTTCATTCAAAAATATTTTCCCTAAAGGCTTTTTATTCGTCCTTCGCTGTAAACTATCAAAGAGAAGCATTATAATAAAATCACCTCTATCTGAACAAAATAATCAAAAATAAATCAATCGAACAATATAACGAAAAGTAAAACATTCGAACACCTCTGGGCTATGTCTATGATATCAGAACCGACATCACTACCTGGGGAAGGTGGTTTTATTTTTCCTTCTATCAACAATCAGGCAATATCCTTGAAAATATATGGCATTCGAACTCGCCTGGAATCAACCGATGACGTTACATATCTCTGTTACTCGTTCGACACTTATAGTGTAGCAGCTACATTCAATAAGAAATGGTTCTAAGCCTTATACCCTATAGACAGACTGCCTCCATAATGACTTAATTTTTAATTAAATGGTGTGAAATATGCAATGTGTCATACAAATGTAGTCCATCAAGGACAACATTTCGCATAATTTTCAAATGGATCAAACTTTACTCCATTTAGTGAAATTCCAAGAAAAGTGCCACCTATCATCATTAAAATGAGTTGAATTTAATGGAAAAGAGGAAAGTTTTTCCTTCCAATAATGTCAGCAATGACAGCCATCACAGCTGATCAAGAATGAAATTTATTTGGAACTGTTTTTTTTTCTTTTTTTTCTTTTTGTATTCTTCAACAACAAAAATTGTCTTCTACTAAATTCTTTTGCAACTAGTAAATACTCACAAAATTTCTTGATAGCATTTAATTAAATTATTGAACTCTGCCAAGATCTTCCCTGCAATCATTGCGGTTCAAAATCGAGTCGAATTCGAAGTAAATCAATTCGACTAGGAGAAGTTAAGTTTCGAAATCGAATTCACTTCCGACGTGCTTGTGAATTGCAGGAGAAAAAAACGGAACACGATATTAAATCGTATTGGCGACCCGACAATGGTTCGCTAGCTCGACTTTCTTTCGAAGTTCTTATATGGGTTGGTAGTTCATTTTGGATTCGATGTTTTTTAACAGTATGATCAGATATAGACCTCCTTTCTTGCAAGCAGTTTTGCAAATACCACGTAAATACGATATCTAATAAAAAATAATAAATACTGACAGTAGTAAAACTTGACTTTGCACTTAACTCAATAAAATCTCAACTTAGAATGCCTGCGAAGAACAATTTCGTGAATAGAAAATATTTGCTTTAACAACATCTTCGGAAATTGACATGAACCATATCTTAACTTCTATATAGGTATAGCAAACAAATCGAAGAAATTTCGAGCTATAAGCGATGCATCTATTTCGAATTCTCGGAAATTTCGGCATACTTGAAAATGTCGTTTATGGTAAGAAAATTGAAGAAACTTCGAGCCACAAGCGGTTCATCTATTCGAATTCTCGACAATTAGGGCATGATGCTAAAATTGCGTTTAAGTTAAAAAAGAAATTCGAAGAGATTTCGAGATACGAGCGTTTTCTCTATTTCGAATTCATTTCGCTACGGCAGAATTTCGTCTAATTGTTTACAGGGTTTACTCATATTGAGGAACTGTCAATGACATTCCAAATGAAATAATTTTCGTCCATAGTGTGTCACTTTTTGATTTCCATGAAATGATTGAATTTCAAATTAAGTCATTATGGGACACAGTCTGTCTAGGGCAGGGATTCCCAAAGTGGTCGATATCGATCAAAAAATGTCAAACACTTGAAATGGTTCTGTTCCGTTCCTTTTCTATGTGTTAAATTATGACATTTTTCTGACGATTCATATAGATTCATTCAGAACGAGAAAAGGAACGCAGCACCTATGTCTGAGATTTTATTATTCTGACTATTGCGAGTACATACTTTCTTGCACCATGACACTCTGCTAGCCACTCCTGCCGTACTACTACAGTATCCACTTAGCCAAAAAATCTCAATTTCAATTTCACTAAGGTAACGTTACCTCGCCGTGAGAAGTACCAATTCGTTCCCATAGAACTCAGCTAACTACACCACACTACTGTACGTACTCTCTTGGGAGATGCCAAAGCGTTCTACAAATCACATCAAAACACATCAAAACACCACAATAAACCAACAAATTCAACAAATTTCTTCCATCAAGTATGCATGCTTTCCTCTTATTCAGCTTTCACCTTGTTCAGCATTGCGATTCACAGACTACTTCCCCCCCCCCCCCCCGAACAAAAAAGTACAGAAAGTTCCTATGGTTTTACGTGAGCACCTGCCAAGTATGGCTTAATCTCACGGCACTCTACATCCACGGATTAGTAGACAAGCGACAATCAACGCCCTCAAGAGGCAGAATATATTATATTCTGTCTCAGGAGTACCAGTTTATGTCAGTGCATGCTTGACATTGGACTTACTGGTCGAAGCGAGACCTATCTAAAATCTCTTCCGATCTGTGGGTAACGGCACCCGGTTGATTTAGCGCAACCCACGCCGAGAGCCAATCCTCTAAGCATACAATAATAAGCGACCATCCCTCAAATTCACGGACGCAGTATGCAATTTTGTCAAAAGATCAAACTACTCTGTTTAGAGAAGAATGTTCGCCTAAGTCATGCAGACTCAGACATTCTCTCTCTGCCCGCATATGGGCTACCACCAGCCACTACGATGCTCCCACAAGGGGGCCTTCCCAATGATGAGGCAAATATTGCTAGTAATGCAGCTCTATTTGGGGCTCCTCATTCCCGTAGTACCAAGTTAGCAATGTCGGCTACCCAATTGGTATGGCTTTCGTATATCATGTTCGTACGATCATGTATACTACCAGTGGACCTTGCATGCAGATCTTTAAACGTTACTGGTAACTCCGTTCGGGCTTAATCATATTAGCACTTATTAAATAAGTGACAGTAGTGGACCACGTGAAGGTTATGATCCGCCCTTTAGGCTAGGAGAGGCTTGAGACTACAGCCCGTAGTCTTATAGCATACCAAGGTACTAATAACAAACTGCATACTAAGTCATATACGCGCTAGGCTACGCTAGGTACACGCACTTTCATCATAAATCAGACGCACGGTAGGCCTCAGCACAAAGTAGCACGGTGCACATATATGGCTTTTCACATCTTATGTATCCTCCCCTGGCAGCATTGCGCTTCACTAACCCTTTGCACCACCGACAAAAAAATACAGTCAAAAAGGTACAGTCGAGGACAAATAAGTAAATGAGCAATTAGTTACATAGTTTAATTTAGCTTATGTAGAATTAATATGTCGCCGTCATGACATAATCGCGAATCTGCTTTTTCCACTATTTTTATATTAATCTGCCGTACTCATATGTAACTCAGGAAAATCAAATCGGTATTCTGCAAAAAATTTATCTGTATTATTCCCGGGTTTCGTTTTCAAAAATCAGTTCAAATACTCTAAAAACGTTTACTCCTAACATTGCTACATGACGGCGACGAATAACACTCATAATACACTCTATTACAAACAATAAATAAAAAGATTACTCTTTTGGACTTTTTACCGGGTTAAAGGTTCAAGAAAGAATTTTTTTGGGATTCTCCGGTATATAGCAAAAGCTAAAAAATGTTCTAATTTGTTATTTCATCACACAACTCATTAATTTTTGGTGACAAGTTTCAAGTCTTGGTTTGACTCATCCACAGGTCCCAAATAGCGAAATTGGGTGATTTGAAAAACAAATGAAAAAAATGAAAAAAAGAAGAAAGAAATGAAAAGTTTGAGAAAAATTGAAAAAACAATTTTTTATTTATTAAAAAAAATTTAAAAAAATTTTTCTGCTGACACGAAACGCTTCCTCTTCTTCCTTTTCTTCTTTATTTTTCAGCCCACTGAGTGGCGTATACAGGCTCGATTCGCTTCGAATGAATCTGTTTCTTTAAAAAAAAATTTTAATTTTTTTTTAATAAATAAAAAAAATTGTTTTTTTCTATTTTTCTCAAACTTTTCATTTCTTTTTTCTTTTTTCATTTTTTCATTTGTGGGACCTGTTGATGAGTCAAACCAAGACTTGAAACTTGTCACCAAAAATTAATGGGTTGTGTGATGAAATAACAAATTAGAACATTTTTAGCTTTTGCTATATACTGGAGAATCCCAAAAAAATTCTTTCTTGAACAAATTAAATCTATTACAAACGAATTTAAAATTTTCCGCTTTCATATTTTGCAAATTCCTTGAAATTTCATTTACAGAGTTCAAATGCCATTATACCCAATACGTTAGACCAATCTTCAGTATCCATATTCTGAAAAGTTGTAAAAAGTAATTTCCGAACTGGCTATAATTATTTCTTTAATCCGTTTTATTTTAATTTGGAAGCAGGGAGCCAAAACATTGCAATTCATGCTTTCCCTCGATCGTGGGTACTTAACCTTAAGGTTAAGAGTAAGGGAGAATAGGCCTCTAAAACCCTGCGGACAACGTGACCAAAGTTGATCTGTTATATCCTCCCCAGAGTGGCTAAATCTATCTTTTTTATGAGCTCGATTATTGCCTTTGGAGTTAGTTTGCATACCTTATTTGGAGAGATGTTTCTCCAGTGATTTTCAACCTTAAAGTTTCAAGTGCCGGACACTTACATGTGATAAGCTCCGATGTTTCATCTTTCTCTTCACATACTCGACGCAGTTCACTGTTGTAGTTGCCTATTTTCTTCAAAAACTAACTCCTGAGATGCTTAAGAAGTAGCTATCGAGAGGGGATAATCTAGATGCAATAACTTTCATAATCTGATTGCTTCCCTTCGCACCAAATCCACGCCACGCTACTGATTAAAAGCACCACTACTCATGGAGCTTATAACTCAAGAAATAGACAAATCAAATACCAATTTTTTCGTCATCTCATACTCTAGCTATAATCCATCGTATTTTGTTTTGCATAGATTTTGTTTACAATAAAAAATAATTCTTAAATAAATGACTATGCTACTACCTACCTAGGACCTTGCTAGCCCAGTTGGTAATCTTGCTGGCTACCATCCCATAGATCATGCGTTTAAATCTAGCTTCGACTCAGTTTTCCCAGTTTCTTCCGGTTTCATTTCGATTTTAATAGCTTCTCTTCTACCATGTTACTTATACTATAGTTGTGGGGTTGTGTAATGATAATTTTATTTTCAGTCCAATTGCACTAGTTTGGAGGTGGTAACTATCTGCAGCTCACCAGTTCTAGTAAACTGAGGACTTGGTGTAAGAGGACAGTTCCGGGACTTCAGGAAATATCTTCGGCAAAATTCAGGCCGAGACGTCTGGCTTTTAAATGGGTTGTCTTTGGAGAGAGTATAACTTGCCTTAAAAGGGAACCCAGTAATGACCTGAGAAAGTACAATCCTTGAGGATGAGCGCCTGCAAATGAAGTCCTTGCAGATCCAGAAACTGCTTGATGAAGGTCGATACTGGAGGATAAGCGTCTGCACAGACAGTTCTTGATAAATGGATTCGGCTTCTGGGGTGTCTCCTAAAGCTAAGATAGCAAGAAGCAATATTAAAGCAGCCCCTCGGAAATAAAAAGCCGTCAATGGGGCTCTTCATAATATAATTGGACTTTATTGCGGTTTCTAACTTCTGGTGAAGATTGTGGAAATTTACAATTGGGAATTCGTCTCGGAGCTCTGTTCAACTTGCCAATAAAGATGTGCAGGTAGTAATCATTCGGTACAAAAGTATTCGTTATTTCTCTAAAAATTGGGTACCGAATACACACCTAAATAATTATTCGTTACTCGTACTCATATTCAGTATTCTATTACCTATACGAATACAGTGTAATGATAGAAATAAAATAACTACAATTCGTTCTACTGCGGTATCCGGTTAAAGTTTTCGATAAAATGTCATGCCATTGAGTATTGTATACCTATACGATTACCAAACAGGATTAATTACACTTTTTTTCCTAGTTGTTCATGTAAGTAGGTACCAAATTTTTTTTTTTCTTCATCACTAGTATGACAGTGGTGTTGAGGAATGAACAATAAACTGCGGTGGTGGTGCTAAAGTTAACTTAATAAGTAGTTAACAGTATAGTATCGAGTTTGGGCAAAGTAAAGTATAACACGATCTCCAAATATTTCACATTAAAATCGCTAGTAAAATTTTGATGTATGTTAATTTGGAGAAACCAGAGTAATTCATTTTTGAATTTTGACAAAACAATTTTAACTCTTCAATCATAAAAAAAAAAACAAAAAAAAACTGCGAATCGCCATAGAAATAGGAAATGCCAACATTTTACCAGTCACACTTAATGCCTTGAGTCTAGTATCGAATTCGAGAATGTGACATTTCCATACAAATTCTAGAGCTGGTAAAATCGGAAGCAAAAATTTTACGGAAGATTTTACTAGTGCAATACGGAGTTTACCGGTAAAAACTGAAGGTTTCCTTATTATAAAATAGATGGCGTTATACTAAATATATATACTCCACTCATTTTACTAGGCATTTTAATGCGCAAAGCATTAAATGATTGGTAAAATTTTTACAATTTTCTATTTCTGAAAGTTAAAATTGTTTTATCAAAATATAAAAATGAATTATTTTGTCTTCTCCAAATTAACATTTACTAGCGATTTTAGTGTGAAATATTTTAAGAAATTTAATTTTGTCTGAACTCAATAAGGTTTTGTGCATTAAAATGCTTAGTAAAATGTGTGGAGAATTTATAGTGTCGTCTATTTTATTTTACATAGAGGGAACCTTTAGTTTTTACCTGAAAACTGTGTACTGCACTAGTAAAACTTTCGCTTGTGATTTTACTGGCTCTAAAATTTGTATGGAAATGTCACATTTTACTCGAACTCTATACTAGATTTTACCAAATAGCCGCACAAAACTGGAAAAATTCCTCGTTTGGAACCAACAAAGAAATATATGCAAGCGATTTTCGCATGAATGAAAGAACTTATCTATGCATTGCCGTAGTGCGACTGAGAAAACGAGTTAAAAACAAAAACTAACAGAGCAAATCATTACCCGAATGGTAAAATCTTCTTGAATAGTTTCAAAATCCTTTCAAATTATTCATAATAATGATCACCCTACACAATAAAAAATTTGCACAAATTGTTGCCAAAAAGTTTAGGTATTTTTCGATAAGATTAGGGAACATTCCCTACATTTTAGGCAACAGTGTACCTCAATTTTTTAAGAAAACCAAAAATTTCGCTTTGGGCAACATGTTGAAATTTCTATAATTTCTATAAAATAAAATTCTCACTTTTCCCAAAACTATCAGAGAATCCAGCATGAGTTATACCATAGATGGCACAAGAACTAGATGTCGCATGGCATACTAAAACAGAGTATACAGATTGTGAAATGGGTAGTGTATTCTGGAATGGACCATAACATATTTTAGAGCATGCCAAAAGCAAATATTTTTATATAGCAGTTTTGTAAACATTTAACCGACCTCCTCAATACTTCAGATACGAAAAAATATGAATCACTCGACGCATACATCATTTTAAATCTTGTGGTCCATTCCGGAATGGACCGCCCAGCCATATAAATTTTGTATACTTTTTTGGTACTGTATGCGACATCTAGTTCTTGTGCCATCTATGGTTATACACACTTAATTTCTTTAGAGCAAATTCCAATTGCAACAAAACATTTGGGATCAGTTGCAACTTCTCTTCCTTCTGAAAGTATATTTTCGATGGCAGAACTAATTATAAAAGATAGAAGGAATCGAGTTTTATCTGAAAATGTTGACAAATTAATCTTCCTCCATGCTAATCAAAATATTTCTTAAAAACTATTAATTCACTTCTGAAAAATTTTATTTATTTTTTCTCCTGAAATGTTTTGTGTTTTATTTTTTAATTCTTGAACTCTAATTGGCGACTATTGTTTTCATATTTAATTAAATACTCCTTTTCACAAAAAGATTGTTTAATTAATAAGTACGAGTATGCTGCTTGAAGAGTATTTTACCTAAAATACCGAATTAGAAAGTAACGAATTAAAAGTAACGAATATTTTTCTTGGAGTAACGAATGAGTACCGGGTAACAAAAGTAACGAGATTGCACATGCCTACTTGCCAATCAAGACCATAGAGAAAGTATCTATATATAGAGAATTCACTTGAACAGCTGTTCTATAGAAAGAGATTACTCATCAAAGTAGGCTTCTTTTGAAAAAATATTTAAAAAAAATGAATCAAAATTTTGAAAGAAAGAATTGTAAGTAGCAATTGAGGAAATTGAGCATGTGTGTGACAAAGATAAATATACTTTTTTTTTCTGAAGGAAAATTTGTTACATTTTGCAATTCACGTTGTTTTTTTTACAAACAGGCGAATAAGGGTGTAGTGGTTCACTGTTGCTTTTTAAACACTAGCGAATAAGGGTGTATTGAACAGCTGTTCAAGGGATTGTGCTATTAGTATACGCTCGCCGATCTAGACTAGACTGACTTAAAAACTAACAACATTTTACTTTCAATTTACTATGCCTAATCTCTAATTCTGATCAAATACTCTTAAGCCACACAAAGTAGTTTTTTTGTGATTTGGAAACCACCTGACTATTAAGGTACATGCTGTAATAGAAGCTTGACTATGTAGCCACATTAATACGTACATAACAAACTCTCTCACACATATCTTCTAACAGTACAGAAATATATATACGTTGAAGTTCCATGTTTGATACACATAGCTACTGTAGCCTAGCATAGTGAAAGAAAACGATTCAAGGAACTAAATCTTAGCGTTTCATGACAGATTCAGGTGGAGAGGATATTTGGAAGCCCTATATTCTCTATGATCAGTGGCGGATCCAGGAGTGGGGGGTCATGGGAGTCATAGCCCCCCCCCCTAAAAGTAAAAATATTTAATTAATTGAGTTATTTGAAAAAAAAAATATTTTTTATTTTATATTTTATTTTATAATTCAACTTCAAAAAATTATACAAATAAATTTTATTCCAAAACTTAAAAAAAATAAAAATTTATTTCAATGAATATTATTGTATGCATGTGATGTATGTTTATAGGTTTTTCTCAGAATTTGAGTTTGGGAGCCCTACTTTGGTTGATCCAAAACCCTCGAGAAACACTTCCCAGACTACGAAACAGACACCCTAACTACACTGTAAAAAGGCACAAATTGTTGATACTAAGTTTAGGGAATATTCTCTACATTTTAGGAGTAGGGAGTAACAATTTGTGCCTTTTTATAGTGTACCACATCAGAGCACTAACTTAGTCCTAACTGCTAACATGCTAAAATATTTTCAGCGTTCTTATGTAAAATCACTGACATGTATAATATGGACTGACTACGTCCATAAAAATACACTGCAGAAAGTAGGCCCACTTCTAATAGCATTCTCTTTCAATGTAAGCACCAAGTACCAACTGAGAGAGAACTGTAGACAACAATTAAATAACTGGGTTCGTCGAAATAAATATTTTTAAATTAATTATTTGGGTTAATTAGTGATAAAAAGTGTTTTACCAAAGGCTTCGAAAGGTTTTATTAAAATCACTTTTCAACTTCCCGCCCAAGGTTTTTTCAATGTTTCTTGTGATTTGGATTTGGCCAGCTTCGATCTCTTTACGACGACCCTTGCTTTCTCCTGGGCTATCGGGTGATTGTGTAGTGCCACCATACACGAATATGCTAACATGCACTTCATTTATGGGAATGCATCCAAATAATTGGTATTTAATTTTAAACTTAAGGAAAATTTGTTCTAAATTTAACAAAAAGTTACCATCTTTGGACTCGAATGCGTCACTCACACTTCATGGAATGACTCCTCGTCTCTTTCAAACTACAATCTTAAAGTTACGGTCTTAAGTCAAGCTTTGGGTACACTAGAATCATTTTTAGTAGGTAAAAAGAAATTTTTCGAAACTGGATTTCTTGAAGAAAAATGTTTTGTTACCGTAATCTAAGTAATAATATAGCAAATGTTATACCATTTTGGAATCCTTATTAAATGCGTCAACTTTTAAAGTTACTTGCCAAACTGAAGTAGTACATTTTTTTTCTCAGTACGGTAAGTTAATGTTGGGTGAAGTATTATTTTTCTATTCTTAGTTCGGCAAAATGTGACATTTTCTTCAAAGCTGGTGTAGTTGGCTTAGAATTTAAGGCAACAGGTTACAGATTATATAAGAAAAATAAGATTGGAAAAAAGTAAAGATTTTTAGCAACAGGAACTAAAAAACCATCACAGGGTGTACATTTTCTCGAAAACAAAAGAAATGTCTATAATTTAAAACAAACATGACTTAGATTTTTTTTTTATATTTTTCTGGTAACTATTATAATTTGGCCTATCACCTGATTCTGGATTGTCGTCGACTTCCCGGACACCCCGTATCACTGACATGTATATAAATGGTCTGCTCGTTGAACCAGAAAGGCATGAAAGCAAATGGCACCACTTTTATGTTCCTGTCTCTTTCCGTGAGAGCATACTTTCCCTTTGAACTGTAACGATTAAGCAGTATTTCAAACAAAATAGCCTTGTAAAAAACATTTCCTTCGCCTTATAATTAAGATTTAACAATACAAGTAGTCTCAAATACTTTTGTAGTAAATTCTGTAAATCCCACTGACATGCATGTAGAAGTAAATTCCCAAATAATTTAAATACAGCGCCAGTTTACAACAGTTGGTAGCATTGACAGTAAGAGCATACTTTCTGAAATCAAAACTGGTGCCACATGGAACAGGAGATCAATCAGTCCATTCATATACATGTCAGTGCCCCATATACATCATTGAATAAATAACTAATAAGGAAACGGCATATCGGGTGAAAACGTAAGCCACTCGGCGAAATGTATTAGTGTGCTCTGTTTGTACTCGTTTCGTCATGGCAGTAATTAAATTCTGACATTCTGAAAGGGCACATTTTTCATAATCCAAATTCCTATGTAAAATAAACAAATTTTTAGCTCCCCCTTATTTTCAGATAATAAAGGGTCCGCCATCTAACGTTTTTTTTTTTCAACTAGTGCTTATTACGTGAATGGTAACACTTAACTCATGTCTGATTTGACAGATAATTAGTTTTATTCTTCCGCTGAACGAATATGGTTGTGTATACGCTTGAACAACGCTGGGAAATATTGCGACATTACTTTGAAAATCATGGTAATGTTGCAGAATGTGTGCGAAAATTGCGTACGGATTTTGGAAGAAGAGAAGCACCGTCAGCTCCGTATGTTCGTTATCTTGTGAAAAAAGTGAAAGAAACTGGCATCCTCATCGATAAACCAAAGCGTGAAAAGCCAAAAACAGTGCGTACACCCGAGAATATTGATTGTGTGGCAGAAAGTGTGCGTGAAGCGCCATCAACATCAATTCACCGTCGTTCTCAACAATTGAACATTTCGGAGACATCATTGAGACGAATTTTGCATAAAGATCTTGGTATGACGCCATACAAAGTCCAATTGGTTCAGGAGTTGAAGCCAACTGACCATCCAATGCGTTTTCGCTTCGCTGAGTGGGCCTGCGATCGACTTACAGAAGATGCCGATTTTGCCAAAAAAATCATCTTTTCGGATGAAACTCATTTTGATCTTGGTAAACAAGCAAAATTGTCGCATTTGGGGCACAGAAAACCCGCACGCATACATTGAAAAGCCGATACACCCAAAACGAGTCACTGTTTGGTGCGGATTTTGGTCCAGAGGCATAATTGGGCCATTTTTCTTCGAAAATGAGCAAGGAGTGGCCGTTACAGTCAATGGCAATCGTTATCGGGCCATGTTGAACGAATTTTTGTTCAGGAAAATTGAAGAGGAGGATATTGGCAACATTTGGTTTCAACAGGACGGCGCTACGTGCCACACAGCCGAAGCTACACTCGATGTTTTGCGCCCATTTTCAAAAAAAAAAGTTATTTGGCGGACCCTATATTTCTTAGCGTTGCCTTTGTATGACTGGCATAATTTAGCCACAAATAACAATTCAAAATTATGAAATGTCAGAAATATTGAACTGACGCAAAATAGCCACTAGCCCTCTTGTCATTTCTGCCCCCCCGTTCATAGTTCACACTGTCATTGAATTGCTTAAACACGTACACTGTCTTCGCACGATACCCCGCTTCCTTATTAGTTATTTATTCAATGGTATACATAGGTGAAAAAACAAAACTTTTTTTATAACAACCGTGCGAATTCGTTGCCAAATTTCACCCATTTTCAATCTTATGCACAAAATTATTACATAATTTCATATATGCAAGTGCACTCGTTGTTAGACGTTGCAGACAGACAGACGCACATACTTACAAAAACTTACCTGGTGATTATACGAGGAAGTATAGCTTGCATGTAAACTGTACTTCCATACTTCTTGCACTTGTAATCCATACTGACATACTGAAAAATGCATGCTGAAAAATCATAGCAGCTCATGTGATAGCAATTTGGATTTTATACAGTTTTCAGGATAGCAGAAAAAAATATCCGGGAGCGGAACTTTTTAAATTAATAAGTTTTTACCAGTAAAATGAGTTGTTTTGGCATCATATACATAATTACATTATTTACCAACATCTTCCTGTTCATTTTTCATTTGTTTTTCCAATTCTGCTACTTTCTTTATTGCCAATACACACAAGACTTTATGTCTCAATGTCATTTTTTAAATGAACTTGCATGCAAGGTGATATAACATCAACTGCTTTCTGCTATCAAATTTAAAAACGTGTTGGAAAGGATACTTTCATGCAAGCTTCCTCATGTAATCCCCAAGTTAGTCTACCCAACGACTAGTCTACTACTTCAAGTATTCATGTAAACTTACTAGTGCGTTTACATGAATACTTGAAGTATACTTGAAGTATACTTGAAGTATGCTTGAAGTAATCAAAATATCATGAAAAGGCTCATTTAACGTGTAAAATTTCAACTTACGTAATTGAAAAATTAAATTCAAGAAAAATTCAAGTCAAATAATTGCAATTGATTCAATCAACCGGCCTACCTGAGCTTTAAGTTGATTTCAAGTCAAGTACTCAAGTAATCATATAAACGTAGAATGTCAATGATCTCATCTATAGACTACCAAAACTCCTGCAGCACAACGCCAGAGTAAAACGCCTAAAACTCCTGCAAAAAATACCATTGATCAAAACAGCGATCATTTTAGTTTTATCATGTACTGTACAGCTGCACTTAAGACACTCTAATTTTATTTTTATTGAATAAAACGACACCTAGCGAATACTAGATGGATCCGCTAAACTAAAAATACAAGTAAAAAAGAGAGTGATCGATACCGTGCAAAAGCAACTACTATGGGTGGGGTAGGAATGACCGCAATAAAAAATAAACAAAACACCGAAGATTTATGACGTGACTTTCCCAACGTAGGGCAAACAAAACCGAAGCCAAACAATCGCGATGGTTTTTAATGGGAAGGAAACTGATGTGGTAATGATTAATGCCACGATCATGGACTTATTAAGTGATCTCTGTGCGTAATCTCCAACTGTGCAGTTTACTTTCCCCATTTTTAGCTATCGTTTCAAGCAAGACGCTAATCGATGCTGCTTTTTTGTTTTTGTTTTTTTTTTAACTAGGTCACTACCGCATGAGCGTTTTGTAGTGTGTTAATATTTCTCTTCTGCCAAAAATTATTTTTTGATCTTTTTTATTATACTTTTTATGATATCTTCGGGGAAAATATATTGAAATTTTTCATATTTGTAATTATTGAAAGATATTTGAGATACAATTTTGAAACCTCATTTTATGTGATCCTAAGAGATCATCAACTTTCGTGACCTACATACTCTTTTTGAAAAATAATCTCCAAACGTGAATAGAACCAAGATGAAAAGCACTGGCAGTTAGAGCGGAGTATAAAAATTTAGATTATTCCTAAATGTGTGCAAATGGGTCGCTGAATGCACATAGAATCTGTTCAGATTACATTCGATGTTCAGATTATACATCCGATGAATCTAGGCCATAGTTTCTTTTTTTATATTGCCAAAACTCAGAGGATGTCCTATGATGCCGTATAGCACAACCTTGGTCGCAAAGGAAGAAGGGGTAGGGAATTTGGGATTATTGGGTTGAACCAAAGTGCGATCGTGTGCATTACGCTTGAATGTTTGCGGCTCATAGCATGGGGGGGGGGGGGGCAAAACAGAGGATAGCAAACTATTCCACATTCGTACTGCTCTGCTTACAAAGGATTCGAGGAATTTAATTTCAAGGTACAGCCGAATTTGACTTCAAGAGTGTGAGGGTGAGCCCGGGTTATAGCTCGTGTGGTGCGCATAAGAAGAATTCTGGATCAGTCTAAAGCTTTCGTCAGAGCAATAGCCAGCCATAGAGAAGTAACGATAAATGAGAGGTAGCCATCCGACGTTACGTCGGTGCTCTAGGGAATCAATAGTTTCTATTTATATGTCATCACATCACTAATAAGCTGGAAGGCCTTCTTTTCGACTTTTTCTAAAGCGGACAATGCAGTGCATCCAGCCCCTGGTCAAATATGGGAATTATATTCCAATCTAGGCCTGATATGAGATTTGTAGATTTGCGCCAATTCTGATGGAATAAAATATTTTTTGCATCTTTGCAAGAAGCCCATGCATTTCATCGCGTTTTTAGCAATACATTTGAATGCCTTAGGTGTTAAGAGATGATGAGTTCGAGATATCTTCTCCATCGATGGAAATAGGTTGAATGAGAATTGGAATACGTTTGAGTGATGACAAACAACATTGCGTTTTGGAAGTATTAAACCAGACCCATAGTTATAGTTAACATAACATACCATGGCTCAGACATTCTTCTACCACAAGTCCTTCGGGCCGATTCGTTGAACTATTTTGTGAATCTTTTAATTTGCATCAGCTAGTGGATGCACCGACGAGAATCCCTGATGCAGCTGGAGATAGGGCCAATTTACTAGATTTGTTTCTGTCATCTCACCCTGACAAATATTCCATCTCAGTCGGCTCCCCTCTTGGTAATTCAGACCACTGTCTAATCACGGCTCAATTTATCACCTCAACTCTGCGCCGCCCTACTTCTCCACCTACAAGTAGGCTTCTCTGGCACTATAAGAACGCTGATTGGGAAAGCCTCAATCAGTATCTTAGAGATATAGATTGGTCGGTCTGTTTTGCTTCGAGGGATGCTGATGAATGCACATTAGAACTTAGTAACATACTAAGTCTAGGCATGCGTGAATATATTCCGTATTCTTACAGCAGATCTCAACAACAGCAAAATCGCTCATGGTTTAACGATAAGTGCAACCAAGCTATAAAAGCGAAAGAGTCTGCTTTTCGCGCCTATCAAGTGCATCCTTGTCCAGAACTGAAAGGAATCTACAAGACTGCACGGAACACCTGCAAGTCCATTATCCAGAGAGAAAAATTTTTGTCTTTTTGACCAGAATGTTAGACAAAGAATCTTGGCAAGCCGCAAAGGTAGTAAAGGTTTCTGGTCCCTGGTCAAAACCATCAAGAACAACTTCAGCAGTTCCTCTATACCTTCACTACTTAATAATGGTGAAGTGGTTGTTGACTCCCTGGATAAAGCTAATATTTTGGCTGCTAGATTCGCATCAAATTCTTTTCTTCCACCCACTTCACAGGCACCTGTCGTGCATCCCCCGTGCGGATGTGTACCAGAGCCAGTACACATCCGTACGAGGGATGTGTTCAAGGTCCTTAAAGGAATCAACGTCTCTAAAGCCGCAGGCCCTGATGGTTTCTCGCCCCTATTAATTAAAAGCTGTGCCTCATCCTTGGCTAAACCTCTGCGCAAACTATTCTACCTGTCCTACTCGACAGGAAAATTTCCAACTGCTTGGAAACTAGCTCACGTTCAGCCTATTCCCAAGAAAGGAGAAGGTAGCGATCCCTCAAATTATCGACCAATTGCAATCACTTCGATTCTTTCAAAGGTTTTTGAATCTATCATTAACTCCAAATTAATGAAGTATCTGGAAACCAATCAGCTAATCAACGATCGCCAATACGGCTTCCGGCACGGACGCTCATCTGGAGACTTGCTGACTTTTCTTACGGAACGTTGGAATCGTAGTCTTCACAATTTTGGTGAGTCCAAAATCGTTGCTCTAGATATTTCAAAGGCCTTTGATAGAGTCTGGCATTCAGCCCTTTTAGCCAAACTCAAAGCACTTGGTCTTTCCCCTCCTCTTCTATTATGGATTGAAAGTTTTTTATCTAGTCGCCAAATACGAGTTGTATTAGATGGCGTTATATCTGATCCTCATCCTATTAATGCCGGTGTCCCCCAGGGCTCTGTTATTTCTCCGACTCTATTTCTAATCTTCATTAATGATCTGCTTTCCCTTACTTTCAATCCTATCCATAGCTTTGCTGATGACAGTACCCTTGATTTCGCATACTCCTTTGACACCCTTGCGGATTCCAGAGGGAACGCCGCATGTGTTAAACGAGACTGCATGATTAGATCATTGAATAACGATCTTGACAATATTCTCGCTTGGGGCAAAGTGAATCGCGTCGAATTCAATGCATCTAAGACCCAAAGCTGTCTCATCTCATTAAAACAAGACCATTACTTAACCACTCCCGTTTCGTTTGATGGTGCATTCATTTCTGAATCACCGTCACTAAGAATTCTTGGCATTAATATTTCCAGTAAGTTAAGCTGGACAGATCACATCTTCTCGGTTGCCAAAGAAGCATCCAAATGTCTTGGTTTTTTGAAAAGGTGTAAGAAATATTTCAGCCCATCAAATATAGCGCTCCTCTACAAGTCCTACATCAGACCCAGAATGGAATACAATTCCCATATCTGGGCCGGGGCTGGTCGCACAGCCTTAGCTTCATTGGATATTGTCCAAAAGAGAGCCTGCAAGCTCATTGGCGATGTGGCAATTACTCGTCATATCGACTCGCTCGAGCACCGTCGCAATGTTGGATGCCTTTCGCTCCTTTATCGCTATATGCATGGCCAATGTTCTGATAAAATATCTAGTCTGATCCCTTGTAGAATAGTTCCTGCACGCAATACCCGCGCTGCATCCCGCGCTCATCCTTTTACCCTTCAAATTACCTTCGGCCGTACACTTAAATTCCGTGATGCTTTCTTATCCCGAACTGTGCGAATGTGGAACAGTCTACCATCTTCTGTCTTTCCTCCAGCATACAACCTGCAAAAGTTTAAGGGCGACATACATCGGCAACTCCGCCACTCTCCTCATATCCCTTAATCCTTTCCCTATCTCCCTCCTGCCACGCTGTGCTTTGCATCATAGGGTATCCCCTGAGCTTGGCTTAATAATATAAAAAAAAAAAAAAAAAAAAGTGAACTGAACATGTGGTTTCGTGTGTCAACTATAACATTCCTACGGGAATCAGCTATAGAGTCAAATGATTGCACGAAATCAAGGATGCTGTCATCTGCAAAATGCAAAATTATGAATAAGATTTAAAGTAAGAGGTAGCAGATCATTAATAATAATTAGGAAGAGAATATGAGCCTTACGGTACACCAGCATGGATTATAAAATGATCACCAGTAACTCCGTCCAATATAACTTGAATTGAACGGCAGGAAAGAAAACTTTCAATCCAGAGGGTCTAGAAGTAATTCCTAAAGTTTAGCTAAAAGAGCAGGATGCCAGACTCTATCGAAGACCTTCGATATATCTAATGCGATGATCTCAGATTCACCAAAATTATGAAGATATTGATTCCAATCTTCGGTACGGAATGTTAGTAAATCTCCAGGAGAGTAGTATCTGGGGTAAAAGCCGCATTGGTGGTAACTAATAAGGTGATTCTAGATATTTCATCAAATGATGAAGAAAATTTTAATACCTCCCCTACCTCCTACAAGAGAAAAAAGCTATCACCACTCATCACCCTGTCAAATATTTGAATCTCTAATCTAGGACATCCTGTATAAATAAGTAAGGAGTGGAAAACTTCGGTTACTTAGTTAACTTACTTGTAAATACCGAATCTAAGCGGTGTAGACAAAAACATCAATTTTCACATAAACAGATAAAAATAGGCCTTTTCTCAATTATTCCAGGTATAAATCACAAGTAGAATAGAACTGTAATTTTTCAACTCATGTGTCAAAATAGTACTGCCATGTATGTATGGTAAATGGTTTCGCGTTACCGACTGTAAGCCTTTTATGAATTGTTGTTTATGCCGAAGGACCAAAAATTCGTTCTAGTGACCAATTCTCAAACGAAAATGTGTCAAAAGATGGAATCGAATTAGGAATACGCTACCGGTAAGCGTATAATAAATCTCTCTGGTGAACGGCTGTTCAATAGAAAGATATTACCGACATTTGCAAAAAAAAAACAAAGGTGGCAAATTTTGAAAGAAAGAATTGCATGTACCTAACATTTAAGGAAATTGAGCATGTGTGTGACAAAGGGAAATATACTTGTTTTTTTCTGAAGGAGAAATGTTTACATATTTCAATAACCAACCTAAATCATGATTAGCTCATCAATGAGCTCCTCATGAGTAATCAGATGAACGTCCTGATAATATTTATTCATGTTTGAATCAAAACTGGGAAAAAAATCATTTATTTACTTGTGTTCATGAGATATTGCATCTCTTTCAGTTATATTTAGAAACGTATACGTTGCTTCTCTTTTGTGCATTTTACAATATTAGATGAGCACTTCGATGAGTATTTAATGAGTGTCAGGATGAGCTTATTAATGGGCATGTCAATGAGTGTCACGATGAGCTTATTAATGAGCATAACAATGAGTGTTACGATGAGCTTATTAATGAGCATAGCAATGAGTTTTACGATGAGCTTATTAATGAGCATATTAATGAGTGTGATAATGATTTTATATTGATTATTGATTAATTGATTTATATTTTATATTTATTTTATATTTTTCCGAATTCGACGCTGAGGCGTAAGGATATGGATATAACGTCTTGTTTAGCATATGGGTGGCAGTCTTTCCGCGGAAAAACAAATTAAAAAATTACTTAATAAATAATTGAAAAATTTAAATAAATTAATAAATAAAAAATCGACTCAAATTTTCCTATTAGAAATGTCATCTGACACGGTGATGACAAGAATAAAGTTCACTTATTACTCGTTTAGTATATATGGAGCAGTTTCATGATATCCAATTAGCCCTTCGATGAGATTTAATGAATGCTTATTAGGAGGCTCATCGGGACTTAATTTTCTACATGTTTCTTCATGAATTGCAAACACCACTTGCGGGGTAAGAGACAAGGTAAATCTGTGAGTAAATTCTACCAGGGTGGGGAAGCACGTTATTTTTTAGACACTGGTGAATAACAGTATTTTTTACACAGTTGCGAATAAGAGTGTGTTTAACAGCTGTTCAAGAGATTTCTCTTGTTAGCATACAGTAGCTGCACGCTACATAACGTAGCGATAATTATATTTTAAAGCATGCTCTTTAACTGAAACTCCCAAAAATATATATAGAGAGAGAGGGGTTTGAAAAAAGACTTTTGTTCATGTGAGATGAATTTTAGATGTCATCTACAAACACACACCTATCCGTAGATCGCATCATATCTACAAATTCAAAACTATTATCTATGAATATCTATTTAGAATAACAAAATTTTCTATTTAATATATTTAAAAAAAAAGTCCAGATATTAAGAGTTGTCTTCCCTTTCAGGTCTACAAAATTAATTGTTTGTTTGCTTTGTTGTAGTCATTGTTTACTATCGATTTTAGCTTGAATTGTGATAAAATTAAAAATAAAAACATCAAAAATGGGAACAGACATTTATTTTTCTTGTCGCATTTTTTTCAAGTGTTTGTAAGAAATACAGATTAAGAAGGTATACTTAAACGTATTATAAGTAGATTAGAAAATTACTGAATTCAAGATAAACGGGCTTCTGATTTTGATTAATTATTTTTTTTAATTGTTGCCAAATTGAGCTGCTAATAAAATATTTAATCGGACTAATTGATGGCCATCAAATCAGTAAGAAACTCAAGATATAAAACTTTGAAATAATCTACCAAACTGCAGCCACAACATGTGGGGTATCAGCATATTTTTAGATGTTATCGAATCGATTAAGATAAAGTGAACTAAATATTGTAAAGGTAGTGTAGAGGAATTCAAGGCTACGCTAAGCTTGTGGAAAGAATTGAGTATCCTCTGTTGTGGATCATAGAGACTCAATCCCAAATGAGTTGATTCTTTTGTTTAAGCGGGACAGAGAGTAGAACAAGAAGAAGTAGTAGTGATATACTATACTTTTGATTTTTACTTGCGTCATTAATTATTGACCGATAGTGAAAAAACTACTAAAAATGTATATCAAAATGTGAATTTTTTTATAAATGTTTTTGAATATCTGAACACAATATACGACCACCATCTAGTTCACATAGAAGATTTAAATGAAGTAACCATAAGACAGGCCGTCACCGATTGTAGGCTGCGACTAAAAAGTCAGTTGACATTGCTGATTACAAGCAGTAGCGATTTTTGTGTTCAGTCTACATCAGCTACGTTAATATCAATCAGTTGCTTGTTACTGATCGAAGAAAATTATTTGTATAAAAGAAAATTTACTTACCGAAGTTTGACGTTCTTCGACAAACAAAGATTTCCTGGAGTTGATGTCTCTTTAGGGCTCCGTGCATTAAAAGAAAAAAAAACCGAACCCTTATAAGATCACTTTTGCGTTAGTCTGTCTGTCGCAAACGTTTTTTCCTCTAAATTGACGTGTCGTTGGAATTTGAAATTTGGCTTAATGTTAGTTCTTCGTAACGCACACATATTTCTTCTATTTATTTATTTATTTCAAATTTTATGAAATACTTTTTTAAATTTTTTATCGGGTGAGTTAGGCCCCTAAATAAAAATGTTATTTTGTATGAATGGGAATCGTTTGAATGGGCTACTTTCAAGTATCCGAAAATTTTTTTTTTTTCAAAATTCTTGGTGACTTGGTTATAAATGTGCGTAAAATCACCACCACTATGGTTTCTAAAGCTAAAAATTTGATATTATCAGATAGATAGGTATTGAGTCATAGATGACGGGAAAACTTCAGTTTTTTTTGTCATTTTCATAGTTGATGAAAGAAAGAAATATTACTGAACTTTAAAATACAGTTTTATTTCTACATTTTAAATATAGAGGTAACTAAAGGGGAAACACAATAATCGATAACATATTTACTAATGTTCCAGAGCAATCGCAAGTAACAATGTTAGTTTTAATATAGCCTACATTGCGTTGTCTATACTATTTCATAAAACTTGTAATAAAGCTATATAGTCAAGCCAACAATAATATGACCATAAAAAAAATCTCTTACAGAACTAAAAGGGCCCACGCTACAATAAGCTGTGAGGGCCTATTTTTAAAACTGTATAAAGACTTATTGGTCTTATCTGGATTACTTTTTGCGAAGATTTGCAGTCCTCTATAAAACCTTTCATAAAACTAAAAGCGTAATTTGAACTCATCAACCTATCCGCATAATGTTATCAAAACCATCATAAAACTACTCCTCAATCCTTTTTTAAGATAAAAAGGAATTTGAAATACTATTTCAGCAAACCTTTTAGACTTGAAACTTCAAAATAAAAGTTATCTTTAAATCCATAATAATAATAATAATAGAACCAAATAGATTTATATTTCCACTTTATAATAATTTAATATGTTAAAATGTAATTCAATTGTATTTAAGTTTAATGTAGCAAATCTTACGCCGATTGAAAATTTACTGATTATATCACATAGGATAGCTCGAAAAATCATAATGCGCCTCAGAAATAATTAAAATTAGAAAAAGTTTAGAAATAATTGTAAAATAGTTTTTTTTTTATTTACACTATATTTAATTTTGATATTATTTTAAGTACATTTGGAATTGAAAAAAAAAAAGTTTTAAAATGATATCTCCTAGTTCTGAAACGGCTTAAATTCCTGAAAGTAATTCATTTAAAAATAATGCAGTATAAGCATAACATGGCGATTTCACATTAAAGCCTATTTGCTACTTGTACAGCCGTAATAAACCCGTTTGATCTTAGGATGGCTGCGATTAAAAAAACAATTCATTCTAGTTTTGTAAATCCATTTGGTTTTAAGTAAAACCTTTCTTGGTGCTCCTAGACTCATATAATGCTATTTGCTATTAAATAAAACGATTTAGTTCTGTATAAACGCATTATAAAACTTAGCGTACTTATGACACTTGTATGTTTGTATATGTATTTGCAATCGAACATAAATCTTGCTTCTGACCTTTACCATGCTTTTATACTATTTACAAGGCTAATAGTACCAATATGCATTGTTCGTAAGAAGCAATTTTTACTAATTTGAATTCATTCATTTCGGCGAATTTTTAAATTTTTAATTTATAAAACTGTTCGCTCTTTTCGAAATCTATTTGATCTCAATTAAAACCGTTCTAGGTCTCTTGAGACTCAAATAATGTTACTTGCTCTTGCATAAATCTATTTAGTTTTATATGTATCCGCGATGAAACTTATTTCGACTTGTCGATTTCTTCTTGACGCCTAACAATTTATAATCTCATTTATAATCTATCAACCCAAATCCGTCTCATCTCTTTAAAGCAAGATCATCAGTTAACCATTTCCATTTTTTTAATGGAGCATTTATTTCTAATTCAACGTCACTAAGCATTTTTGGGATTAATATTTCCAGTAAGTTAAGCTGGACAATAACAATAACGTACTAGGTTTATACGGCATTTGACTAAGTCTCTTAATCTTAAAATGATTTTGTGAAAGAATTTTGAAATACATTTTTAAAACCTCTGTGTATAATAGTTTTATGATAGATTCGTACATAGCCCAGTAGCTCTCTAGACCAATGGTCTTGGCGCATGCTATAAAACCTTAATAAAATCAAGTAGTATTTAATGCCCATTTTGGTGCTTAATGGTTTTATCCTAGTTGAATTGATGACAGCCATAAAACTTCTATAAGTACAAATGGACTTAAATGCTAAATAATTTTATTACTACTCTTCAGGAGGTTTTTTAAACATCACAATAAAATCAATTGTTCTAGAAAACCAATTGGCATGACTTACAATCACCATAAAACTATTTAGCAACTTCAAAACCTTAATAAAACAATTATAAAACCTGAGTAAAACTAAACAGCATTTAAATTGTTACTTGGGAAACAATGCATTAATTTTCACAGGCAAATTTGGATTAGGTTTAAACATACTCAAACTCGGTCTATCGACTCGACTGTTCATTGATAAAGCTCTGGTACAGAGCCCTGATTACGCGAACCTGACTCGCTTTTGACCGAATTATTTTCTTATTTTCATCTACAATCTATATAAATTCATCAGAACTCTCCTTAGACATTCTGTAATATATTTGAAATAGGATGTCTTCCAAATCTTCAAACACGTTAAAGCAGTTTGATATCATACCTTTTTCTTGTAATCCTTCTTCTTCTTCTTCTCCGCAACCACCAGTAAATTAATACAGGGTTTATGTTTCTCATTTCAAGTTTTCGATAAATTACCTAGTTTTCTGCGAGTTTTAAACTCTATTACTAATTTGGCCAGAAGTTGATGCAATATGGGCACATGCGACGATAGTCAATCAATCAGCAACGATTAAAAAACAATTAACAGACCAGTCTCTGACTGAACAATCAATTGGCTCTGCAGTGTACGGTCCGAGTAATAAATAGTAGTACTATTTACGGCTCTGGTGGGGTCTTCCTAAATATACCTATTTTCAATCAACAGCTCAATGTTGTTCTCTTCAATATATATGGGTGTTCTCCGCAGGTATCCAAATCCTCAGCTATCTTATAATAGCTCATCTCAGGAGCGGGAATGCAATTTTCATGTTCCACACTTCTCGATAGATTTCTACCCCAAGAAACAATTTATTTTATATAGTAGTAACCGTAAGGTTTCCATTACCAAATTATGTACTTAGGTTATATAGACTGATACTCGAAATCTCTTCGTAACCACTATAAACCCCTTATAGAGCTTAAATGGAGGATTATATAAAGGTTACTGTGACTTGATTTAGGTAACGTTGTATAACTAAAAGTTTTATAAAATGAGTAACAAAACTATTGTGGTTACCTTAATATAACTTCTTATACAACCTAGGTGATCTCGATTAATTTAATTTATTTTTGTCATAGCAGTGGTTGCAGTAAAGTTTCGGTTACCTTTATAAATTTTGTTTATAATGGTGATGGTAACGTTTCCACAACGCTTGGAATTTTTTCAGACTGATTACTTTTAGTGATTGAAATGTTAGGGAAATTACTTTCCGTTACCTTTATAAAACAATATAAGGCAAATATATACCCAACCTATCTTGAAATAGAATTTCGATATTTTTTTGTACTGCATTTTTATAATGTAAGGGTTTAATATTTTTACATCTTAGAATTACAATTTCTCGGCATGTGCGTGGTGAAATTCAGCTGCAATTAAAATTTTACTAAAAAATACAGACCGATCCAAAAATTAGCAATATTTAATTATTTTAATTAAATACGAAAAATTTTTAAATTTTCACTTAGGTGATATCAATTGATAAAAGTAACTTACATAATTTAGAAAAATTATGTATCTAAAAATGTATTTTCTTCATATAAAATTAAAATGGAAGCCATATATCAAGAATTTAAATATTTGGCTTAACCAACATTTTCTTTTTATCTGCAATGCACAGATAAATAGGCGGCTTGTACTTAAATGAACAAATTACCATTATAAAACTTCAACTACTTTTATATAAACCCTGGATCTGTTATATAAACGTAATTACCCTTATTAAACTTCTAGAAATATTGTATAAACTAAAGGAACTACCATATATATACCCTTAGTCATAATATGTTACCTTTGGTAATCTTATATATCTTAAAGTAATGAAAAAATTTCTGTGTCATATTCTTCTTATAATAATTTTTGTTGTACGCTCCTCGGAAGTGTTGTGAATAATTTTAGTTACGAAAAAAAAAATGTCATATAAAATCGTACAAATTAAAAAAGGGGCAGGTCAAGAAGACCTACTTTGTGTATTCTCCCAACAGCTCGGGAAAATGCATATTGAAATGGCTAAAGACGAAAAACTTTACGTTACTAAAAGTTTCCAATTTTTATAACAGCCACCTTCGTTACTAAAACGCTATAAATAAATGAAAATAGTTTCATAATGGATCCATTCGATACTAAAAGTCAAAAAAATGTTACGATATTTTATAGTGGGTATATGTATTACCGAAATTTCTCAATTTTTATTAAAGTTACCTAAATTACTGAACGTTGTCGAGTTATAAAAGGGTAACCACGGATACCGCAATAAACACTTATTGCCAATCAGTTATATACGTGGTGATGAAAACAATTATAAAACTTTCTTATATAACTTCTAGTAATGATTACTCTAAGTTATATGTATAGACCGGTGATTGAAACATTTCCATCATCAACTTTTAAAACCTTTAGTGACTTACTTCCACGAGAACCATTAGTAATCTTAAAAAACTCTAATATAACTACGTCACCAATTGGTAATATTATAAAACTCTTATATAACCACTCAAATTTTTATATAACCGAGTAACCATTATATACCCCTTATAAAACTACCCATCACCTTCAGTCAACAAAAATTGGGAAAATTGTTACTTGGGACTCTACAACGAGCTTATATGTAGTTTCTTTTCGCGTGATTGTCGGATAATACAGATGTTGATGTTCCTCAGAATATGGCAGATTTATTGCAATTCGAAACCACGAATGTTCAGATCAATTGGGTGTTTTTTTTTAGCACATCGAAATAATTTTTTTTTTTACAGAATACTTACGGCTTTGTAACGTTGATCTTTAATTCAAGGATTGGAGAGTGTTTGAGATCCCAGGAGTCTCTTGAGCCTAGGCCCCTACAAGATCCATTGTTCTTCCTCAAGTTTCACGGGTCAATCCCAGACGGACGCTATGGCTCTTACGCTGGCCTTAATATTCTTTGATTTCATTTATACAGCTTTTACAGAAAGCCAATTATTATTAGGACGAAACGCACGGTCACTTTTAGAACAAAAAAAATTTAATGCACAATTTTTGTCAATCGAGTCCTATGTGTACTATACTATACTCTTAGACTTAGACTAGATTCAATGTTAACTAGAAATTTTTGGAGGTCTGCTATTACCCACTCAACTAATATCAACCATTTGGAATCTATGGTCTAAGGTTCTCATTTTTGTGAATTCTTCAACCGATTCCAATTATTTTTTTACAAGTGACACAACCTCAGACTATTTTCCTGATAATAAAATGATAGTCGCTGCTAAAGTCATCTCCTCTCTTGTTATGATCATCCTACTTATGGCAAAATAAATTTGTATGTGACTTCCCATCTAAATACTTCAGAGTCACTATGTGACAAGATTTTTACGGTAGGTATACGAATATATAGTCCGCCAGATTATCATCTTGAAGACTAAAGATCGATCAATATCCCACCGATCAAATCGAAATTCTCACTGACATTTCACTCCATTCCGTTTCCAGTAAGACAAATAGGATTATTGTATGCATTTTAGAATCGATTCCAAGATGATTTTGTTGAATCGATTTGTTAATCAGAACTTTGCAAACAAAAAAATTTTCAGATCTTCCCTTGATAACATGAGCGTTTCGATAAGTCAAATAGGTCATGAAACAAAACAGAATTAATTCTTAATTGCAAGTTTGAAGTGGAGATGGAATGAAGTAGTTTTATCGAGGTAAGTGAAAAATATAGATTAGAAGCGAAGAGAAAATTCAAAGTCGTGCGTTTTATTAATTTTTTTTTAATTATTTGAGTGCATGAGTGAGTGAATATTGAGCCAGAAAATTATGTAAGCGAATAAACAGAACCATTTAGCCTCAATCTCAATCCATATCAATTCTATACCAATACATTAAAATATTTAAATATTTAAAAATCGTCTCCATACTGATTACAAATATATTCCGAGTCACATATAAAATATATTTTTCAATGCTTCAAGAATCAATTTGTAATTGATTATAAGATCAATTTTCTATTGGGTATCTACTACTAAAACCAATTAAAAGAGCCGAAAAGGCGGACATTGTCCATATAAAATTATTCATTTTGACACGAAAAAGAATCGATCCTTCGATAACGAAGAAGTTATTTCTATCTTACTGGGTTGTGATGTACTCATTCTAATCAAGGCTTTAAAAATTATTGTGTATTTGTTGGCACACCAAGTTTAAACAGCCTCGCAAAGAACTTAAAATTCTAGAATTTAATTTAAAAGTTTAATTTTAATATCTCCTTTCCTTTTTCACACTTTTCATGGAAGGTTGACTTTACATAAGTCCTACAGCGGAGCAATTAATTCATAAAAAACTACATCAAGAACAAAAGATACAAAAAATCAGAAAATAATGTCATGATGTCTATCTTATATTATATAACGTAAAGAAATATTACATCGTATAAATTTTGAGGACCCAATACTAAAAGCTGTTGCAGGAATCGATCCCAATTATTAAACTCTAACCTTAACAGTTTTAATCGCTCCAAACCTTATTGATCAGAATAATATCGATGCGTTAGGCGAAGAATGGCGTCTTGTGCAAATACAGGAATTTGTACCAAAGTCACAGTTATTTGAAGAATACTGGAACTCTATTTCTAAAAGTTGTATTGTTGTTAGGCTACCATTTTTTAAGTTATTCAAATTATATTGTGACCGACCTTACTTACCTTGGGAATCAGTGCAGCGAAATGACAACAACTGCACTTAAAATAAAAGTTATCAGTACCATTTTTTTTTTTATTTTTCAATAAATAAAAAAATTCTACAGACATTTACTACCTAATTTAACTGGTGCGCAAAGTCTGCGTGGTAATACGTGATAGTACCAATGTATGTATTCCAAATGAAGCTCGACCTACTAATTGCAACATTACAAAAGTAGCGACTTTCGAGGTAATCATCTCAATCCGAGATATTACTTAAAAAGTTATACGCACGTGACAATTTGCACGATTTACTATAATTAAGCTTACCATCAAATACAATAACATCGGACAATTTCCATTCACTATATACATCACGTCACGTTGCATAAACTTGGAATACTTAAAACGCCTGCAAATAGTCCTTTTTCATAAATTTTTCAATCGGACTGTACAACTAATCGGACTGACATCTACAAATTAAAAGAAATGCCACTTTGTTACTTAATATACCGCACCGCCATCTGTTTTTAAATAGAAAATAATGAGTAAAAGCTGTCACATACGTGACATTTAAAAGGTAAACAGAGGAGCCGATCCATCAAACGTCTTCAAGATTTCGCGAAAGAAGGAAGTGTTACGCTCTGAGTTTGTACTTTTTTTTGTGTTATTAGAAAGTTAGAAATTTACGTTTTTCTTACATACAAAAAAAAAAAAATTATACTCTAATCGTCTTAAAAAAATACTTAAATTAGAAAATGAGTTTCTTAGCAAAAGGGAATAAAGTTCGTGGTCCAATATCACAAATGACAAAACAAGGTAGAATAAAATTTATATTATAAAACAAATAACTAAAAAAAAAAAATATTTTATAACTTAAAAAAATACAATTATTTATTTTTCTATTTAATTTCTCCTAATAGTTGTGTGTTATTCAAGTACCAATTCAAAAGCACCTGAAGAAAAGCAAAAATTCTGGAGTCCACGTATGGTAGAATTTCAAAAGAAACTCCGACAAAAAACTCCAATTGGTAAATTAGATGAAATCATGGGAAAACATCCATATCAAGAGCAGGAACCACTTAAACCATGGCCGAATAACACAAATCCTTATACTGGTGAAATTGGTGGTCCAGCTGGCCCAGAACCAACAAGATATGGTGATTGGGAACGAAAGGGAAGAGTATCAGATTTTTGATTAAACACAGAAAACCAAAAAAAGACTGTTTTTAAATTGAATTTATTTATATATAAAAATTAGGAATAGTATAAATGTATTTTTTTGTTTTGTAATTAAATTTAGTGTGATAAAATCAATTAGTTTATAATAAACAAGTAGTGAAAGAAATTTGTCTTCTTATTCCTCCGATGACAATGTTTGTTTGATCATTTCTTCACTTATCGTCCATAGGGATTCTGATAAATTATCATTCTGTGCTAAGCTACTTGGTTCACAAAAAAAACAATTATTAAAGTAGAGACCTGTAAGGCCGATCAACTCGTTCGCAGTAGCACAATAAACAGTTGTAGCGGCAGCTTGTTGCTAAAAATAGAAATTGTTGACTCATCAAAAGCAGAGTTCCCATTTCTTAAGATCTTAAAAAATTGATTGAATGAAAGCAGCTTACCAATGACTTAGTAAACGGTCTTACTATAGCGAATATTAATCTATAGAACCACCAATTACGGGATAGTTTTGTTGATACCATATTACCAGGATGTAAAGCGAATACAGAAATTCCACGTGTTTGCCATCTCTGTGAGTAGAAGAGAGAGAGAGAAAAATAATCAGGTTTTCTTCAAAAATATTACTAACAATGAACGATCATAAATTAAAGAGGTAAACAAACAAAAAACGAAGCTGCTGCGGAAGACAGGTAAACAGATGCTGCTTATGTATCATGGATTTTGATATAATCAGATTTTTGCTCAATCGTGTGGATTAATTTAATTTCTGGTCATATAAGAGAGAGGATTATTTTTTTTTTTCATTTCCTACGCTATACTATATTACGACCACTTTTGACTGAGATTCATTTCATATCACAGAGTTGGTGATAAGATGAAGATAATCATCTGTTTTGGATACAGATTTCCAAACAATAAAAGCCTTTAGAAGTTACTTATATAAATCTAACTGGCTTAACTAATACATTTAGGTCTGGACATCTTGATTTATACTTATCTGTGGTTTGGATTACTACTAATTCGAGTTGTCTGAATCATGAAGTTGTTATCTCTTATCTTTGTCGCGACCAACCGGTGTTCGGTTGTTATACTTGTTTTTTTTTTAAGCAACTTCAAGGGTGAGAGGAGCGCTGCTACTTTTTTTTTGCCCAGTCACATCATAATATTTCTTTTGTTTGGAGAACAACTTTTGTTTATTATTTTTTTCGTTTAGATAAGTGTGACGCGCGCGCGTTCGACTTTTGTTAGAGTATTATGGGCTTCGGTGTGCAGAAAGTATAATACGCGGTACGCACTCTCTATTTTCTCTAAATTAATTTCATTTTTAATAATAATATTATTAATCAATTTTTATTTGTTGCGGTTTTACCTTGGTATCAGTGTTATTTGATATTATTTTCATTTTTTTTTTTGCAATATACTTCACACATAATAATTGCGGTTGGAGTATGGCACCCTTACCTACTATGTACTTATATTACAAACGGGCTATGTATAAAGAAAAGATATATAATAAAATGGCACAATAATTCTTAATATCCAATTTAAACAATACAAAAATTATGTGCATTTCTTGTTTATATCATAAAAACCTTGAAAAAATGTTTTGAACTCAGGTTGTTTTCTTGTTCATCTTTGTATAACGGTTCATGGATTTTATTACGATAGTGGCCTCAGTTTTTGTTGGTAAACTTTTTCGTGCAGGAACCACAGTATATATCATACAGTAGAATAGCTTAGAACTAACTACTGAAAAGTGAATTTTAGAATTTCAATTAAAAAAACATAACCTTAAAATTTCTCCCACAAGAGGGAACTATTAAGTATGATACCGACATAAATGGGCGAACAGTAGCTAGCTGCACGACCGTTGACGGAAGTATTAGTTTTATGTATGTACACATATCGGCAATCGGCGACAAATGTATTGTTCCATTACTAAACATCTGTTTGACGATAAAGTGGTGTCATTTTGCCTCTTTCCCTCTAGTAAAAGTTTAAGAATGCCATCAGTTCTCTTTCTTCCACTTTAGATTTACATAGGAATCCATGTATTAAAAATTGACTAGTGTGTTAGTTAAAAATGTTGAAAGAGAAAGTATAGTCTCTTTATAGAAGCATCCTACTCACTTGACAGTTTTGACAGAGCTGGGCTACTGTATGATATATACTGTGCAGGAACTTCCGAATATAGTGCAATTCAAAATATTTTTTTTTTTTTCAAAATTTGCGTTAAATGTAAATTGTGTGAATATTTCCATATGGATAGGTGCTAATTATAACGCTTCTATGGGATTGAGGTTTTAGAAGAGCTGGAGCAAAGCTAAAATCTGAATTCATGCAAGTATAATCATAGCAGTCTTAATGAAAACTTACCGGTGCGATGAAATTGGAGCACGATTTATCATTCAGTCTGTATGTCTGAGGTCTGACCGCTAAAATAATGCGTAAGAATGACTAAACTGATTTCCATGCAGTTTTAATTGAGGGGAAGTCTTTAAATTAGAGACAAATATAATATTTATAGTATATTGCCGGATTACAGGCAGAGTTAAATCAATTTGCACGCTTATATGTACGTTTATGGCAGAAGATAACAATAGAATTGAAATGGTTTTAATTCATAGTTTTCTTTTGAGATTTTTGTCAAATTCCTTCATTCCAAACACAACTTAGGACGAGAAGAAATTGTTTTTTTTTCTAACGAATTTAGTCGATAATTTTTCTTCAAAAGTTTTAGTGTGTGAACACAATTTATTTTTCTGCTCTTGATTATTATAAGAATGCAGATATGCAAAACAGAGAAAGAATAATTCTGTTAGTGAAGTAAGTAAAACATCGGCTCGTCGAATATGTACGAAAAAGCTTAAAGTCTTGTCTTGAATTATTTATAGTTTGCGTGAATTTTGTGTGTTATAAACCGATAAGATCGATAAGATTGATGATGCCTATAATTGGGAAACTTTTATTATAGACCAATATTTACAAACATATTCAACGGCATCTAAATTTGGCAAAAATAAAATTAACTCCCACCAGATGTAAAAAAAATTGTTTTAAAGACAAAGAGAGGCGGATATGCCTTATGCAATCATATTTTGATTGCAAGCAATACGTCTTTCTTACTTACTAGAATTTAAAGCATTATTAGTAGATTAGATTTATGGAAGGGTGTGCAGGCGTTAGCCTCGCATTCGCTACGACATGAAAGATCTATTGTGAGGCATTATTAGTAAATCTTTAGTAACCTCGTCACAGGACTATATAGCTCCTTACCTCTTAGCAGAAATCGGTTCGCTATTGAGGATAGTTATCAACTCTGTTTTTAACTCACTTTCATATTCAAAATTTTTCCACACATTTTCAAAATTCAGTTTTACAAAATTCTCTGAATTTACTCCAATTTTACGGGAAAAGGCCCTAAAATTTATTTCCGAAATTTCTGCGCATTCGGAGAAAAAATTCCATGAAAAGCCCGAGGTTACGAGCTCCATATTTTGGTCTTCGTCAAAAATTTTTGTTCAAATAAAAACAAAAAATATCAAAATATCGGAAGCTCGGTTTTATACGACATAAATAATTTAACTTTCGAAAGACCTGGTTTGTGTCTGCTATTAGGCTAAAACTGGTTACGAAAAATTAAAATTTCCACAATCATAAGGATATTTAATTTTAATAGAAAACTTTAATATCATCAACAAAAAGTTGTGCTAATTTTTTGAACATTGCCGCATGTGCAGTATACCAACACAATTGCAGGATGATAATTTGAGCCCATTGCTCTGCATCTTAAACGCAGATATACACGCAAAATCATATTCTTGGGCATGTTAAAAAATCGTATCCTTAATTGAGATGCATCTGTAGAAATGAAATAAAATCGCTTAGTCCCCTGATACAGAAGGAGACGCACTTGAGACTTTACAGATAAGTAGATATGTACGAATATGGGTTGACTGGACTGACGCGGATTGTGTAATAGAGTTGGCAGCTAACAGCTGGGATTTATATTGTTTGCTGTTTACTCGAAAATTTTGTTAGATTCTATAGAATCCAGTCAATAGAGACTAAATAAGGCCTTTGCCCTACAAAAGGTGCGGTAGTTGTGATTTTTATATATGTTTCTTAGTTCCGGCAATGAGCAAAGATGTTACATCGTTCCGAGTCGCGATGAAAAATCCAAGTTTTCATCCTTAGAGGGGTTATGCGCGGTACACCATGTTTTTTTAAATAATTCCTCAACAGTTGATCCCCCCTCTTGCCATACAATTTTTTGTTTGACTAGGTGACTACTAGCATCTCCTGTCCTGTGGAACCCATGGACGAAACATCCTGTATACGTATAAATTTTTTTGAAAGAATGTTCACGTTTCCGCCGCTATAACTCGTAACACATCAGACTTACAAAAATTGTAGTAATTGTAGTCCTCTTCAAATTTGTATCAGCCATTTTTGTTGTAGGATCAACCTTTGAGGAATTATTTTGAAAAAAAAAAAAAAAAAAAAATTTTTTGGCGGACCTGGCAGACCCCCTCAAAGAATGAAAACTTGGAATTTTTCATCGGGGACCGGAACTAAGTAACATATATAAAAATCACAACTACCCCACCTTTTGTAGGGCAAAAACCCCTACTGCCTGGACTAATATTTATTGTGAGTTTTTTATATTTGGACCTGCTCTCTACTTAATCTTTCAAGCCTGCGTACTCAACAGTTTTCTTATCACTCTTTTAGAATGTGCATCAACTACCTGTAAAATGTGTTGAGACACACTATACAGAGTGTCCCGTATGTGGTCTGGCACCCGAAAGCTATGATGGATAGGCCATGCTTAGACTTTCTGTCATTTATTGAATTTTGTAGCTAGATATCCCGGAAATTTACTGTACGGCCAAATGTATTTTGAAAGGAGAAAGGATGTATGCGGCTTACAGTACGAGTATTGGGTGAAAGAATTAATCTATTAGGAATCAGACTAAATATTTATCGGAACATTAACCATGCATGTAGCGATAAAGGAGCGAAAGGCATCCAACATTGCGGTGATGCTCGAGTGAGTCGATATGACAAGCTATTGCCAAATCGCCAATGAGCTTGAAGTTTTTTTTTAACAATATCCAATGAAGCTAAGGCTGTACGACCAGCTCCGATCCAGATGTGAAAATTGTATTCCATGCTAGGTGTGATATAAAACTTGTTGTGAGGAGCACAAGATTTGACGGGCTGAAATATTTTTTATACCTTTTCAGAAATCTAAGACATTTCGATGCTTCTTTGGCAATAGAAAAGATGTGATCTGTCCAGCTTTATTTACTGGAAATATTAATGGCAAGAATGCTTAGTGACGATAAATTGGAAATTAATGTTCCATCAATAGAAATGGGAGTGGGTAATTGGTGATCTCCTTGTTTTAAAGAGATGAAACGGGCTTGGATCTTAGATACTGACTATAAACAAGCGCTTCAAAACATATATAACATAATTATTACCTACAAAATTTCAAAATAATACCAATTCCAATTTTACAATAAATTCGCAAATAAATTTCAAAACACTTTTGAATTTTTGTCACTTCTACAGTAAAGACTAAAGATGCACGCAGATAATGTTATGCATTGCAAAATAGTCCAACAATTTTTAATAATTCTCTTGTCTGACGAAATGAAATCGTCAAGATAAGAATAAAATAAAATTTTCAAACAAAAAAATATATATATATATATATATATATAAACTAAGCGTAAACTGTTAAGTCAAATATACACAGGAGATAATGCGCTACACAAGCTGCTGACTTTTGAACGCATATTATGTAGATTACTTACATATATTTAATTTATGTTCATAGTTTATCAAGGTCAATCAATGCAACAAAAACTATTATTAGATCAAAACAAACATTATTAAAGGGATTATATAGACATTTAAATTTCATTAATGAGTTCAATAACGCGCTGTTTATTGATAAGAATTTGCTTAATATTCGAAGGCGCATTTCACATTTCATTTCCAAGAAATTGAAATAGAAAACTTTTATCTGTGCTTATTGCACACTTTTCTCTGATTCTGAGCAATAATGATCTGGTAATTAAATATTATAAAAATGAATAATTATTACATGCATTCTCAGCTAATTTATATTGTTTTCATTATGAATCACAATTATTTCACTTATTTGTTGTCATTCAGTAGTAAATAGTAGGCGTAATTTCCAGTTTAATAGATTTGCCCAGTTCGCAGGCTATAAAATTACGTAATACTTTCGAACAGTTGTTTTGAATTAGTTATTACTTTAATTTTTATATTTATGGAGATATTTTAACACAAATGTTATACTATCAACACTTGCTACTTAGAATATACATACATACGTAATAAATGTGGTCTGCACCTGGTCTGGATGCAATGTGTAATCAATAGAAGAAATATTGTATGAAATAAATCTAATAAATGTCTGAATAGGAAATTAATTTGTTATACATGCACGTAGTTTGTTAGCAGCATCCAGATTTTTTAGTAAGAATAGTCGTAGAAATCTGATAAAAATAGTATAACTAACCATTATGACTTAACGGCCATGTTTTTCTCAAAGTTATTTTTGTCTTTTTAAATTTACTAGGGGTGTTGATAAAGTAATGTTAATTTATGTTCTTCATAGCACTTCCTTTCTCGTTCGATACAACAATGTTAATGCTGAACAACTTTTCAAACCTGCCAGCACTGTAGAATTGTTCAAATATTTTTTAAGAGTTGGAAATAGCCCGAAATTCGTTGAAGGCAAATCTGCGCTGTATATAAAAGATTCAGAATTGATTGTCATAAATTTTACCATAAACTACTCTTAATAAACAATTTCTTTCTCCTTCTTTACATTTTAGTATAACCTGAAACGATATTAAACGTTGTACACTGATTGCTTTCTGCAAACTAAACCCGCCGGTGTATGAACTTTATTTCTCTATTTCACGCAGAAATTTACGATAACATAAATACATTTTTCATAACAGAGAAATTCAAAGTCGGTTTGGTTGCTGAATACATTAAAGTAAATGAAAACAACAAAGCATATATACTTGCAAAAAAAAATGTACAAAACCAATAATAGGCCCAAATTCTGCATTAGCTTATCATCGTCATTTAAAATTCCGAGAAAAGACTATTCGGCAACTAAAACACATACTATGGGAAAAACGATCTAAAAAAAAAAGACAAAACTAAATTACACTTGTTAAGCGAATGGATTTTCTCAGCCTAAAATAATAAGATCCCAATCCTAAAAATTCTTTTGGTTCATTCACTTCATTTATTGCTAATTCTTTACTAATAATAGTAAAATATGCTAATGCATTTTTTGTTTGCGACTTCACCTTCGAAGGGTAAAAACGCAACATTTCTCAAAAGTGAAATTATTAACCATTCATCGCTAAACCAATCGAGGTAGATAGGCAAGCACAGTGTGAACTCGAAATCAAATGGCAGAGGAAACACTAATACTGCGCCTCTCCAAAATCTACAGTCATCAAGTTTTTAATAGTTTTGTTTTGCGCTTCTGTATAGAATATTTAATGATACATTTATTTCTAGCTCTCCTGCATCTAAACATTTAAAGACATCGGCCGCTATTCAAAGTCATAATTAGAGCCAGCTTTAGCTAAACTGCCGTTTACAATAATGCAGTTTAGTTAAAGTCGACTTTAATTTTGACTGTAAATAGCTGGCCATATTTACTACCTCAGAACAAGTAAACTTAAATTTATACATCCTGATGTCATAAGAATAAAAATAATATTTTTTTTTTTAAATAACCTGTAAGCAGTGGACTTTGTTTTTCTAATATAATAAAATATTTATTGCAAAAATCAAAATAAATTACTAAATTATATACACGCGCGCGTCAACTTTCATATGTATGTTTGCTGTTTAACTTTAGCTAAGAACTGCGTAGATGGAACCTTATTATCAAATTTATTTATAGTAAGCCGGCATATCTGTCTAGATAACTGCTCTGCAGCAATCAAGAGCACAAAAAACAATTTTAAACCGACCGAGAATTCATTACTTTTTGTCACACGTGAACAAAACGTGATAAGGAAACAAAAAATTAAATTCATAAAGCTTTTTTTTTCTTTATGGACACACTCAGACATCATCGATACTTTTAAGCTCTTACCTAACCACAGACAGAAATCTTGTATCGATAAAAGGTTTGGCACGAACACATAATAAAACTTACCTTTCCCAATTCTCTAGCGAACAAAACATTACACAATTTTGCATTATTGTAAGCCATCATACTTCTATATTTCTGCTGCTGTGGTGACAAAATTTGACCCGTTAATTGTTCGCATGGTAAATCTGCAAATCTATAAAAAGAAAAACATCTCGTAAATTATTCATGTTATCAATACAAATTACACAAGCATGTCTTCATGGCCAAATATAGAAACTTTATGTGATAAATGCGTATAAAGAAAAAATAAATAAAACGGTCTGCTTTCCCAATAAAAATCATGTTCACTTAATAGAAAATAATAAACTTGAATAGAACCATGATCAAAGTTCATGCTGTGTTAAGGGTCACAAAACCCATCACCGATGTATAGACTCAATTCATGTCGATTTTTTTTTTCCAACCAATTGACAGAGTTTTCTTAATCATTTCAAGTAATAACGACGCATATTTTCGTTTAAGCTAATAAAAAAAAAGATAAGTAAATTTCGCGTACAACTACTATTCATTGCTGTGTGCCCCACATACAGTTTATCTTAATCACATATTCTAAGAGCTTGATCAAAGGTCGATCATGATATGTACATAAAAAGCGTTATTGGGTGGGTTGGGTTGGATTAGTGTGTACGCACTCAAAACGAAAACAAAAAACACACGCTTACCTGTGCGATTCAGATGAGACAACAATAACTCGAGATGAATGATCTAAAAGTGATTCAATTTGCATAGTTAAGTAGAAATGTGATAAGTGAGAAACTTGAAATATAGTTTCAAAACCATCTTCGGTTGTTGTGTATGGTAGCCCAAATACGCCAGCATTTAAAATTAGCATATCGATGTGTCTGAAATAGAAGTACATGTATGTTTGTGATAGAATTCTCTTTATAAAACTTGACATGGTTTACTTTAAAGTGATCTTAATTTCTTTTGAGAAATTCTGTACAGATCTTAGGGAAGTAAGATCGAGTCGCATGAAACTACATTTTCGACCACAACTACTTTTTTCCTTATTAATTTCATTAATTGCATCCTCAGCTGATTCTTGATTTCTACATTATATATAGGTGGTAAATATTCCTTTGAATTTTTTTGTTATTTTACCTGCATGCAAATATAACTTGACAACCATGCAATGCCAATGATCTGGCCGTTTCAAATCCGATTCCAACATTAGCACCAGTTATTACAGCCACCTTTCCAGACAAATCTTTTCCATGCAAAACTTGAAGTGCTGTAGAGCTTGAATCAAAACGTTGTCTTATTTCGGATATATTTTGTGGAGTATCTTCAACAGCAAATGCTAATCTGGGATCAATGTAGGTGACTTGATTTGTTACTTTATTTAGAAATAACGTTTTGTTGGTGCCATCTTCAACTTTTTTCTCCCAATCTAAAGGTAATTTTCCAGAAACTTTCTTTGACTTACCAGTACGTGGGTGAGTCCATTGTGTTGACTTACTTTGATGGCTAAATTGTTAGGTATACAGATGAATCAGATTTTTAATGCATTGCGGAAACATGAAATTCTTAATTTAAATATTACTTCACATAAAAAACATGACCATCATCAGTTGCTCTTTCTTCCCAAGCAGGCGGTAGTTCATCTTCACTATCAGAATCTGGTAGAAATCCAGGCATTTTAAGGTACTATTTGCAAATATTAATCAATTTTTATTTCCTAAGCCTCTTGGATTGCTTCCTCACTTGTAGATTTGTTTTGACTTTTCTACACTTGACAAATCACAACACAAGTAACAACTCACAACAGTTGTTATCTACTAATACTTTGCGATGGTGCTGCCAAATTTATAAACAGTAATATTTTGGTCTAATTTCTATGGAACTTTCATACAAATGAATGGTTTACTCTGGTGGTAAATAGAGGAACATTGTTGAGATTTGTATTTAATTGATATGGGAATTTATTTTGAGCTTTTCTCGTTTTGTTTAAGTTAAAACGTTTACTTTTTCTGCTTTCCTAAGTGTAAATCTGTTCGGAAAATCTAATGGTGAACTTTTTCTCCTGAACTGAACTATCTGTTTTTGATTCCTGCAGCCTAGCAAGGAGTTGATAAAGTTTAACGCGGTCTCTAATAAATGTAATTAAGTATGATAGAAAAGGTACTTAAATAGGTAAAAGAAAAAAAAAACATGCTTGAAAAAGTTTAACGATCGTCTAAAACAGCTGCTCCGTAAGGTCTAATATGTAATGAGAATTGTCAAATGGAACTTTTGAATCTTTACTCGAACTGTCACGAAATTAATTTAAAAGAAAATTTACATATTTCAAAAGAAATAACTCGTATTGACGCTCACGAATTATCATATAATGACTTCTTCTGGAAATATATGAATGAGAATATTCCTTTAGTAATAACATCTACTTCGGAGAAATGGTTATGTCGCGAACAATGGATATCGACGACATCCGAAATAAATTTCACAAATTTAAAAGTTCAAATAAAAAATTTAAAAGTGCCAGTGGCTAATTGCTCAAAGGAATATTACAATAGTCATGAAAAAAGTGAAATGAATTTCTATGATTACCTAGACTATTGGGAACAGCGGGCAAAAGACGTAAACGAAAATACTCTGTACCTGAAGGATTGGCATTTAAAAGCAAATATGCCAGATTATGATTTCTATCGAGTCCCTAAGTATTTTGCTTCAGATTGGTTGAACGAGTATCTTATAGATACTTGTAAAGATGACTATAGATTTGTATATATGGGTCCACAAGGATCTTGGTAGGAATCTACATATGTACATATAAAATTGCTACTGCTAAAATTTTCCTATTCTATTCTAGGACACCTTTTCATGCAGACGTATTTTCTTCCTACAGTTGGTCCACAAATATTTTCGGTTTAAAAAAATGGATATTTATAGTTCCTCCAGATGAATTGAAATTAAGGGATGCCCAAGGAAATGATCCATTCACCATAAATGAACATGTTCTCCTAGAAAAAGATGCAAACTTTATCACAATAATTCAAAAGGAAAATGAATCGATATTTGTTCCATCCGGATGGTATCATCAAGTATGGAATTTAACCGATACAATATCGATAAATCATAATTGGTTTAATGGTTGCAATATTGAGTGTATTTGGAGAAGCCTTTCGGAAAATATGCAAAAGGTAATTTCTGAAATTGAAGATTGTCGAGATATGGAAAACTTCGAAGAACATTGCCAGACGATGTTGAGAGCAACTTTTGGAATGAATTATAACGAGTTTTTTGATATTCTTGATCATATTGCACAGAAAAGAAAACTATGCTTAGAAAAAGAAGTGGCGGGAAATCTATTCGATATTTATCAAATGAATAATTTTCATATTTTAAATGATTTGAGAGCAATTAATGAAACTACTAAGGCCATGAAACGGGATCAAACTGTGAAGAAAGATATTATTTTTTTATCTCGTTGTGATAAACTTGTGTCTCAATTACAAAATTGTAAATTTAATTGAATGAATTTAATTAGATAAATAAATTATTATAGAATAATAGAGCAATGTTAAATAAAAATAGAAGATATTGTCGAAATACAATTGAATTTGTAGTTATCTTCACAGACAGCCAAGGGCTTATATTAGTGAAGAGCACTTCTCCTATTCAACAATTCTTTTCTTTTTAGTCACTAGTTATCATTGTTACATAGTAATCAGTTTACACATCATACTATTGCAACATTCTCATGTGCAAATTTCTTTATTAATTTCTTGAACTTGTGCACTTGCTCTGTATTTTTTATTTCCTCTGGTAATTCATTGTATATGGGTACAGCTGTGTTTTAGACTCTTGAGTTTTTTGTCTGTTCTAGCGTACGATAGACGCAGATGTTGGCGTAATCGTGTGCCGTAGTTATGTGTATCACCGTGCTCTATTAGGTTTATGTTCGACTTTATCTTCTTTTTTCTTATCTTATATATCAATTTAGCTTTTTCCACATAAATTAGTTGTTTTAAGCTCAGAAAATTTGTCGATTCATACAGCTCATGCGTTGGTGTGAGTCTATGTAAATTAAATATGGACTTTATTGCTTTGTTTAATACCCTATGCATGCAGTTTAGTAAGTGATTGCTACATTGTGACCAGTTAATTACATTGTAAGTAATTATTGGTAGTATAAATGCATTGTAGATTAAGATTTTCGTCTGACGATTAAAAAAGTCTCTTCTCTTGATTCCTATAAGTGGTGCAACTTTTTTCCTCACATATGTTGTGTGTTGTTTCCAAGTCAGTTTATCGTCCATTATCATTCCCAGATATTTTGTTGAAAGATTTTCTCCTATTTCTACTAATGCCAGGTAAGTCTGGAATCCTTATAATTGTCGAAGATGAAATGAATATTGTTAAATGTCTTAAGCCTGCGTGAATGAAAGTATTATCGAGTAGGTTGATCATAACCGGACAGGTAGTGCTTCCAGCAATCGCTTGATCCGCTAACACGTATCAGAGCCAGATAGTTCGTTTAGTCAAGGACGATGGTAATATCATGGTGTAGCAAGCAAACCGCTTTTGGGACGATATGAAAATGAGTACTAAAGCAGAGTGCTAAGGCATTAAGTTCCAAAAGAGATACAGGGACTGATTCACTCAATCCCTAAAAACATTTTTGTAGCCATCGCGTAACACTTTTTCAGGTCTTCCTCATCTTGGAAACAGGATTAAGTTCGCTCAGTTCGCCTAATCCTTAAAAAGGTTCTCGTAACCATAGTTTCAAATTTCGATCGCTACATTTCAAAGCTTGTAAAGTTTCAATTAAAAACTAAATTACAGGATGTTCGTATCACCTGGATTTCAAAATTCTCATAGTATCACCACAGACAAATAATAACAGATATTCAGCGGCTAAGAGCAGTATTCGAGAAGAAGGATACAAAAAGCGCTTAGTGTCGTTTGCTCTTAGAACTTGCTATCCGTGATACAAAATGAAAAAAAAATTGTATTGCTTCAATATACGATGTAGCGACCTTGTTTTTCTTAGAATTGTGCTGGAAATTTTGTTTTCAAACTTTTTATGCCGACAACGGATGCTGGGGCAGCTAACAATTTTTTCCGAAAATAACTCCTGTCGTCCAATAAGAATGAACAAAACTTTTACCGAAACATTTCTGTGAATTTATAAAAAAAAAACTAAAATTATGCTTACTAATTATCTACACGTCTACGCCCATAAAAATTGTTAGCGGCCCAAGACACCCGTTGTCGGCCTCCAATAATGCAAAAAAAATTTAAGAAAATATTTCCAATAAATTTCTAAGAAGAAATTGAGGGCTTCCATACATCAGGTCGAAGCATTGTTGATTTTATTTTATATTGGAGCGAGACACTCATATCCATTGTATAGATATAAGCCTATCCAACCAATCTATACACCATCCGTTCCTTTCATTCCAATAATATCAAGAAAATCAGCTGAAAATACAAAATTTCTTCGTACCTACGTCAGTTTAAAGAAAATAATTGCAGTCAATGAAAAAGTTTTATCGGTTCATTTCACTGTTCGGAGTATTGGTAAAATTACCAAGTCTTGCAAATTTATCTTGTCGGTTAACATGAACTGGGTGGTATCGCATTTGACTACGGACCTTGCTTATCTGTTATTAGTTGTCTGTGGTATTCACAATCCTTCACTGTATATCGATATTCTCTGGAAGATGAGATGTTTAGTAATGTTGTCCAGCGACGTTTTTTCTGTCAAGGACTGGTTTCAAATAAGCTTCTAATTCAACACCAATTCTTATACTTTCTTTCTTTCATTGCAAATATGATGACTTCTTTATTCTACGTCTGCTCTATGTCAAAAATTGTAGAATTAAAAAGCTGGATGGCATTTTAACAGAACTTCTCGGTCGATATATCTGCGCATATAGAATCAATTCACTAGTTTTAGGAGTAAATCAGGTTTACCACACTATTTGAAATTTTCTGCTCAATTCTTATAAGTCCACAGCTAGACGAACATGTATTTGATGCTAATAAAAATGTAATTTAAATCCTTAAAAATGCCAACAATTTATTAACATTAAATTCCATACCTAATATATACACAAATATTTCTTTACCCTTAATTATATAAATCTGTTTTTTATAATTTTCCTTGATTTGGAAGAATTATTGTCCCATCCAAATGCATTTTTTTAATATTTTCTTCACTATATCCCACCTCTTTAAGGATTTCCATAGCAGACATAAAATCATCTCTTATATCCGAATTTACTTTTCCAGGTGTACGATTTAATTTAGGAGCTGGTTTAGGAACTATTTGACCATTTACATTCTGAAATGATTCTCGACTTTTATTATGCCAATAATTCGGAGCATCTCTCCAATCTAACACAGGAAAAACACATGCATCAACTTTATCAAATATTTCCATCCATTCTGCTTGAGTTTTTTTCAAAAATGCTTCACTAACTCTCTTTTTACCGATAGCAGGATCTATAAATTGTGATAGATCATCCAAACCTAAGCCGTGTACAAATTTTTCATAAAATTGTTGCTCTAATGCTCCTACTGACATATATTTTCCATCTTTAGTCATGTAAGTATCATAAAAAAAGGCTCCAGTATCTAAAAAATTCTCTCCTCTAGGTTTTCCCCATACAGGAAGATGTTGAGACATTGTTAACCAGCTTGCAACATATGCAGCACCTTCTACCATAGAATTATCAACAATTTGTCCCTTTCCAGATCTTTGTCGTTCTAATAATGCCAAGCATATTCCAAACGCACACAATAGACCACCACCAGCAAAATCTGCTAATAAATTAATTGGTGCTGTAGGATTTTCATTTTTTCGACCTAACATTGAGAGTACTCCTGATACAGCTATGTAGTTGATATCATGACCAGCACGTGGAGATAAAGGTCCATTTTGACCGAATCCTATTTAGAATAATGATAATATTAATATACAAAATTGTGCTCATTTATCTAATTTGTATTGCGCGTACCAGTTAAACGCGCATATATTAATTTCGAGTTCTCTTTCATTAATTGTTGTGGTCCTAAATTACATTTCTCCATCACTCCAGGTCGAAAGGGGTCAATCAAAACGTCATATTTCTTGCAAAGATGTTTAATCAATTCTTGTGATTTTTCATTCTTTATATTTAACGCTAACGTTCTCTTCCCATGTTTAAGGCATTCTAGTTGATTGTTGTAAGTCTATTAAATGAGAAAATTTATAAAGTTGATTATTTATTGAAATGATGCCATTTTTGAACTTACCCGATCTATTCGAGTTACAGACGCTCCAAAATCTGCAAGAATTTTACCACAAAATGGTCCAGGTGCTAAACCAGAAAATTCCAGTACTTTTATTCCACAGAGGGGCATTTTTACAGTTCTACAAAAATATAATATTATAATTGAATTACCGCATATGAAATCAGAAGGTATATATAAGGTTCTACTTCCGATTTTGAATGGTTGTTCGGCTGCAATGTCTGCACTGACTTGGCCAACTGAGTTATATCATAGATGGCCCAAGAACTAGATGTCGCATGCAATACCAGAGAACAGTGTACAAAATTTATATGGCTGGGTGATCCATTTCGGAATGGACCACAACATTTGAGACGATGGCTTCGTGAGTGATTTATATTTTCTTGTAAATATATATTCAAAAAATATTTGCTCTTGGCACGCTCTAAAACATGTTATTGTCTATGTGCGGAATGCACTACCCATTTCACAATCTGTATACCTGCATTGGTATACCATACGATATCTAGTTTTTGTGCCATTTATGATTATATCCATTTTATGAAAATTCGAAAACTGACTGTTGATTTGTAACATTTATTGGAGAAAAGAGAGTTGAAAGCGGGTATCCTTGGGAGAAATATATTTAATGGAAGATATCCACCTCGAAAATTAGCACTTTCACTAGAAATAGCTCATGACTCCTTGCACCAGACGAGTAAAACTTGAGGATAGATGTTATGTTGGCGTAGAAGATGGAGATCTTACTGGCGTATTTTCACGATAAAACGTCGTCAGGTCTATTACCAGGCGTGCACTCTGTAACGATATAGCTGATGAGTCAAATTTTTGGAGAAGTGCGTTACTGCGGAAAACCAGTCATCAGCAGCAATAACCTTGGACGATACAGTGAAGGAGTAACCATAGAACTTTCATCAATCAATAATATTATAAGGAACTCTAGCTTTCAAAGATATATTAGTTACTATATCCGCTTAAGTCATGCAGAGATGGATCCTGGAGATAAAAATAAAAACAGACTTAAGTAACTTAGCATGTCTTAGCGTAACCTGCAGGGGAGTACTATAGCCACACCCCATTCATCTATAGCCGGGACAGAAGCGTAATGATTAAGATCAACATTAATCGTTGGCGACATGAAGCCGTGAGATAAATTCAGCCCAACAACAAAAGTACAAAATATTTCACTTCAATAGATTCGTCCAATACCTAGCCTTGTGTGCCGGTGGGTACTATACTACCTTTTGATTGTATATCTAGAACGTTCCTACATCCTTAAGCCCGTGACAGCAAGGGTGGGGTGGCTGGTGCGGGCTAACTGGGGCACCAATTTTTTTTTTTTAAATTACAGTATTATCGCATATTTTGGTGAATTAAAAATGTTTGTCCACAAATCATTGTGAATAGCTGTTAATAATAATAAAAAGGCCAGATAGCTCAATTTTCATAACTGACTCTTCGGTTCCAATTTCAAATAGCCATAGCAGGCTTGTAGATTAACAAATATGGGTATCAAACCTTGGATACTCGACGTTGTAGTAATGAAGTTACAAAGTTTCAACTTGTAAAGATGAGTATCATCGCGAAATACTGTCTTCACTTGATTGGATCGACCGGGAAGTAAAACAAGATTCCAACTGCTGCATGAACTCGCAAGTAGTTTCGAGTTTCTGCCACCAAGCAATCTTTTGAATCTTAGAATCAGCATCGATTCAAGAAATCTGGATGCTAATGAAATCGACAAGAATGCGTTTCTGCTGAAAAGCACAAGGTTGATAAACATCTTGAATCCTTGAAGGTGGAAGGGAACTTATAACTTCTGCGTTTTATACAAGAGTTCAGCCTCGCTGATTCAGTCCCGAATATCGTCGTTATGTTACTAATCTTCCTTTCCGTAGCAATCAACGTCGCGTCTTGCGAAAGATGTTTCTCCAAGTTCAAGCTTATTATGAATTCTCTACGATCAACGATAAGTAAGACTAGATTGAACAATCGGGCGATTTTGTCCATTGAACAAGATCTTACTGACTCAATCAACATCGTCGAGAATGTGATCAACGACTTTGCAGAAAGCTTATTAAAAAGTTAGTAAACATTCTTAACTTTATTCTTTTAGCATAATTTTTCACGCGTCTGTGTTGAAATTTTTATGACAAGGTAAAAATTGGGGCACCTTTAACAGGGTTCTTAGGGCTCCAAAAACTCTTGCTACTCAACTTAAGCCACCTTTGAAGTACAATTTAAAAAAATTTTCTTCAACGCTGTCTATGAATATGGACAACGGAAGGAAAGCAAGCAAACCTGAGTCTCATAAAATCCACTGGGTCGCCAGCAGGGAGCATATTCGCTTAACGTAATTCGCACTAGTCAGAAACAGAGTCTATTCGAATTCTTGCGGGGGAGAAATCCTGTGGAAAGATTAAAAAAGGATAGAAATAATAGTTTAGTCTTCGTTTATTACTACTAATACATATACTGTTTTAGTTGCTAAGACCCTCTATATCTTTTATTTTTATGTGTTATCACACTAGAATTTTTATTTTATCTTACAACTACTCTGGTTGTCTATGGATTTGCTATTGTGTAACTTATCTTTGCTCCAACATTACTCTATGCTACTATGGCTGCTCTAAGCCCTCATTGCTCTTAACTGTTTATTATTTGTTTTGCTATATGTATATACTATGCTAGTGCTACTAGTGCTAAGATTCCTTTTTCTATTTCCCAGAGAATGCAATACTTTCGAAGACTTTTCAAACGAATTAAAAATAAAATTCCTTCAGAAATCAAATCTGCCAAATTCGCAATAATAATATGTATTTAAATATTTACCAACTTCCGGCGGAAATGTAGTTTCATATATATGGAATTAGCGTTTGAAATTTTTGCCCCACAAGTTTTCTATACCTGCCTGGAATCTATTAGTATTAATTTTTTACAGCTTTTGTAATTATTTTCGTGTTTCTCTTTATATAAAACAAATAGAAATTATGTAGGTACTGAATGAAACATGAACTGACGGACTTTGGCTTAAGCAAGCTCTTTAAAAAATTCTTTGTTTGTCATCGCAAGTACAGTCAAAGCAAAGAACTGTTGAAAGTGTCATTATTTATTTATCATTTAAGTTAATGTTATTTCTCTCATCTGAGCATTTAAAATAACCCAAATTCCTTACATTTTTATCAAACTTAATTTTAATTAAATCATTATTACGTGATTCATAATTATAATATTTACACCAATAAATATTCTGAACTCTACCAATATTCTATTTTCCTTTTCAAAAGTTTCACTGTCAATGTCAAGTGTCAACTGTCATCTGATTGTCATTGCAGCTAGTGTATTTGCGTTTGGTATAATCAGTGTTTTTGCAATTATATACTTTCTTATCAGTGGAAAATTTAAATCAATTTAGTAAGTCGGAGACGGTGTCGGTTTAGAGCGTGTTATTTATTATTCTCTAGTGATGCATGTTTAAATTTCACTATATACTTTAATTTGGAGAAATTATTGTTTATCGATTGTTCCCTTTCCGTTTCTTTTAATAATTTTCTTGTGTATAGTAATTATATGAAGAAAAAAAAAGTCATCAATAATGGATCCAAAAGTGAAAAAATATTTTGCAATATTTACTAAGCAAACAGAGTTAATTTTACAAACAATTGTCAATGTAAATCTTCAAGATGATATCGATGAACAGAAATTAGTTAGTACTCCAGGTGCTTTGCTTAGAATTCTTGATACGACCACTAATAGCAATAATAACAACAACAAAGAAGCATTAATTCAACTATTGGATTATAATGGCAAAAATCCAATTGTTGAAAATCTATACAAATGTCCAATGGGTAATTTGAAAATTGTCGAAGACAACCTGTGGCCCTATTTAATTGCCATTCATGATCCTGAGGAAAGAGTTCAACTCATCACCTCAAATGGTGGTCGAATACGAGAGATTTTAAAATTGAAAACAAATGATATGGTTTCTGTGTCTGGAGAACCATTTCGGAAGACTTTTTCCTATTTTTGTATTATACGTTATATTGGGCTAGTTCCTGAATTTGGTCCAGGATATTACTTTGGACTAGAGTTATTGGTAAATGTGTTAAAAAAAAAGTATTTTTCACTAGTCACAATATCCATTACATTATATTTTAGCATTGTGTGATAACTTGGTGATTAGAAGGCTCCTCTTAAATAAATTTTTTTTATCTTGATATTATTCGCGATAGCTTATAAAAAAAAAAAAAATGTAATGTAATGGTGACTCATTATCTGCTAAGCTTTCAGTACGTGTAATGTAATTAACATTGTTATTTGGTACCACATATGTACCTATACAAAAACAGGTAATGTTGAAAATTGTAATTGAGCTTGGGTTTTTTTTTATTGGCAGTGAATTTTATTATAGCGTTGCATACTAATCAGCACTTGATAAATTTTGTGATTTTGAAAGCAAAATAAATAAGTAAATCTACAGTATACGTCCAAACAACCCCAATTTCTTCACATTTATTTTTTCTATTTGTTATGTGGCGCAATATTTTGCTATCGATGAAGCATATCAAAAATCTAGATTTACTCATGCATGCTGATAATCTGGGGAAGTCTCATTTAAACTTGATATGCCCGCGTGTATATGTACTTGAACTCTGTTTGCTCTATGCGGTCGTCGTTTCCTCTCATTATGAAGAAATTGCCCAATTGAGATTATTCTCTGCTCTATATTCTTTTCCCTATCATGTACTGAGTATGCTAAACTTTTGCACGCTCTCAATGATTGTGCCAGATATATTTTCAGCCTTAATCGTAGGATGCATATTACTACAATTCTTGAGAAGATTCTTCCCTGTTCGCTGAAGTGCATGTATGAGTGTGGATTATTAGCAAAACCTTCAAGAAATATTTCCCTACGATGAAACAGGGTCTTCCACTAACACACTTGTAACATTCTAAAATATATGCAGTATTCTTATGTAAAACTGATAAAAGTTTAATTTGAATAGCTCCGGCGTCCTTAGCTACTATTCATGCAGAAAAATTGTGTTCTGAAAATCTTAAGCTTGTTTCTTATCTTCCTAACCGTAATCAAAATTTTATACCTTTCTTAACAAAATTACTTAAACAAATTTTGCTTAAGAGGAGTCAGTACTCAGCAAAAATTTCAATTTAGATACCAGCTAGCCTGTAGGCAATGAAACTTACTACATGTAGGTTTGTGTCCTGAAAGTATGAAAATTCATATAAAATTAGCGTAGACCTAGACCATAAGTCACATTAGAGACGTCTAGCGTGAAAGGCAGAAACCAAACATGCGAAAATTTAAGACGAGAATGAAAATTTGCAGTTCAAAGAAATTGAAAATTTTTAACGAGAATGAACTCTCCTAAATTTTATTTTGCACATAATTGTTAAATATACGATTTTGCTTTATATTTCTACAACTTTCAACGAAATATTGCAATTTCTCGTCGGTGAAATATCGAGAGAAAAAACAAGTACTATTAGAGTCAAATAATTAAAAAAAGCGCCACTAAAAATGAAAAAACTCGACGTTATTTGCTAGATTTAGGCTTTATCTTTCTAAAATAGCCACAATCTAAATAAATGAGAATACCTACTAACAGGAATTTGATTTGAAAAAAAATCAATTTTTACCATTTTTTACAATTTTCCGAGCTAATATCTCCATTCCAATGCAGTTTTTTTTATTTTTCTCGACGTTATTTACTAGACCTCTTCGTTACCTTTAATTTAAGATATAAATCATTACTCTGGTACAAATAGTTTGCCAGAAATTCGCATTGAAAAATGTATGAAACTTGCAAATCTTGGTACTGACTCCTCTTAACCGAATGTCTATCAAACAAAAATTCTCAGCTAAGTAACATTTATATAATTGCATATGAAAATGTGACATTGTCTCATAAATTCGAATGAATCTTTTTTCATGTATGGATAGTAGTTTACGCTTCACTTCTGCTCAGTTACATATGTTCAAAGGCGCTTTACATGAAGTAAACAACTTTAGACTGGTTTTTCCAAGGGCTTATACTTAGATTTGGGGACATGAATATTGAATATTTTCTACAGGGATCCAATAAGTATTTGGAACAATTTATCCAGACTCATTAGGCACAAATAAATTGGAAACATTTGCGCTATTTGAATTCAACCTGACCTGATCTTCTGTAAATATAAAATTGCTTTTCTAAATTTATTTGATGTCGGTGACATACCTGTTTTTAATTCGGAATCGTAAATCCCCTCGAAAGTAGAAAAGTACGAATATGAAGCAGCTTACATTTATCTGATTTTCTTCCCAAAAAACCTCCTATCACAGAAGAAAGGTTGTGTTATGCTGTCGGCATTATTGGATTTGCTCATGACCTGAACTTTAGTAATATAAAAAAATGTATATAATTTCTAATACTAGCGGACATTATTAGCGAAGCAAATTAGTTCGCAGTATGAGTTATGTCTAGATTTTAAATTCAAATTGTTTTTATCTTTTTACAGACCGGTAAAACGGTAACTCTCAATGGGACCATTTTTCGGGTCACATATGCATATTAGTTCACTCCACAATCTTGTCTTTAATGTGGAATCTGTTAAAATCTTTCTGTTCCATGTGGTCATGGGTTTTTCTGTTCTCTTGCATGTTTCAGTACAGGGCCTGTTATACGATATTGGACAGTCAGCATATTATGGATTGGGACATCTTCATCTCGAACTATATACCAGTATTTATTACATTTGAACTGAAGAGTAGTAGCAGTTTTCTTTTAATTTAGACATCAAGGATCCACCTACATATTCGGACACTCTTTGACTTTTATTAGTTGATCTTCAGTAATTATGCTTTTCTACTTATTGGATATTTACGTCAGCGGGGTAGAATAGTGTGAGTTAATGTATGTACTATACCACTTCAGTATACTCTTTATTGATGCTGTCATTGCATAATTGTCAATTTAAGCTCACTTCAAGTATATCTAAGGCGATTGTAAAGGTAGTATTGGCTAAAGTTAAGATTTCATTAATTCTGACAATATTTTAACCGCAATTCTTATTTGATGTCACGATTGATTTTTATTGTTATCTTCCAGTTTATTTCTTAACGAGAAAAAAATTTCGCGTATGCAATTATTGAATTATTTGAAAATTCTCGGAAATTTCTACGTCGTGATCATCGTCAATTAAGTACGTCAAGCAACAAGAAACACATTCAGACCTCGAGGCTTCCTCAAGGCGCTGTCAAAGTTTCCAGAACGGGTTGTTAAATGAGGCAACACAAGATCAAGGCGAGCAGATAGCCTTAAGCTTGACGCTAAGCTCACTTTGCTCAATGGTGAAAAATTCGCTCTCAGGTTACGTCTGTCAACAGATTTTTTTAAGTAAAATGTCTGTGATAGCCCCTAGACGCGTTGTGTCATTTCGTGTCCAACTTCCTGAGTTAAGTCTTTAAGCCGACTGCAAGGAAGCATGAGAAAAAGCTAGGCTTATTGAGGCTTGCTTGAATGTATTTCTGCCTTTAAAGGGTTTATTTTGGATCTCTTTATTATAATCTTTTTTTATTTCTGAGTTTGTTTTTGTTTTAACCTAGATTATTTGAAATATGTATGGAAATTGCTAGAATATCTGTATATCTGTATCAAATTTTAAGCCTGATATTACTTAATTAGCTAAGTAGTGTCATCATAATGATGTATCATTTAATTGCTATAGATGTAATCATTTAACGAAAATACTAGTCTTCGATTTAATGCCATTCCTTAATCTCATATCATGACATTATTTTGGTTAACCAATTTATGGACTATGTAATTAAGTACAAAAATTTTTCGATTAAATTTGATTAAATGACGCGTCATGCTATTGAATTGACACAATAAAAATTAAAGACATTAAATACTGTGTTATAATAAATAAACTTTATGTATTTTGTATAAATTAGAGTGAGCTGAATCTGTAGAATAAGAATAATAAGCCCAGGTAAGCAAGCCTTCTACAAAATTGAACTGATTCGGAAAATTACCTTTCTATGATTCCCGGTGGAAAGTTATTTACTTGTAGAAATTTTTGAATACAGAATTATTTCTACTAACATTCTACAGCTTATTTAATTATATGTGCCTTGTATATGACAATAATTAACACTGAGTCTGATTCTATTTGAATTTATCATATGCCAACTTATGACCTTAAGCAACCCTGTAAGTCATTGTATATAGCAGCATGATTTGTCTATATTTTTGTTATGGATTCTTTTAAAACATTATTTTTTCTGATTATCTTATATGTTTATACTAAAGTGTATTCTTACTGTTAATTATTGATTGATTGATTTCAATCTTTCTTTATGAATCAGGTTTTGCTTTGATTGTATAAAACCAACAACTTTTTTTGTAAATTGCGCGTTTCGTATCTTTTTCCTGCCTGTTGTAGATGCTTGAAAAAAAAAAGATTTAAAGAGTTGTTGCTTTTCGATTGCTACAAGTTTTTCCAGTAATATTAATAAATTCATATTAATTTAGTTTCTTAGATTTATTATTATGCATGCTGTAAAATTTTACATATAGACTAAGATATTTAATAATCCGCACGTTTTCGCTTTCAGTCTTAAGGAAATGGGTTATGAACGACATTTCGAATTGGTGTGAAGTTCCTTTATATCTATATTCTTTGTGGGAATTCTGTGTTCATGTAGTGCTTTCCATATACATATACGTACGGTCGTCAACAAAGGACATTGACTTTCTGTCCAGGATCAATGAAATATTGATAGCCGCATCATAGGGTATCCCCTGAGCTTGGCTTAATAATATATAAAAAAAAAAAAAAATTCAAGTACCCTGATGAAATCAATCTAACTGATCGAAATACTTAGGTCCATAAATTGTATATCAGTTGTGTATAAGAACATTTTGGCATCTAGGGAAACGCGGCATAAATTTTCATGTCTTGATATACTGTGTCTAAAAAGTATCCTATATGTAACGTTTTCAATAAAATTTCAGAAATATAAAAAGAAGCATGTAATAAATTATTTAAAATTTATTTGATATATCTTCTCATGGATAGAATATTCGCCTTTTTTGTTTGTTAAAGTTTTGCACACACATAAACTAATATTTTTGATTACCGTCATTGGTGAAAACCTGCACGAAAAAATCAGAGATACCTCTACCTCTTGTGTTTTCCTTTAAACAATTTTTGAATTTTCAAAAATATAACATGTTTTGCTAACCCATTTCAGTTTGAAGTGCTAACTATAAGTACTGTCTTTGTTTATTCATTCTCTGTTCTTCCTGAAATTTTCTTTCAGTTAAGGGAGTTAGATATTTTGATGTTTCAAATTAAAGCCTAGTACTAAGGTCCGCGTTAAACTAAATTTTAGTGAGTCTCCATTATCAGCCCGTTATTTTAGTAGTTAAAATATGACAGCAGAGACTCACAAAAGAGAGAAAATAAAAAAAGAAGAAGACGCATTTTTTTAAGCCAAACTCAGGGGACACCCTATGGTGCAAAGAAGCAGCTTTACAGGAAGGAGATAAGGAAAGGAATTAGGGAACGTGAGGAGAGTGGTAAAAGTGCTGATATTATGTCACTCTTAAACTTTCGCAGATTATATGTCGGAAGAAAAACAGAAGATGGTAGACAAGGGGTCATTCATTAGAACATTGACCATGCTTGTAGCGATAAAGTAACAAAAAGCATCTAACATTGCGGTGGTGCACGAGTCAGTCGATATGTCAACTTAATTCCAAGTCGCCAATGAGCTTGAAGGCTCTCTTTTGGACAATATCCAATGAAGCAAGGTTGTGCGACCAGCCGCGGCCCAGATATGACAATTATATTCCGTTCTAGGTCTGATGTAGGATTTGTAGAGGAGCGCTAGATTCGATGGGCTGAAATATTTTTTACACCTTGTACTTTCTTTATGTTAATGTGAGCATTTACAAAGAAGACAATTTCCTTTTCTTTCTAAATAGACATAACTATGTTTTGACCTGGTCTAGCACCAATCCATTATGCGAAAGGTTGTTTTTGTGCCAAAAGACCATCACAAAAAAATATCCGAAGATAGTTTTCTTTTATTTTTCATGGAGGAAAATATAGAATTTGTAGAGTTTACAGAACTTTCTGTAGCAGTCCTTGTAGTAGAAATAATTTTGAAAATTTCTATACTAGAACAACCGATTTTAGAAACCTCTACACTAGAAATAAACCACATGTATACTTATAAAAAAATATGTTTAAAAACACCATTGAGAAAGGCTCGTATCAATTTTTTACATTCCGTGTATGAGATGAATTTGATCCGAGATTTCAAATAATCAAAATAAGAAACTATCAATTACCGACTTAATAAACAAATATTTGTCTACTACATGCTATTTTATTTACATAAATAATTTTAACTACTTTATAATAAATTCCTTACTAATAGTTTTTCAGCATGATAATTTATTGACAAGATACATTTTTTATGCTAAATACTAAAATCAAACTCCTCTCATTTTCCCTTAAAATCCATCCTAACATAAAATAATCCAAAATAATTTGAATTTTTTTCATTAATTTTCAGGACTTAGATCATGGATATTCTCCGCAGGCCGAAGATATTCCATTCATCATAAATTATATATCATGTGAGCCGAAATTAAGTTTAATATTATCAGCAAACTGGATTTTCAAAGAGAAAAACGATAAAGGAAAAAAATTCTCTGCATCTGAACTATTTTGTGGAACTTTACAAAGGGCACGATCTGCTCTTGGATTTTCTAAAGGACAATCGTATACAAATTCAAAAAGGCGACGACGATCATTTGAAGGGAGGACTGTTTCAAATAGAGAAAATAAAGAAAGTAACAGTCTTTCAGAAGATGTCTCATTCCTCTCTTCAAATGGATCTTATGAGAATGTTGAAGGGAGTCGCGTAATGGAAAAAAAAGTTTTGACAAAACATTTTAGTAGAACAAGCTCATCTTCTTCATCTATTAGTTTAAAAAAAGATAAATCAACTAATACCAACTTCGTTGCTCAACGTCAAGATCCCCAATCATCTAGTGGAAATGATAGTAGTGCAAGTAAAGCAAAAACTACAACAGCAACAACAGCAGCACAAGCAGCAACAAAGACAACAGAAAATGAACAACAACAACAAGAAAATCTAATATCTCTAGATAGTGAAGATTATGCAAGATATGTAGAAAATTATGAACGTACATTAGAACGTCAACATCACGATATATTAGAAAAACCAAACATTCCCGTTAGTATTCTTAAACAATCTAAAACTAAAAAGAAAACTTTAAGTAATTCCGCTGTTAAACCAAATACAATAATGAGTCTTGAAGATCGTGATATTGTTGTGATAGATAAGGCAGATATTAAGGAGTCAATGATGAATGAAAGTGAAGTAATTGTTGTTGATAATCCTCGCTCTCAAAAGGAGGTTGATTTAGCAGATTTGTTAGGTTCGAATTGGCCGAACAGTGCTGGAGATGCTGCATTAGTATTAAATACTGAAATGAATAAGAATTCAGCATTATTGACTGGACATATAAGTAGCAGCAGTAACAGTAGTGTTAGCAGTTTTAACACAAGAAGTGATAGAAATAAGTCGGCAAATCCAATTTCACATTTGGTTAGTGCAAAATCGGTGGAAAAACGTAATAAAGATAATATTAAAATTCAAAATGATCAAACAATCAATAATCAAGATGGAATTGTAAAAGTTATAACGACTGAAAAGAGTAAGTGTACGAATTATTTTTTTATTATTATTATATTAATTATTATCAGTCTTGTTATTGGTTTGTATGTGTCTTTATTGAAGTTGTGCCTATTTAAGACCTTTTTTTTTGTCATGGTTGGGTAAAAATCTGTTGATGGCAGAAATTTACAATATTGTGAACAGAGTGATGTAAACAGATCCAGTTCAATAGCATCAATGTTTTTGTATTCTGATTCCTTTTTTTATATTAAAATTAAGCCTAGCAATAGCAACACCACCGTTTGTACGTGAAAACTTGTGAATATTTCGAAAATTACCTGCATACAAAATGTTGCCTACGAAATTTGACGTCGCTATTAGAATAGGAGCCATTATCTCCCGATGGTCACAAAAAAAAATAGTCAATCTTCTCTTTAGGCCGTCAAGAAAGAGCTTTGTGCAAATTTTATCGTCATTCCTGATGACTTGAGTTTGGTGTGCCTCAGGGGAGTGGAGTCACTTATGTTTTTCGTTATTTCTATTGACGACGATTTTTGCCCATACACGAACGCGATTGTCTATCTGGTTTTATTCGGCGCGTGTACATCGCGATTTTAACAAAATTTTAATACTAAGTTAGAAAAATATTCGAAAAATATATGAAATAGAGTTATTTTTTATTTACAAGAATTTAAATACATAAACGCACTAACTATTGCACGAGCTCTCTTCTTTGAGGTCGACTAACGATATTTATGAAATATTAAGAACGTTTATCTCGATTCTGGAGCGTACAAATTTTGCATACTCCAGATGACATCCTTCTGAAATTAAAACAACAACAATATATAACCGTATAATCTTAAGCTCTAAAACTGTACACGGCGTTTTTAGTGAAAGAATTTGTGGTGTATGTGCGAGGAGCTTTCATCACTGCCGTAGATAATCTTGCGTGCAATACTTCCCGCAATAATTTAGTGCCGATTGCGCGCAAGTACTTCCTTGCGTGTATGGCTTACTATTGTATCTCTTGTGAAGCATTATAAAGGCTTAATTTGTGCGGATAACTTGAAACTTTTCACTCAAATTAAATCTCTTTTACGCTTGCTGCAAATGGAATAATTTAGAATTTAATATCGACAAATGTGAGGTTATGACTTTTCCTATCAGCAATGAATATAAATTCTCAGATTCTGTGATTAATCGTGTGGGTTGTGTCTACTAATTAAATGTGAAATGTGACTATAAATTGGACTTTATCTTCCATATAAATTACATGGCATGAAAAAGTAGTTCTATACTGGGTTTTATAAAATGTTGGTCCCGAGACCTCTGGACTCCTTCTATAACATTGTGATTATGCAATTTCTCTCTTTTTTTTTAATAAGTACTAGTTTATCATAGAGGAGTTGAATTAAGTTTGACGAACATATTTGGAAAATTGTTGTTCATCCCGAAGCGAATTGTTCTTTCATAATGTGTTGGAAATGGTACACAGATATACACTTTCGGGTTATAAATGATATATAAGAGAGAGCAGAAAGATATCAATAAACCGGGATTTCAACAATGATTTTTAATTAAAGAATCTAGTAAATAAATGGTGTTTCATAATACAGAAATTCAATGATACTTAGTGTATAGTTTACAAGAAATTAAATAGAACCATTTTTTTAAGTTGGGCAACCTTTTTTTTATTATATTACTTTTGGAAATTTTTGATTGTTTTGTCTCAAGAACACTAATGGCGGATTTTTGACAAAATAAAAAGAAGAAAAAGAATTTAAAATTTATTTTATGCTCTAGAAAAATTGCTCAGAATGGCCAAAATATGTAAAGTATTTCCTGACTTAAGGGAAAAGTCTAATTAAAGAAACTAATTTAACTGACGATCAGTTTTTTGAATATCTTGGAAAATACGCAAAATCAGATACACCTCCATTTTGAGGTTCTCTATCAAGTCCTAGAGTTTTATCATAGATGGCACAAGAACTAGATGTCGCATGCAGTACCAAAGAAGTATACAAAATTTATATGCCTGGGTGGTCCATTCCGGAATGAACCACAACATTTGAAATGATGTACACGTTGAGTGATTCATATTTTATCGTATCTGAAGTATTGAGGAGGTCGATCGAATGTATACAAAACTACTATTATAAAAACATTTGCTTTCGGTACGCTCCAAAACATGTTATGGTCCATTCCAGAGTGCACTACCCATTTCATAATCTGTATACTCTGGTCTAGTAAGCCATGCGACATCTAGTTCTTGTGCCATCTTTATGGAGCAAACTGTAAATAAACAATTACCCGTTCACCTAAGTCTATGCGTAAATCCCAATTGACTATACCAACTCAGTCGCTTACTTGAGTCATCTTGCATACGTGTATGGATATAAGGCTTATCCCGCCCATATCAACCGTTTCGAAGTTACAGGGTGATTAAGAAAAAAAGTTAGTTTTTTACAAAATACCTTGTATTTTAAAAAGTACAGGGCGTACAGTCACAGTTAAAAGACCATTGTATGCAGAACATCATGGCCTTTCCAACGACTGCTCAACCAGCCACATACTCTCTTATTGTCGTCTAAACTAAAAATTTCGGATTTTATTACCTTTTTTTACTTTGGCCTCTATTTAAAGGTCGTTAACATAAATTTTTTTATTTTATAAAAATTGTAAACTGTAGACTCCCGTCACCTATTATAACCTATGTGCTATATGCAGCCGTTAAGGTATTCAGGTCATACCGAAATTAGCCGATTTTTTTTTAAATGACGTAATTGCAGTCACTAAAGGTTCATCCATATATAACCAACATTGCGAAAAAACATTTTTCAAACATTCGACAAACAATTTATAGGCAGTTGACAAATATTTGACATGTTTGTAAAACATTTGTCAAAGATCTGATAGGGAATTAGTGTGTAAAATGTTTTCCAAATGTTTAGTTTTGTGATGTATTCTCCGAGTTAAGTCACGTGCATTGCAGCATCTTTTGTCGTACTTGCCTCAACGTTTGAGCAAAATATTCCGAAAAGGGATGGTGATTGATTGAATGATAAATTGACGATCTTTCCGATTTTCGAAATTTCGTAAGAATCCAATAATTCTATTAATTTTATTATATTTATCTTTGTCCCATTTCTCATTCATGATTAAGACCTTTTTATTAAAAAATTCCAATATGAATTTTCATTATCCACAGTTGTTGAAAACTGACTGAAATTACTGTACAAACTTTAAGAAAACATCTAATGTTTTCCATTTCATTTGGATTAAATTTGAACTTTTTTAAACATGCATTTCCGTCCACACACATCAAATATTTTACAAATGTTTGAAAAATGTTTGACTAATGTTTGTCCAACAATTGGGGAATGTTTGTTATGTGGACGTACCTTAAGGAAACCAATTATCTTTGAAAATAGCTTTGAAAAAAGGTTAGGAGCTACTAACTCTTTAATGGCTACAGATACCAGATAGGGTGCAATAGGTCAAATTAAAGAGGAGAGCCTACAGTTTACAGTTTTTATAAAAAAAGTAATGTTAATGACCTTTTTGCAAATATAAACAAAGGTCAAAGTAAAAAAAAAAGGTAAGAAATCCAGAGTTTTTTGTTTAGACCACAATAACTCCTGAGAAGAGTATGCGGCTGGTTGAGCAGTCGTTGGAAAGGCTTTGAAGTTTTGCGTACAATCAGCTTTAGACGGTGACCGTACACGCTGTACTTTTAAAGATACAGGGTGTTTTGTGTGAAACTAGATTTTTTTCTTAATCACCCTGTAACTCCGAAATGGTTGATATGCGCCCCCCCCCATACATTTTTTTGTTTCCCTAGGAGAGTACTATCACCTCCTGCTCTATTGACCACCATGGAGGAAACACCCTGTATACTTCGTAATATGTTGCTGCATCTATTTTTGTTTTGCGAAACTCTCATTTGGTAATATCCCATTTAAATTAAATCATTTGCGATTAACAATGGTTCATTACTGCAATCATATTTAGCCTTATGCTAACCATAATGAGGTAATGGTTGATTTTTATGTTTGCTCCATTGAAGCTTCCGACGTCCTGTGAAATATTTATTCATCTTCTGCGACTGATTTCTACGCGTTCTATATGTGTTCAAGTTCTTCGAACCGACGAAGCTTATCCCTGAACATACTTTTGTGATGAAACTTTTAAATTCTATAAAGAAATATTTGCTGCCATTAAGCGTTTATAACATCCATAAGAATCAAGATATTTCCCTTAGGAATGAAATCGAATAGTCTCATATAAAACACATCCGTAATGTTTTCTTGTACTTTTTCAATTCAAGCATAGTTTTGCACTACACATTGTGATTTATGGTATGCAGGCGCATTCGCGGTAATCCTCTATGAAATTGGCTGCTAGATAATAAAACAAGGCCTGCCTTCAATGAGTTTTAAAAGTTTTCTGTCCCAGAATCTTGTAACTTTAGGGAAAAGTCTAATTAAAGAAACTAATTTAACTGACGATCAGTTTTTTGAATATCTTGGAAAATACGCAAAATCAGATACACCTCCATTTTGAGGTTCTCTATCAAGTCCTAGAGTTTTATCATAGATGGCACAAGAACTAGATGTCGCATGCAGTACCAAAGAAGTATACAAAATTTATATGCCTGGGTGGTCCATTCCGGAATGAACCACAACATTTGAAATGATGTACACGTTGAGTGATTCATATTTTATCGTATCTGAAGTATTGAGGAGGTCGATCGAATGTATACAAAACTACTATTATAAAAACATTTGCTTTCGGTACGCTCCAAAACATGTTATGGTCCATTCCAGAGTGCACTACCCATTTCATAATCTGTATACTCTGGTCTAGTAAGCCATGCGACATCTAGTTCTTGTGCCATCTTTATGGAGCAAACTGTAAATAAACAATTACCCGTTCACCTAAGTCTATGCGTAAATCCCAATTGACTATACCAACTCAGTCGCTTACTTGAGTCATCTTGCATACGTGTATGGATATAAGGCTTATCCCGCCCATATCAACCGTTTCGAAGTTACAGGGTGATTAAGAAAAAAAGTTAGTTTTTTACAAAATACCTTGTATTTTAAAAAGTACAGGGCGTACAGTCACAGTTAAAAGACCATTGTATGCAGAACATCATGGCCTTTCCAACGACTGCTCAACCAGCCACATACTCTCTTATTGTCGTCTAAACTAAAAATTTCGGATTTTATTACCTTTTTTTACTTTGGCCTCTATTTAAAGGTCGTTAACATAAATTTTTTTATTTTATAAAAATTGTAAACTGTAGACTCCCGTCACCTATTATAACCTATGTGCTATATGCAGCCGTTAAGGTATTCAGGTCATACCGAAATTAGCCGATTTTTTTTTAAATGACGTAATTGCAGTCACTAAAGGTTCATCCATATATAACCAACATTGCGAAAAAACATTTTTCAAACATTCGACAAACAATTTATAGGCAGTTGACAAATATTTGACATGTTTGTAAAACATTTGTCAAAGATCTGATAGGGAATTAGTGTGTAAAATGTTTTCCAAATGTTTAGTTTTGTGATGTATTCTCCGAGTTAAGTCACGTGCATTGCAGCATCTTTTGTCGTACTTGCCTCAACGTTTGAGCAAAATATTCCGAAAAGGGATGGTGATTGATTGAATGATAAATTGACGATCTTTCCGATTTTCGAAATTTCGTAAGAATCCAATAATTCTATTAATTTTATTATATTTATCTTTGTCCCATTTCTCATTCATGATTAAGACCTTTTTATTAAAAAATTCCAATATGAATTTTCATTATCCACAGTTGTTGAAAACTGACTGAAATTACTGTACAAACTTTAAGAAAACATCTAATGTTTTCCATTTCATTTGGATTAAATTTGAACTTTTTTAAACATGCATTTCCGTCCACACACATCAAATATTTTACAAATGTTTGAAAAATGTTTGACTAATGTTTGTCCAACAATTGGGGAATGTTTGTTATGTGGACGTACCTTAAGGAAACCAATTATCTTTGAAAATAGCTTTGAAAAAAGGTTAGGAGCTACTAACTCTTTAATGGCTACAGATACCAGATAGGGTGCAATAGGTCAAATTAAAGAGGAGAGCCTACAGTTTACAGTTTTTATAAAAAAAGTAATGTTAATGACCTTTTTGCAAATATAAACAAAGGTCAAAGTAAAAAAAAAAGGTAAGAAATCCAGAGTTTTTTGTTTAGACCACAATAACTCCTGAGAAGAGTATGCGGCTGGTTGAGCAGTCGTTGGAAAGGCTTTGAAGTTTTGCGTACAATCAGCTTTAGACGGTGACCGTACACGCTGTACTTTTAAAGATACAGGGTGTTTTGTGTGAAACTAGATTTTTTTCTTAATCACCCTGTAACTCCGAAATGGTTGATATGCGCCCCCCCCCATACATTTTTTTGTTTCCCTAGGAGAGTACTATCACCTCCTGCTCTATTGACCACCATGGAGGAAACACCCTGTATACTTCGTAATATGTTGCTGCATCTATTTTTGTTTTGCGAAACTCTCATTTGGTAATATCCCATTTAAATTAAATCATTTGCGATTAACAATGGTTCATTACTGCAATCATATTTAGCCTTATGCTAACCATAATGAGGTAATGGTTGATTTTTATGTTTGCTCCATTGAAGCTTCCGACGTCCTGTGAAATATTTATTCATCTTCTGCGACTGATTTCTACGCGTTCTATATGTGTTCAAGTTCTTCGAACCGACGAAGCTTATCCCTGAACATACTTTTGTGATGAAACTTTTAAATTCTATAAAGAAATATTTGCTGCCATTAAGCGTTTATAACATCCATAAGAATCAAGATATTTCCCTTAGGAATGAAATCGAATAGTCTCATATAAAACACATCCGTAATGTTTTCTTGTACTTTTTCAATTCAAGCATAGTTTTGCACTACACATTGTGATTTATGGTATGCAGGCGCATTCGCGGTAATCCTCTATGAAATTGGCTGCTAGATAATAAAACAAGGCCTGCCTTCAATGAGTTTTAAAAGTTTTCTGTCCCAGAATCTTGTAACTTTAATGGTGCCAACACTACGAGGAGTCAATAATCAATAAAATCAGCAACAGTTGTGACTCTGATAATCCTCCACCTTGAAACGTATCCAATTAATATTTTCACTGTGCCGCCTCTTTAAAAAAAAGCATCTATTATATTGTGCCAAATCTTAAGAATTGCTCATCCTGATCGTAAAAAAAAATTCTCTTATTCTACGTAAAATTAGGAATCGTTTTTGCAAACTTGAAAATATGTTATTTGGTACAAACTAAAAAAAAAAAATGTCGGCTACCGTTAAGGTCTGAGCTCTCAGTTCTGGGTCAGACAAGCTGCAAAAAAACCTATTATTAAAAATAGGCTGGCGAACGCAAGCAACAGATTCGCTTTGAATAAAAAGTGATCGAATCTGAGATTCAACACCAGCTCTGAATTGAATGGTCCTTATTCATTTCCTCACGATAATTCCCTTCTACCATTCCAAAGTTAAGCTATACATCAAAAGATATTTGCTCTGATTCCTTGCTACAGAATAGAAAAATTAGAAATTACTATATCCAAAAAATTTCTTCAAAAAAATTATTCTGATAAAATTTCACAATAAAAAATCTCTATTCGATCATGCCTCCATCTGCAAGAAATAAAAGGAAGACTCTCATCTCAGTTCAACGTCGTCAATCTATTTTTAGTTGCGAACATATTCTGAAAATAGTTCTGCGGCATTTGACAAGTTCCTACAAGACTTTCTTTCTTTCTTGCTTACTTTCTTTCTTTCTAGGTAGACAGACGACAATAAAAGTGGTTTTGTTGTTTGAACTCCAATTAAGAATATAAATTAGTTTCAAGTGCCTTTAGTTAATAATAGATAAAAAGTGAAAGCAAAATGAAATTAAAATTTTCCATTTAAAGTACTTTTTGAACACTAATTGATCGACGGAAATGGAGACTGAAACATTTCGATACAGTTATATACCACTTACAGTATTGGAACATTTTGACTGGAATACAATTGATACAGAAACAATTGGTTATGAAGGTGTTGTTAATTATAATTCTTCTTCTTCCTCCTATTCATCCATTCATATCCCCGATTATTTTTTTTTTAATTAACTTAAACACATCATCTCTAAATTATATTTTATTTTAGAACTGAAGAATATTGATCGGACGGAGCCCATCTATGACAATGCCAACATTATTTCGACGCAAATAGTTTCACTTACGGCACCGGAAGATGAAATAATCGCTCCATCTCCACTTTCTGAAATTCCTGAGACAAACTTAGGAGTTGGATCGATGGTGGAAGTTTCAACAGACGTATGTGAAGATTTATATGGTGTAATTAGATGGATTGGATGTCCTCAAGGATCGAAAAGTGTAATGGTTGGTGTAGAACTTGAAGATGAACCTGGCGAAAGACCATTGACATTAACTGATGGTACTAATAATGGAATACGGTTAGTATGCAAAGTGCTTGATTGTGTTTTTTTTTTATCATAATTGAAATTTTGTTTCTTTTCTTTTTAAGGTTATTCAAATGTCCTAAAGGTCGAGGATTATTTGTACATCCAAATCAGTGTTCGAAAGATAGAAGATTTACAGATATTGAAGTACCACAAGCTGCCTTTAAGAATGTGAAATTATTAGATACGAAAATGTTTGGTCAAGTGGAATGCCCTCCTGTGTCGGGTGCTGTTGCTCCTTTAAGTAAGTAAATTTGGTTGTGTTTTTTGAGACATTTAGTCTACGAATTTTTTCATTCAACTGTTTTCGTCTACGAACAAAAAAGAGTGCGAGTGCGGCGTGTTTTGTATTTTTTCTTATGCCATAAATACACGTTCAGTTAAATCTGTGCAGTTATTTGTGATTTTAAAACAAATCAGACCTGCTGAAGGCTTAAAGTAAATTCAATGTCTCAACTTAGCTTACAATTGTTAAAAACTGCGCAGTTTTAATTGAACGCGCATGGTTAACCTTAAACGTATCTCTTTGTTCAAATGTGTTTTTGTATTCCCCTCTATCGTATCTAAAGGTTTTCGTTCATACTACTTTATCTGTCGGGAAAGTTAGGAATATTATCAAATTAATGTCAACTGAATCGGGCCTATAAATTCATAGGAGCAGAGTTGTTCCTGTGGATATTGTTGTTCTGGTTTTGTATTTAGATTCTCTCGATATTCGTTTCATGTTTACTAAGTTTAAATTTATAAACGAATTCATAAATAAAAATCTTAGGATCGACAATCGACGTATATCATTCCCCAACTCTTCGATATGAACTCTTATAGACTCAACAGTAGAATTAGATTTAGATACGTTAGCGGGATTATGAATGGCCTTTTTCTGTAGTAATCCTAATCTTTGCAAAAGAATAGCAGTATCCTTTTGAATGAATTTTCTTCAATGTCGGTAGACTTTGGAAGATTTGAATTAAATGCCATGAATCTCCATTGTTCAATTGTCTCTCATTTTCATAGGACATATTCTGATGTTTCATTCTTTTCGAAAAATAGGCTAAATTATTATTATTATTAATTGGAGGTGGGAGCCAGATATACGACATCTGTCACCTAAAAGATCTTTTATGTTATGTCCTTACCGTTGTTAGGTTCAGTCTACGTTTGTTATTACCTCATTAAGGTCAATTTTCCGGTGGTTTAATGGAGTTATGAATTCTTTACCCAGACATTGGAGTCTTTGGCAGGAAAGCTTTGCTCATTCGCAGAGTATGTACTCTCCAGATTCTACCTCTTCATTACATAATCGGCTTAAGTGGACAATGGCCAGTCATTAGGTCAGTGAATAGCCTGATCTGGTGCTTATTACAGATAATGATGTTTAAGTTTTTATATGGGAAAATAATGGACTTCTTCGCGTGTCTTAGCCCAGGAAAGCTCTCTCCCATTGTAGCTAGTGAGCCTTTTATGTTTTCAACATTACTTTTCTTGCTAGGTGTGCCTTTTTGTAAGTCCGCAGAAGGGTTCGCGTATGGGCAATGTAGATTCGGCTTCTTTTCTAGGCAGGCAGGTCAGGAGGCCCTTCGTGGTCTGATACCTACATAAGGGTTACTTTGTTTGCCTTTGATAGTAGATCTAGGACATCTCTACAGCCCCAAACCAGCTTTGAGGTAAAGGAACCTTTATCTCGCGGCTTGACTGCCGGGAGCCTCTTTGTCGATTGATTCTGATGCATGCTTCTATGACGTGAACTTCTGCTTGAAAAATAATTGGGTAGGATACCAGGGTCTAGTTTACGTATGTACATCAGTGTGCGATATTCCTGCCGATGCAGGTGTTTGTTAAGTTTTTACGGCCAGTGTTCTTGTAATGAATCTGGGTTGGTGCCTATCCAAAAGATCAAGATTTAAATCCAATTACTGAAGTCTAGTCTGTCTGATGCATTTGGTTTTGGATTCAATTTTTTTAGGATCACTTTCGCAGTGTTATACGGGATGCAGCAAAATATTTTCGGTTCAAAATTGACCATGGATACTCCCTTTTGGCCAAGGTGTCGTCTATTTTATTGTTTCCATCAACACCCACCCACTGGAGTGTTAGATAGTTCCTTATACCAAGGCTTGTTAATGCTTTGATGCATTTCCATATTAACTTTGTCTTGTCGATGAGATGGTTTTCAGTGGCCCTTTGGCTGTCTTTGGAAGATTTCGTATGCACATCTAGGGCATACACCTCTGCCTAGCATATTGTGGCATGTTTCCCTAGGGTTCGATTTTTTTTATTGATGTGTAAATTGCAGACACCTGACACTATTCTCAGATGGATCGTGGCTATCTATTCTTGCACTCATTTCTATCACTCCCCTGAGAACTATTCTTGATATATTTTTTCAAGTTACACATTCTTAATTTTCATCTGCATAAGATTACTCGCAGCTGTATATTTTCAGTCACATAAGCCTCATAGACGGTGATCCACATATCGAACTGATTCGAATTCGTGTGACTCTAACGCAGTCTCCTAGCATGATTTCGTATAGCTCAATTACCCGTTACAACTCCTACTAATTTCCTGATGTCAATTCTATCCCCCCTAAGGAGTTCCATTATTCTCCTCCAGTTGTATACAGCAGACCATAATTGGTCGCTATACAGCAGGTCTCCCGATTAACCCACCGATGATTTGCCTTCTTGTAGCTATCGTTTTGGTGTTGTTGTTGTTTATAACGAAGTTATCAATTTCAGAATCCTTTTCTTACTAGCTCTAACTGTGAGGTTTAAAAAATGTTTTTCTTTCAGAAATCTTCAATTTAGACGAACTTGAGGCCATATGTGGAAAGTTTAAAGGAATTCAAGGACATCACAACTCTTGTTACTTAGATGCTACTTTATTCGCAATGTTCACATTTACAAGTGTTTTTGACTCTCTTCTATTTAGACCACCAGAGCCTGAAGTATGCACGTCATTTCCTTATCAGACAGAATGTTTCCATTGTTTTATTTTCTAGGATATTTCACATTATGAAGAGGTGCAACAAGTTCTTCGGGAGGAAATCGTTAATCCTTTAAGAAAAAATTTATTTGTTCGAGCAGACAAAGTAATGAAACTCAGGCAACTTCTAGAAAGATTAAGTTCTGTTAGTGGTCTGACATGTGAAGAAAAAGATCCTGAAGAGTTTTTAAATAGTTTATTAGCGCAAATAATGCGAGCAGATCCTTTCTTAAAGGTATTTACACCATAACTGCACACACACACACACACACACACACGCCTCTACACACATATTTATAAATAATTTTTTTCGTTGTTATTTCAGTTAAGTTCAGGACAGGATACATTTTTCTATCAATTGTTTGTCGAAAAAGATGAGCGATTAAGTTTTCCATCAGTGCAACAATTATTTGAACAAAGTTTCTTGGCATCCGATATTAAACTGAAAGAGGTTCCATCATGCCTTATAATACAGATGCCACGATTTGGAAAAAATTTTAAAATGTATCCCAGGATATTACCATCACAAGTATTGGATGTTACGGATATCATTGAAGATTGTAAGTTATTGAGAAAATTTTGGGGGTTTTGATTTTGTGTTTTAAATTAATTTCATGATTAGAATTTGATTGAATTTGTTCAATTAAGTTTAGATATTTGATTTGGTTGAAATGACTCGCCGTTTGCCATCAAGGGATTTTTTTTTGCATTTATGTAGCCACTTCAACTGGATCTGGATTTCTTTTCGCTCTCCTTCATGGAGCTTTTGTATTTTGCAAACTTTTATTTTCCCTATGGGTCTCGCTGTGATAATTGTTCTAAGTCTATGTCCTACATATACCCATTTTCATTTGCTTTATTACAGGTTAGGTTACAATGATGACTATCAAAATATCTACGATCACCCAACCTTAGGACATCCAGCGATGGTCCATTGTGATGCCACCAGGCATGTCTGGTTTTTTTCCCAATGCGCAGAAAAAACTAGCTACCAAGCATATTTTTTCTACGTTTGGCAGAGAGGCATTATGCATATAATTACGGTTCATACTTAACAGTTTGAAATCGCGCATAAAGTTAGTTCTCCCCATCTGAGACTACCCGGCCTCTAAGTCCCTCTTCACTGATTTTCGGAGCCTACTTCTCGATTCTTCCGCTTAACATACATTCATAGCTGAATCCTTCCTGACCTTCGTTCTTCTTTACTTGCTATATCGGTGCCATTATTGGTTCTTGGAATGTGTTAACCAGAGTTCTGCGTCTATAATTTGTCTTAGCCGGAAGAACTTGCTATAATCCTTAAGAATTTGTTGAGTAATTCTTGGATAATGTCCAATTATTGTTTTTTGTACACAATGCTGTACTTCAGAAAGTAGAATCGACTTTACGTAGGAATTGTATGCCGCTTATAAGGGCAGTGATCTAGTCGGTGTTTGTCATGTTGGTTCTTATATACTTTTCCTTTAGAGTGTTTTATACGTAAACCAACTTTACGTGTGTAGGTTTCTGGAGAGTAAATTTTGCTTAGGGATGTCGATTAATGACTAATAATAGTTCACTCGAAGATTCAATAACAACATTTATACGGAAGCATATGTATTTCTTCCCCATATCCTTCGAGGGATTTAAAGGAGTTTAAGAAAAAAAAGAAGCAAATTTTGTCTAAAGAAGCTATAAATACATGGAAAAGGGGATTGAGTTTTTTTTACTGTTTCCAGAACCATATAGAGTCGGCAGGTAAGCTATAAATAATTTTACATGCTTCAACAAATATCTCATATAATTTTCTCTACCAATTTCTTTTTGTCCCTTGTCTCCATCTACTAATGAGTCTACAATCAGCAAAAGTCCACCCTCATGAGGGAAGTTTTGATTGGATAGTTTGAATGGATGAACGGATTGAAAAGAATTTGAATTTCAAGCAGTCCTTGAACATAGCTCAGAGCTAAGATCATTGTTCAAACCAGTCCTATGCTTTTATGAATCTAAGAATGGACCTACATTCAATCCTCTATGAGGTAAACTCATTCAATTCATTGAAGTCGTAGAAGCCCAGACAGACAGAGAGTGCTAGACAGGGATAAAAATTGTCGGTCACTGTTTCGCTTATTCTCTGCAATTTCTAACTCTGGTCAGTACCATCCTCTATAGGTGATCCTTGAAAGAGATGTATCCGCTGATAATGGACACCGGGATTTTTTGAGACTTTTTGTACCAGAAGAAAATCACTAGAGTGATTTCATTTCCGATTGAAATTTCATGAAGTGAGCCGAAGTGGCCGTCTTCTATTAAATGCTTGTGACGTAAAGGTTGAGAATAAATTTTGTTGCTTTAGTTGTTTTGTAATTTTCTTCTATTGTATACCTTAACTTGAAATTAAACTATATCCGGACGTATTACTCTCTTTTTCCTGCTATTGCTCAATTCTTCGTCTTCTTGACCGAAGACTCCATGTCACCCAAGGATGCACTTAGAATCACCATACTGCAAGATCTGTCGCACACGTACTATATGGACAGACTAAGGTTTTGTATAGGGGGAGAATAATTATCAATCATATATTTTGGCATTGATTAAAATTCACAATCCACGCATCAAATCGATATACGTACACAACTTTTTCTAAGTACAGTAAGCGGGCACTGTCATGTATCCTTCGCATATTTACCAATGTCCTTGTTATATGTAATAAACGCGACGCCTTGTTTGTTTTTTAAACCTCAAAATTTTATTTCAATAATTTTTTTTTTTCACTTTCAGCGCCTCGTCAATGTTCTGTGTGTGGAAAATTAGCAGAGTTCGAGTGTAAAGAATGTTTTGGAATTTTGCAATGTGGAGTTGGATTAGAAAGTACGGCATTTTGTAAGAAATGCCTTGAAACAGTACATTCCCATGCTAAGAGGTTAAATAAAAACACAAAAACAAATTGAATTCATAATCCTTTCATAATCTTCCTTTTCAAATACAGAGCGAATCATATACCTAAAGAAATATCAGTGCCTCAAGATTTTAAAATAATGGCAGAACATTTGACTGTACCTCGCCTATTCATGGAACTTTTTGCCGTTGTTTGTATTGAGACCTCACATTATGTAGCTTTTGTTAAGGCAGGATCAGGATTAGATGCTCCTTGGTGTTTCTTTGATTCAATGGCAGACCGAAAAGGTATAATTTTCCCGAAATTTTCTATAATAAAATCTCATACAAAAGTTTCTTTTTTCAAATATTTCAGGTGAACAAAATGGTTATAATATTCCGGAAATGGTTTCAGTTCCTGATTTACCTCAATGGCTGTCCGAAGAAGGAGCTAGAGTTATTAATGAGGCTGCATCTAATGATAAAATGCTTCCAGAGCATGCAAAACGTTTGCTCTGCGATGCCTATATGTGTATGTATCAAAGTACAGATGTAATGATGTATCGATGAACTAATTATGTAAAGCTATAGGCGCGTGTAATTTATTCTTCTATTTCCTTAGTTCATAGTCCTTGACATTGATAATAATAAACTTACTAGAAAGTGTCTAACGATGAAAATAAAAGAAAGTTTAAATTCTATATATATACAAGAAACACAGAAAATATTGTTAATTGGATTTATGAAAGTCTTCCGGTTTCTACACCTGTATTTGGCACAAATTATAGATAATTATAATATAATCAACAGAAACATAAGTGTATTATTACGTCGAGCAGTTTATTCTGTAGCACCAATTGTGAATTTTTTCCTGTACCCTCTTCTTTCTGTCAGCAGGCCCATGCTTTTTGAGAAATTTCGAGTGGACATTTTATGTCACCGTTTTCCACGAGCGAGCACTCACACCTGTAAGGTTTCGACGCCAGAATAAAACCAGAACCACGTAAAGCTGGACACTCAGAACCATAGACTTGAAAATGAGCAAGTTTTGCATAGCAAAACTTTACAGGTGTATTCCTCTCATTATTTATTACGCTTCCAACGAGTGCTCACTCATGGAAATCGGTGACATAAAATTTTCACTCAAAATTTCACAAAAAACGTGGGCTATGTATGAAAATATTGAAATGTCACCGACCTTTTATTTATTGATTTAATTATTCTACCGATATAGAATCTTACGGACTAAGAAGGAGAAAGAAAAATAGAAATATAAAAGATAGATAAGCTACATGCATTACGAAAAAAGTGAATACCAATGAAGAAACTAAAACTTTATAACATTAGCATAAATTTAAGGGCAATATAAAAGAAAATACTGTAATACAATAAATGTCAATGACAATAGAACGAAGTATTTAAAATAACTTTCATAGTGCAATATATAAACTAGAGCAATATATAAATTATGACAATAATGTCGAATAGTAACGAATTTGAATATTTTTAAGGATAAATACTATATTTACTTAACATACTACATGCAATAGAATAATAATATGACAAAAAATGAATAATATCAACAAAGATAATAACTGATGAGATGATCATAATATAAATTTAAGAGAAAGAAGTCCTAACGCTACTTACTGATTTCTTAATAGAGCAGCTATTATCATTAAAGTCAATAATGCCACTACAGAGATTAAATTGTCGAATACACCAGCTAATTGGAGAATGGAGAAAACCCTCAAATTCCTAGTAGAATGTTAAACTGAAACAGGGAAGGAGAAAAGATTTTGTAATCCAACAGATCTCTTATGAACAGAACATTGCGTGTCTTCTGTCTAGTAGACAATTCTAATAAGTCAATTAATTATTGATACGCAGGTAGATCGGCACTCCAGTTAAGTTTCCACAGGGCGAACCTGGAGAATCTTCGCTCAACACCATCGACTCTATTGCTATGAATGGTATAGTAAGGATCCCAGAGAACAGAACAATACTCAAGGAAAAGAACTCCTTCTCCTTAGAAGAATAGAGCTCAAAATAATTATTGGCCAGGTGGAAGATACTCCACCTCGAACATGCTTTTCCTCCACCAACTACGTGTGGAACCTCAGCCCTAGAATGATTCTAGACTTTATTAAGAGTCTGAATTTAAAAAGGGAGTGAATTCAAAATAGAACTTTCAGGTCGCAGTAATTGCGAGGCTAACGACTGAATTCCCCTTCATAAATCTAATTTAAGGGTGCGAGAGTTCTGTAGCCCGACGCCGGACGAAGCCAAGACGAGAATTAGTCTCGCTCACAATAAAATCTATATGCTGGGAGAATGACATCTGGGAATCAACTAAGACATCAAGATCAGATGAAAAATTACTGGAGATCCGTTAATGGATAAATCAAATAGTACCGGTTAGGACTGAAGATAGTATGCTTGCACTTGGATAGATTCAAAGATAAATTACTTAGGAAGCGCCATTGAGCAAATCTAACAAAGTTAGTTACATCTTGATTATTAACAATCTTCATAGAAATCTTTAAGTCATCAGCAAAACTAAGGCACGAAGCAAAAATCTTAAAAACATCATAAATAAAAATTATAAAAAGAATAGGACCCAAATGACTGCCTTAAGGTACAGCAGAGGGTACGCGAATAAAACGAGATGTTATATCGTTGATAAGAATAATTTGCCTCCGGTCCGATAGACAGGAAGAAATAAATTTGAGCAAAGAAGAATGAAAGCTGATGACACTTAGCTTCGTAAGTAGCAGACGAATGTTGAGCCTATCGAAAGCTTTACTGAAATCAGTGTAGAGAGTGTCAACTAGACCGGAATCCTCCATAACCATCAGTGAGAAATTAGCAAAGGATACAAAATTAGTCTCACAAGATCTAGCTTTAATTAAGCCATGTTGATGGGGTGAAATGTGCTCCTTAACAAGGAAAGAAATTTTTTTAGTTACAATACCTTCAAACAGCATTTTTGCGAAATTTCGAATAAAAGTTTTTGTCACCGATTTTGACAAATGAGCACTCGTTGGACGCGGAATAATGAGAGAAATATAACGGTGAAATATTTCTGACCGAGACTCGCTAGTTTCAAAAATATGCCACAAAAACCTTTCGTGTGTGGCTTGATTTCAGGTGGCGCTTCCTATGCAGTTTTTTTTGCTCTATTTTAAAAACTAGACATTTTTTTAGCAAAATTCCTTTTTACATCGTTTTGTATTTCTTTCCCCGTTAAAATAAGCCCTCAATCGTCAAAATCGGTGACAAGATATTTTTTTAATGAAAAAAGTGCAAAGGCTATAGTCCATGCTTTTTTTGCGAAATTTCGAATAAAAGTTTTGGTCACCGATTTTGACAAATGAGCACTCGTTGGACGCGGAATAATGAGAGAAATATAACGGTGAAATATTTCTGACCGAGACTCGCTAGTTTCAAAAATATGCCACAAAAACCTTTCGTGTGTGGCTTGATTTCAGGTGGCGCTTCCTATGCAGTTTTTTTGCTCTATTTTAAAAACTAGACATTTTTTTAGCAAAATTCCTTTTTACATCGTTTTGTATTTCTTTCCCCGTTAAAATAAGCCCTCAATCGTCAAAATCGGTGACAAGATATTTTTTTAATGAAAAAAGTGCTTTTTTTGCGAAATTTCGAATAAAAGTTTTTGTCACCGATTTTGACAAATGAGCACTCGTTGGACGCGGAATAATGAGAGAAATATAACGGTAAAATATTTCTGACCGAGACTCGCTAGTTTCAAAAATATGCCACAAAAACCTTTCGTGTGTGGCTTGATTTCAGGTGGCGCTTCCTATGCAGTTTTTTTGCTCTATTTTAAAAACTAGACATTTTTTTAGCAAAATTCCTTTTTACATCGTTTTGTATTTCTTTCCCCGTTAAAATAAGCCCTCAATCGTCAAAATCGGTGACAAGATATTTTTTTAATGAAAAAAGTGCAAAGGCTATAGTCCATGCTTTTTTTGCGAAATTTCGATTAAAATTTTTTGTCTCCGATTTTGACAAATGAGCACTCGTTGGACGCGGAATAATGAGAGAAATATAACGGTAAAATATTTCTGACCGAGACTCGCTAGTTTCAAAAATATGCCACAAAAACCTTTCGTGTGTGGCTTGATTTCAGGTGGCGCTTCCTATGCAGTTTTTTTGCTCTATTTTAAAAACTAGACATTTTTTTAGCAAAATTCCTTTTTGTATCGTTTTGTATTTCTTTCCCCGTTAAAATAAGCCCTCAATCGTCAAAATCGGTGACAAGATATTTTTTTAATGAAAAAAGTGCAAAGGCTATAGTCCATGCTTTTTTTGCGAAATTTCGAATAAAAGTTTTTGTCACCGATTTTGACAAATGAGCACTCGTTGGACGCGGAATAATGAGAGAAATATAACGGTGAAATATTTCTGACCGAGACTCGCTAGTTTCAAAAATATGCCACAAAAACCTTTCGTGTGTGGCTTGATTTCAGGTGGCGCTTCCTATGCAGTTTTTTTGCTCTATTTTAAAAACTAGACATTTTTTTAGCAAAATTCCTTTTAACATCGTTTTGTATTTCTTTCCCCGTTAAAATAAGCCCTCAATCGTCAAAATCGGTGACAAGATATTTTTTTAATGAAAAAAGTGCTTTTTTTGCGAAATTTCGAATAAAAGTTTTTGTCACCGATTTTGACAAATGAGCACTCGTTGGACGCGGAATAATGAGAGAAATATAACGGTGAAATATTTCTGACCGAGACTCGCTAGTTTCAAAAATATGCCACAAAAACCTTTCGTGTGTGGCTTGATTTCAGGTGGCGCTTCCTATGCAGTTTTTTTGCTCTATTTTAAAAACTAGACATTTTTTTAGCAAAATTCCTTTTTACATCGTTTTGTATTTCTTTCCCCGTTAAAATAAGCCCTCAATCGTCAAAATCGGTGACAAGATATTTTTTTAATGAAAAAAGTGCAAAGGCTATAGTCCATGCTTTTTTTGCGAAATTTCGAATAAAAGTTTTTGTCACCGATTTTGACAAATGAGCACTCGTTGGACGCGGAATAATGAGAGAAATATAACGGTAAAATATTTCTGACCGAGACTCGCTAGTTTCAAAAATATGCCACAAAAACCTTTCGTGTGTGGCTTGATTTCAGGTGGCTCTTCCTATGCAGTTTTTTTGGTCTATTTTAAAAACTAGACATTTTTTTAGCAAAATTCCTTTTTGTGTCGTTTTGTATTTCTTTCCCCGTTAAAATAAGCCCTCAATCGTCAAAATCGGTGACAAGATATTTTTTTAATGAAAAAAGTGCTTTTTTTGCGAAATTTCGAATAAAAGTTTTTGTCACCGATTTTGACAAATGAGCACTCGTTGGACGCGGAATAATGAGAGAAATATAACGGTAAAATATTTCTGACCGAGACTCGCTAGTTTCAAAAATATGCCACAAAAACCTTTCGTGTGTGGCTTGATTTCAGGTGGCGCTTCCTATGCAGTTTTTTTGCTCTATTTTTAAAACAAGACATTTTTTTAGCAAAATTCCTTTTTGTATCGTTTTGTATTTCTTTCCCCGCTTTTTTTGCGAAATTTCGAATAAAATTTTTTGTCTCCGATTTTGACAAATGAGCACTCGTTGGACGCGGAATAATGAGAGAAATATAACGGTAAAATATTTCTGACCGAGACTCGCTAGTTTCAAAAATATGCCACAAAAACCTTTCGTGTGTGGCTTGATTTCAGGTGGCGCTTCCTATGCAGTTTTTTTGCTCTATTTTAAAAACTAGACATTTTTTTAGCAAAATTCCTTTTTGTATCGTTTTGTATTTCTTTCCCCGCTTTTTTTGCGAAATTTCGAATAAAATTTTTTGTCTCCGATTTTGACAAATGAGCACTCGTTGGACGCGGAATAATGAGAGAAATATAACGGTAAAATATTTCTGACCGAGACTCGCTAGTTTCAAAAATATGCCACAAAAACCTTTCGTGTGTGGCTTGATTTCAGGTGGCGCTTCCTATGCAGTTTTTTTGCTCTATTTTAAAAACTAGACATTTTTTTAGCAAAATTCCTTTTTACATCGTTTTGTATTTCTTTCCCCGTTAAAATAAGCCCTCAATCGTCAAAATCGGTGACAAGATATTTTTTTAACGAAAAAAGTGCAAAGGCTATAGTCCATGCTTTTTTTGCGAAATTTCGATTAAAATTTTTTGTCTCCGATTTTGACAAATGAGCACTCGTTGGACGCGGAATAATGAGAGAAATATAACGGTAAAATATTTCTGACCGAGACTCGCTAGTTTCAAAAATATGCCACAAAAACCTTTCGTGTGTGGCTTGATTTCAGGTGGCGCTTCCTATGCAGTTTTTTTGCTCTATTTTAAAAACTAGACATTTTTTTAGCAAAATTCCTTTTTGTATCGTTTTGTATTTCTTTCCCCGTTAAAATAAGCCCTCAATCGTCAAAATCGGTGACAAGATATTTTTTTAATGAAAAAAGTGCAAAGGCTATATAGTCCATGCTTTTTTTGCGAAATTTCGATTAAAATTTTTTGTCTCCGATTTTGACAAATGAGCACTCGTTGGACGCGGAATAATGAGAGAAATATAACGGTAAAATATTTCTGACCGAGACTCGCTAGTTTCAAAAATATGCCACAAAAACCTTTCGTGTGTGGCTTGATTTCAGGTGGCGCTTCCTATGCAGTTTTTTTGCTCTATTTTAAAAACTAGACATTTTTTTAGCAAAATTCCTTTTTGTATCGTTTTGTATTTCTTTCCCCGTTAAAATAAGCCCTCAATCGTCAAAATCGGTGACAAGATATTTTTTTAATGAAAAAAGTGCAAAGGCTATAGTCCATGCTTTTTTTGCGAAATTTCGATTAAAATTTTTTGTCTCCGATTTTGACAAATGAGCACTCGTTGGACGCGGAATAATGAGAGAAATATAACGGTAAAATATTTCTGACCGAGACTCGCTAGTTTCAAAAATATGCCACAAAAACCTTTCGTGTGTGGCTTGATTTCAGGTGGCGCTTCCTATGCAGTTTTTTTGCTCTATTTTAAAAACTAGACATTTTTTTAGCAAAATTCCTTTTTACATCGTTTTGTATTTCTTTCCCCGTTAAAATAAGCCCTCAATCGTCAAAATCGGTGACAAGATATTTTTTTAATGAAAAATGTGCAAAGGCTATATATAGTCCATGCTTTTTTTGCGAAATTTCGATTAAAATTTTTTGTCTCCGATTTTGACAAATGAGCACTCGTTGGACGCGGAATAATGAGAGAAATATAACGGTAAAATATTTCTGACCGAGACTCGCTAGTTTCAAAAATATGCCACAAAAACCTTTCGTGTGTGGCTTGATTTCAGGTGGCGCTTCCTATGCAGTTTTTTTGCTCTATTTTAAAAACTAGACATTTTTTTAGCAAAATTCCTTTTTGTATCGTTTTGAATTTCTTTCCCCGTTAAAATAAGCCCTCAATCGTCAAAATCGGTGACAAGATATTTTTTTAATGAAAAAAGTGCTTTTTTTGCGAAATTTCGATTAAAATTTTTTGTCTCCGATTTTGACAAATGAGCACTCGTTGGACGCGGAATAATGAGAGAAATATAACGGTAAAATATTTCTGACCGAGACTCGCTAGTTTCAAAAATATGCCACAAAAACCTTTCGTGTGTGGCTTGATTTCAGGTGGCGCTTCCTATGCAGTTTTTTTGCTCTATTTTAAAAACTAGACATTTTTTTAGCAAAATTCCTTTTTACATCGTTTTGTATTTCTTTCCCCGTTAAAATAAGCCCTCAATCGTCAAAATCGGTGACAAGATATTTTTTTAATGAAAAAAGTGCAAAGGCTATAAGTCCATGCTATTTTTGCGAAATTTCGAATAAAATTTTTTGTCTCCGATTTTGACAAATGAGCACTCGTTGGACGCGGAATAATGAGAGAAATATAACGGTAAAATATTTCTGACCGAGACTCGCTAGTTTCAAAAATATACCACAAAAACCTTTCGTGTGTGGCTTGATTTCAGGTGGCGCTTCCTATGCAGTTTTTTTGCTCTATTTTAAAAACTAGACATTTTTTTAGCAAAATTCCTTTTTGTATCGTTTTGTATTTCTTTCCCCGTTAAAATAAGCCCTCAATCGTCAAAATCGGTGACAAGATATTTTTTTAATGAAAAAAGTGCAAAGGCTATATAGTCCATGCTTTTTTTGCGAAATTTCGGTTAAAATTTTTTGTCTCCGATTTTGACAAATGAGCACTCGTTGGACGCGGAATAATGAGAGAAATATAACGGTAAAATATTTCTGACCGAGACTCGCTAGTTTCAAAAATATGCCACAAAAACCTTTCGTGTGTGGCTTGATTTCAGGTGGCGCTTCCTATGCAGTTTTTTTGCTCTATTTTAAAAACTAGACATTTTTTTAGCAAAATTCCTTTTTGTATCGTTTTGTATTTCTTTCCCCGTTAAAATAAGCCCTCAATCGTCAAAATCGGTGACAAGATATTTTTTTAATGAAAAAAGTGCAAAGGCTATAGTCCATGCTTTTTTTGCGAAATTTCGATTAAAATTTTTTGTCTCCGATTTTGACAAATGAGCACTCGTTGGACGCGGAATAATGAGAGAAATATAACGGTAAAATATTTCTGACCGAGACTCGCTAGTTTCAAAAATATGCCACAAAAACCTTTCGTGTGTGGCTTGATTTCAGGTGGCGCTTCCTATGCAGTTTTTTTGCTCTATTTTAAAAGCTAGACATTTTTTTAGCAAAATTCCTTTTTACATCGTTTTGTATTTCTTTCCCCGTTAAAATAAGCCCTCAATCGTCAAAATCGGTGACAAGATATTTTTTTAATGAAAAAAGTGCAAAGGCTATATATAGTCCATGCTTTTTTTGCGAAATTTCGATTAAAATTTTTTGTCTCCGATTTTGACAAATGAGCACTCGTTGGACGCGGAATAATGAGAGAAATATAACGGTAAAATATTTCTGACCGAGACTCGCTAGTTTCAAAAATATGCCACAAAAACCTTTCGTGTGTGGCTTGATTTCAGGTGGCGCTTCCTATGCAGTTTTTTTGCTCTATTTTAAAAACTAGACATTTTTTTAGCAAAATTCCTTTTTGTATCGTTTTGAATTTCTTTCCCCGTTAAAATAAGCCCTCAATCGTCAAAATCGGTGACAAGATATTTTTTTAATGAAAAAAGTGCTTTTTTTGCGAAATTTCGATTAAAATTTTTTGTCTCCGATTTTGACAAATGAGCACTCGTTGGACGCGGAATAATGAGAGAAATATAACGGTAAAATATTTCTGACCGAGACTCGCTAGTTTCAAAAATATGCCACAAAAACCTTTCGTGTGTGGCTTGATTTCAGGTGGCGCTTCCTATGCAGTTTTTTTGCTCTATTTTAAAAACTAGACATTTTTTTAGCAAAATTCCTTTTTACATCGTTTTGTATTTCTTTCCCCGTTAAAATAAGCCCTCAATCGTCAAAATCGGTGACAAGATATTTTTTTAATGAAAAAAGTGCAAAGGCTATAAGTCCATGTTATTTTTGCGAAATTTCGAATAAAATTTTTTGTCTCCGATTTTGACAAATGAGCACTATGCAGTTTTTTTGCTCTATTTTAAAAACTAGACATTTTTTTAGCAAAATTCCTTTTTACATCGTTTTGTATTTCTTTCCCCGTTAAAATAAGCCCTCAATCGTCAAAATCGGTGACAAGATATTTTTTTAATGAAAAAAGTGCAAAGGCTATAAGTCCATGTTATTTTTGCGAAATTTCGAATAAAATTTTTTGTCTCCGATTTTGACAAATGAGCACTATGCAGTTTTTTTGCTCTATTTTAAAAACTAGACATTTTTTTAGCAAAATTCCTTTTTACATCGTTTTGTATTTCTTTCCCCGTTAAAATAAGCCCTCAATCGTCAAAATCGGTGACAAGATATTTTTTTAATGAAAAAAGTGCAAAGGCTATAAGTCCATGCTATTTTTGCGAAATTTCGAATAAAATTTTTTGTCTCCGATTTTGACAAATGAGCACTCGTTGGACGCGGAATAATGAGAGAAATATAACGGTAAAATATTTCTGACCGAGACTCGCTAGTTTCAAAAATATGCCACAAAAACCTTTCGTGTGTGGCTTGATTTCAGGTGGCGCTTCCTATGCAGTTTTTTTGCTCTATTTTAAAAACTAGACATTTTTTTAGCAAAATTCCTTTTTGTATCGTTTTGTATTTCTTTCCCCGTTAAAATAAGCCCTCAATCGTCAAAATCGGTGACAAGATATTTTTTTAACGAAAAAAGTGCAAAGGCTATAGTCCATGCTTTTTTTGCGAAATTTCGATTAAAATTTTTTGTCTCCGATTTTGACAAATGAGCACTCGTTGGACGCGGAATAATGAGAGAAATATAACGGTAAAATATTTCTGACCGAGACTCGCTAGTTTCAAAAATATGCCACAAAAACCTTTCGTGTGTGGCTTGATTTCAGGTGGCGCTTCCTATGCAGTTTTTTTGCTCTATTTTAAAAACTAGACATTTTTTTAGCAAAATTTCTTTTTGTATCGTTTTGTATTTCTTTCCCCGTTAAAATAAGCCCTCAATCGTCAAAATCGGTGACAAGATATTTTTTTAATGAAAAAAGTGCAAAGGCTATAGTCCATGCTTTTTTTGCGAAATTTCGATTAAAATTTTTTGTCTCCGATTTTGACAAATGAGCACTCGTTGGACGCGGAATAATGAGAGAAATATAACGGTAAAATATTTCTGACCGAGACTCGCTAGTTTCAAAAATATGCCACAAAAACCTTTCGTGTGTGGCTTGATTTCAGGTGGCGCTTCCTATGCAGTTTTTTTGCTCTATTTTAAAAACTAGACATTTTTTTAGCAAAATTCCTTTTTGTATCGTTTTGTATTTCTTTCCCCGTTAAAATAAGCCCTCAATCGTCAAAATCGGTGACAAGATATTTTTTTAATGAAAAAAGTGCAAAGGCTATATAGTCCATGCTTTTTTTGCGAAATTTCGATTAAAATTTTTTGTCTCCGATTTTGACAAATGAGCACTCGTTGGACTCGAAATAATGAGAGAAATATAACGGTAAAATATTTCTGACCGAGACTCGCTAGTTTCAAAAATATGCCACAAAAACCTTTCGTGTGTGGCTTGATTTCAGGTGGCGCTTCCTATGCAGTTTTTTTGCTCTATTTTAAAAACTAGACATTTTTTTAGCAAAATTCCTTTTTGTATCGTTTTGTATTTCTTTCCCCGTTAAAATAAGCCCTCAATCGTCAAAATCGGTGACAAGATATTTTTTTAATGAAAAAAGTGCAAAGGCTATAGTCCATGCTTTTTTTGCGAAATTTCGATTGAAATTTTTTGTCTCCGATTTTGACAAATGAGCACTCGTTGGACGCGGAATAATGAGAGAAATATAACGGTAAAATATTTCTGACCGAGACTCGCTAGTTTCAAAAATATGCCACAAAAACCTTTCGTGTGTGGCTTGATTTCAGGTGGCGCTTCCTATGCAGTTTTTTTGCTCTATTTTAAAAACTAGACATTTTTTTAGCAAAATTCCTTTTTGTATCGTTTTGTATTTCTTTCCCCGTTAAAATAAGCCCTCAATCGTCAAAATCGGTGACAAGATATTTTTTTAATGAAAAAAGTGCAAAGGCTATAGTCCATGCTTTTTTTGCGAAATTTCGAATAAAATTTTTTGTCTCCGATTTTGACAAATGAGCACTCGTTGGACGCGGAATAATGAGAGAAATATAACTGTAAAATATTTCTGACCGAGACTCGCTAGTTTCAAAAATATGCCACAAAAACCTTTCGTGTGTGGCTTGATTTCAGGTGGCGCTTCCTATGCAGTTTTTTTGCTCTATTTTAAAAACTAGACATTTTTTTAGCAAAATTCCTTTTTGTATCGTTTTGTATTTCTTTCCCCGTTAAAATAAGCCCTCAATCGTCAAAATCGGTGACAAGATATTTTTTTAATGAAAAAAGTGCAAAGGCTATAGTCCATGCTTTTTTTGCGAAATTTCGATTAAAATTTTTTGTCTCCGATTTTGACAAATGAGCACTCGTTGGACGCGGAATAATGAGAGAAATATAACGGTAAAATATTTCTGACCGAGACTCGCTAGTTTCAAAAATATGCCACAAAAACCTTTCGTGTGTGGCTTTATTTCAGGTGGCGCTTCCTATGCAGTTTTTTTGCTATATTTTAAAAACTAGACATTTTTTTAGCAAAATTCCTTTTTGTATCGTTTTGTATTTCTTTCCCCGTTAAAATAAGCCCTCAATCGTCAAAATCGGTGACAAGATATTTTTTTAATGAAAAAAGTGCAAAGGCTATAGTCCATGCTTTTTTTGCGAAATTTCGATTAAAATTTTTTGTCTCCGATTTTGACAAATGAGCACTCGTTGGACGCGGAATAATGAGAGAAATATAACGGTAAAATATTTCTGACCGAGACTCGCTAGTTTCAAAAATATGCCACAAAAACCTTTCGTGTGTGGCTTGATTTCAGGTGGCGCTTCCTATGCAGTTTTTTTGCTCTATTTTAAAAACTAGACATTTTTTTAGCAAAATTCCTTTTTGTATCGTTTTGTATTTCTTTCCCCGTTAAAATAAGCCCTAAATCGTCAAAATCGGTGACAAGATATTTTTTTAATGAAAAAAGTGCAAAGGCTATATAGTCCATGCTTTTTTTGCGAAATTTCGATTAAAATTTTTTGTCTCCGATTTTGACAAATGAGCACTCGTTGGACGCGGAATAATGAGAGAAATATAACGGTAAAATATTTCTGACCGAGACTCGCTAGTTTCAAAAATATGCCACAAAAACCTTTCGTGTGTGGCTTGATTTCAGGTGGCGCTTCCTATGCAGTTTTTTTGCTCTATTTTAAAAACTAGACATTTTTTTAGCAAAATTCCTTTTTGTATCGTTTTGTATTTCTTTCCCCGTTAAAATAAGCCCTCAATCGTCAAAATCGGTGACAAGATATTTTTTTAATGAAAAAAGTGCAAAGGCTATAGTCCATGCTTTTTTTGCGAAATTTCGATTGAAATTTTTTGTCTCCGATTTTGACAAATGAGCACTCGTTGGACGCGGAATAATGAGAGAAATATAACGGTAAAATATTTCTGACCGAGACTCGCTAGTTTCAAAAATATGCCACAAAAACCTTTCGTGTGTGGCTTGATTTCAGGTGGCGCTTCCTATGCAGTTTTTTTGCTCTATTTTAAAAACTAGACATTTTTTTAGCAAAATTCCTTTTTGTATCGTTTTGTATTTCTTTCCCCGTTAAAATAAGCCCTCAATCGTCAAAATCGGTGACAAGATATTTTTTTAATGAAAAAAGTGCAAAGGCTATAGTCCATGCTTTTTTTGCGAAATTTCGATTAAAATTTTTTGTCTCCGATTTTGACAAATGAGCACTCGTTGGACGCGGAATAATGAGAGAAATATAACGGTAAAATATTTCTGACCGAGACTCGCTAGTTTCAAAAATATGCCACAAAAACCTTTCGTGTGTGGCTTGATTTCAGGTGGCGCTTCCTATGCAGTTTTTTTGCTCTATTTTAAAAACTAGACATTTTTTTAGCAAAATTCCTTTTTGTATCGTTTTGTATTTCTTTCCCCGTTAAAATAAGCCCTCAATCGTCAAAATCGGTGACAAGATATTTTTTTAATGAAAAAAGTGCAAAGGCTATAGTCCATGCTTTTTTTGCGAAATTTCGATTAAAATTTTTTGTCTCCGATTTTGACAAATGAGCACTCGTTGGACGCGGAATAATGAGAGAAATATAACGGTAAAATATTTCTGACCGAGACTCGCTAGTTTCAAAAATATGCCACAAAAACCTTTCGTGTGTGGCTTGATTTCAGGTGGCGCTTCCTATGCAGTTTTTTTGCTCTATTTTAAAAACTAGACATTTTTTTAGCAAAATTCCTTTTTGTATCGTTTTGTATTTCTTTCCCCGTTAAAATAAGCCCTCAATCGTCAAAATCGGTGACAAGATATTTTTTTAATGAAAAAAGTGCAAAGGCTATAGTCCATGCTTTTTTTGCGAAATTTCGATTAAAATTTTTTGTCTCCGATTTTGACAAATGAGCACTCGTTGGACGCGGAATAATGAGAGAAATATAACGGTAAAATATTTCTGACCGAGACTCGCTAGTTTCAAAAATATGCCACAAAAACCTTTCGTGTGTGGCTTGATTTCAGGTGGCGCTTCCTATGCAGTTTTTTTGCTCTATTTTAAAAACTAGACATTTTTTTAGCAAAATTCCTTTTTGTATCGTTTTGTATTTCTTTCCCCGTTAAAATAAGCCCTCAATCGTCAAAATCGGTGACAAGATATTTTTTTAATGAAAAAAGTGCAAAGGCTATAGTCCATGCTTTTTTTGCGAAATTTCGATTAAAATTTTTTGTCTCCGATTTTGACAAATGAGCACTCGTTGGACGCGGAATAATGAGAGAAATATAACGGTAAAATATTTCTGACCGAGACTCGCTAGTTTCAAAAATATGCCACAAAAACCTTTCGTGTGTGGCTTGATTTCAGGTGGCGCTTCCTATGCAGTTTTTTTGCTCTATTTTAAAAACTAGACATTTTTTTAGCAAAATTCCTTTTTGTATCGTTTTGTATTTCTTTCCCCGTTAAAATAAGCCCTCAATCGTCAAAATCGGTGACAAGATATTTTTTTAATGAAAAAAGTGCAAAGGCTATAGTCCATGCTTTTTTTGCGAAATTTCGATTAAAATTTTTTGTCTCCGATTTTGACAAATGAGCACTCGTTGGACGCGGAATAATGAGAGAAATATAACGGTAAAATATTTCTGACCGAGACTCGCTAGTTTCAAAAATATGCCACAAAAACCTTTCGTGTGTGGCTTGATTTCAGGTGGCGCTTCCTATGCAGTTTTTTTGCTCTATTTTAAAAACTAGACATTTTTTTAGCAAAATTCCTTTTTGTATCGTTTTGTATTTCTTTCCCCGTTAAAATAAGCCCTCAATCGTCAAAATCGGTGACAAGATATTTTTTTAATGAAAAAAGTGCAAAGGCTATAGTCCATGCTTTTTTTGCGAAATTTCGATTAAAATTTTTTGTCTCCGATTTTGACAAATGAGCACTCGTTGGACGCGGAATAATGAGAGAAATATAACGGTAAAATATTTCTGACCGAGACTCGCTAGTTTCAAAAATATGCCACAAAAACCTTTCGTGTGTGGCTTGATTTCAGGTGGCGCTTCCTATGCAGTTTTTTTGCTCTATTTTAAAAACTAGACATTTTTTTAGCAAAATTCCTTTTTGTATCGTTTTGTATTTCTTTCCCCGTTAAAATAAGCCCTCAATCGTCAAAATCGGTGACAAGATATTTTTTTAATGAAAAAAGTGCAAAGGCTATAGTCCATGCTTTTTTTGCGAAATTTCGATTAAAATTTTTTGTCTCCGATTTTGACAAATGAGCACTCGTTGGACGCGGAATAATGAGAGAAATATAACGGTAAAATATTTCTGACCGAGACTCGCTAGTTTCAAAAATATGCCACAAAAACCTTTCGTGTGTGGCTTGATTTCAGGTGGCGCTTCCTATGCAGTTTTTTTGCTCTATTTTAAAAACGAGACATTTTTTTAGCAAAATTCCTTTTTGTATCGTTTTGTATTTCTTTCCCCGTTAAAATAAGCCCTCAATCGTCAAAATCGGTGACAAGATATTTTTTTAATGAAAAAAGTGCAAAGGCTATAGTCCATGCTTTTTTTGCGAAATTTCGATTAAAATTTTTTGTCTCCGATTTTGACAAATGAGCACTCGTTGGACGCGGAATAATGAGAGAAATATAACGGTAAAATATTTCTGACCGAGACTCGCTAGTTTCAAAAATATGCCACAAAAACCTTTCGTGTGTGGCTTGATTTCAGGTGGCGCTTCCTATGCAGTTTTTTTGCTCTATTTTAAAAACTAGACATTTTTTTAGCAAAATTCCTTTTTACATCGTTTTGTATTTCTTTCCCCGTTAAAATAAGCCCTCAATCGTCAAAATCGGTGACAAGATATTTTTTTAACGAAAAAAGTGCAAAGGCTATAGTCCATGCTTTTTTTGCGAAATTTCGATTAAAATTTTTTGTCTCCGATTTTGACAAATGAGCACTCGTTGGACGCGGAATAATGAGAGAAATATAAAGGTAAAATATTTCTGACCGAGACTCGCTAGTTTCAAAAATATGCCACAAAAACCTTTCGTGTGTGGCTTGATTTCAGGTGGCGCTTCCTATGCAGTTTTTTTGCTCTATTTTAAAAACTAGACATTTTTTTAGCAAAATTCCTTTTTGTATCGTTTTGTATTTCTTTCCCCGTTAAAATAAGCCCTCAATCGTCAAAATCGGTGACAAGATATTTTTTTAATGAAAAAAGTGCAAAGGCTATATAGTCCATGCTTTTTTTGCGAAATTTCGATTAAAATTTTTTGTCTCCGATTTTGACAAATGAGCACTCGTTGGACGCGGAATAATGAGAGAAATATAACGGTAAAATATTTCTGACCGAGACTCGCTAGTTTCAAAAATATGCCACAAAAACCTTTCGTGTGTGGCTTGATTTCAGGTGGCGCTTCCTATGCAGTTTTTTTTGCTCTATTTTAAAAACTAGACATTTTTTTTAGCAAAATTCCTTTTTGTATCGTTTTGTATTTCTTTCCCCGTTAAAATAAGCCCTCAATCGTCAAAATCGGTGGCAAGATATTTTTTTAATGAAAAAAGTGCAAAGGCTATAGTCCATGCTTTTTTTGCGAAATTTCGATTAAAATTTTTTGTCTCCGATTTTGACAAATGAGCACTCGTTGGACGCGGAATAATGAGAGAAATATAACGGTAAAATATTTCTGACCGAGACTCGCTAGTTTCAAAAATATGCCACAAAAACCTTTCGTGTGTGGCTTGATTTCAGGTGGCGCTTCCTATGCAGTTTTTTTGCTCTATTTTAAAAACTAGACATTTTTTTAGCAAAATTCCTTTTTGTATCGTTTTGTATTTCTTTCCCCGTTAAAATAAGCCCTCAATCGTCAAAATCGGTGACAAGATATTTTTTTAATGAAAAAAGTGCAAAGGCTATAGTCCATGCTTTTTTTGCGAAATTTCGATTAAAATTTTTTGTCTCCGATTTTGACAAATGAGCACTCGTTGGACGCGGAATAATGAGAGAAATATAACGGTAAAATATTTCTGACCGAGACTCGCTAGTTTCAAAAATATGCCACAAAAACCTTTCGTGTGTGGCTTGATTTCAGGTGGCGCTTCCTATGCAGTTTTTTTGCTCTATTTTAAAAACTAGACATTTTTTTAGCAAAATTCCTTTTTGTACCGTTTTGTATTTCTTTCCCCGTTAAAATAAGCCCTCAATCGTCAAAATCGGTGACAAGATATTTTTTTAATGAAAAAAGTGCAAAAGCTATAGTCCATGCTTTTTTTGCGAAATTTCGATTAAAATTTTTTGTCTCCGATTTTGACAAATGAGCACTCGTTGGACGCGGAATAATGAGAGAAATATAACGGTAAAATATTTCTGACCGAGACTCGCTAGTTTCAAAAATATGCCACAAAAACCTTTCGTGTGTGGCTTGATTTCAGGTGGCGCTTCCTATGCAGTTTTTTTGCTCTATTTTAAAAACTAGACATTTTTTTAGCAAAATTCCTTTTTGTATCGTTTTGTATTTCTTTTCCCGTTAAAATAAGCCCTCAATCGTCAAAATCGGTGACAAGACATTTTTTTAATGAAAAAAGTGCAAAGGCTATAGTCCATGCTTTTTTTGCGAAATTTCGATTAAAATTTTTTGTCTCCGATTTTGACAAATGAGCACTCGTTGGACGCGGAATAATGAGAGAAATATAACGGTAAAATATTTCTGACCGAGACTCGCTAGTTTCAAATATATGCCACAAAAACCTTTCGTGTGTGGCTTGATTTCAGGTGGCGCTTCCTATGCAGTTTTTTTGCTCTATTTTAAAAACTAGACATTTTTTTAGCAAAATTTCTTTTTGTATCGTTTTGTATTTCTTTCCCCGTTAAAATAAGCCCTCAATCGTCAAAATCGGTGGCAAGATATTTTTTTAATGAAAAAAGTGCAAAGGCTATAGTCCATGCTTTTTTTGCGAAATTTCGATTAAAATTTGTTGTCTCCGATTTTGACAAATGAGCACTCGTTGGACGCGGAATAATGAGAGAAATATAACGGTAAAATATTTCTGACCGAGACTCGCTAGTTTCAAAAATATGCCACAAAAACCTTTCGTGTGTGGCTTGATTTCAGGTGGCGCTTCCTATGCAGTTTTTTTGCTCTATTTTAAAAACTAGACATTTTTTTAGCAAAATTCCTTTTTGTATCGTTTTGTATTTCTTTCCCCGTTAAAATAAG